>CM060900.1:479630842-480230842 GCA_030762935.1 Hymenopus coronatus
TTAAAACAGTCCAAACATTAATTTTTTTTAGAGTGAACACAATTGACGTGAGCAATCCACGTGGCTCTTAAGATGACATAAATTAGTAAGTTCTTAAAATTAAAATTCAAGCTCTTTATATGCTTGAGTTGACTTACTTTGATTTAGATTCTGTTGTACCGATTTTCGGAACATAGGCCTTCAACGAAACATCACCAGTGGACTCTTGTCACCATTCCTTTCGCTTTTTCCCAAGTTTTTCCTGCCTTCGCTGCCACTGTCTCTCCACTATTCTCCTTCAAGTCACCCTTGGTCTTCCTCTCCTGCGATGGTCTTGAGAATTCTAATTTAGCGCCTGCCTCTCTACTGGCGTCTGATTTTTCGCACTGTTTGTCCTATCCACCTCAATTTCCTTCGTTTGATCTACATGTCCACAGGCTTTTCCTTTGCATGTTTTCACACGTCTTCATTGGAAATGACATCTGACCAAAATACTCTGAGAATTCTTCGTATGTGTCGATTTATAAAAGTTTGTATTTTCTTGGTGATAGATTTCGTCACTTTCCAAGTCTCACACCCTAAAACAATATGATTTTACATTGCTGTTAAATATTTGCAGCTTTGATTGTAAGGAAATCTCATCTTTATATGAAATAACTATTAAATATAGCAAACTTTGCCGCAGCCAATAACCTTTAAGTATAGAAGTGATAGCCACGTATACACCTAAACCTTCGAATATACTGCAAAACTGTAAGTTAACATAAGCAGAACTAGGCCTTCTAGGACTGGCATACAATGTGTGCACGCTATGATCATGAACTAACTGCAGCAGTGAACAAGGTCAGCTGTCACAAGGGTGTATATACTAACTTGTTCACAAACTGTGTTCATAATACGGTGTCTAAATTATTAAACATATTTGAGAGTCATTCTGTAGAACTGGAGACATAACATGGTTAATTTTACACAATAACCTTCACAAAATAAACTTATAAAATACAAAAGTATACTTCTGCATGCTCAAGGTCTGTTTGATTTTCTAACTTATTACAATTTATAGCAACTTCTGTTATTAAATTGTGTTTGTAATTTGAAAACCTCCTCTCCATTTCATGGTATAGAGACCCACATAAGACGATATTGCGTTGTAAGCGTTATTTCATGATAGACCTGTAATTATGTTTAATATTTAACATCTTCAAAGGAACTGGATTTCTCTCATGGACGGACTTCATTTTATGCTTTTTTTTATCCATAACAAACCATTCACACATATCAATGTTTTGTGCTAGCATTTCTACGAGCGCTATCGAATTAAGAATTTTAAGCATTTTCTAAACATATTATAATTTTATAAAATTTCCATTTGTAGTAGCTCGAACGTCAATGATAAAGGTGCAAATAAAGGTAATGTATGTGACTCGCATTCCGAAGGTTATGAGTTCGATCCCCGTTTAACTACACACTACCTTGGGATTTTCCATGGCTCCCCGCCCTTGTCACTTAGACGGATGCTGGAGGGTTTATTTTCCACGGCGTGCTTTCCCTTTCATGTAATTTCTTTATCATTAGGTGTGTGTGTGCCTCTGGGCTTGTGGAGTGTGGTTGTACTAGCAGGTCGCGCGCGGACGCATGCACTTGTGAATGCTGTTTTGGTTTTGGGGCGGCGTTGTGGTCGTTGTCTTCACGAAGGTTGTCTTACCGACACCCGGAACCCTTGATGTTGGTGGTTGCATAGCGCTCCTTTCGCCGAGAAGAACTATCATCCAAAAAGTTTGGGATTTCCACGTGAATCTGTGGCCTATGGCCACCTGTGGCTCCCTCACTTCATCCCTTCCTCCTGGCGGGGTGCTAATGCGCAACGGATCTATATATGTCCCGGAGCGTGAGATGTCCCCCGCCCTTGTCTAGCCTTTATCTTAGGGGCTAGGAACATTGGCTCGTAGATGCAGTGTAATATCAGGAGCACTGCAAAACATCTTCATTTCCCAGAAAAATAAAATCCAACTCATGCATGCACTTACTGTCTCAACCAACGAGTGCTTTAAAAAAGAGATGTTAACCACTGCATGCATGTAGTTTATGTACTCCTTGTACTGAAGAAGACCAGTGATCTGTGTCACCATAACATCGAGTATGTTACACAGCACAAATACGTTAACGAACATCAGACTGCACAAAAATTGTGTTTACATCCGACAAGGCATAAATAGGTTTCACAATCGGAGACTCTTAATATTACGGAATTAAATTTGACCCATGTACTGTAATAAAGGAGCATGTGACCTCTTATTCGTATCTTTAAAATACTTGCTCTAGTAGTCTTTCCAATCTACAATATTTTAGATACTATTTCACACACCCAGCATACCAAGCCATTCCCCGCGGACGACCGCTTTGACCCCCGGGTTTTTCGGGGTTTACCCGGGTCACTAAACGAATGCTGGAGAAAATGCATTTCCCCGAACTTTCTCTCCCTTCATTTATTCCCAACCGGTCTTTTTCAGGGTTGTAAGTGAGGACGGGAACTGCTGCAGAGGCCCCATTTTATGGAGGTGACTATGTTCTGGAAATACAGCTCTCGGCGGCGGAATGGCGCTAGTAGTTGTCTGCAGACTTAGGAGGTCTATCCGGGACTGAGCCACGGGCTCCTGGCGCTCCCTACGTCGAGATGAACTTCTTGTGAACTTTTAGGGACCCTCCACGACGGCTCTCTCCCTGTTATCCGGATGTCGACCGTGCTCTGAAATTACACTCATCTCATCCTTCCTCCAGGGGTCTGACGTATATGGCGGTATATGGAATACCACTACATAACGTACACACAGTTGGTAGAGAGGTATTATATTCCACCGAAAATGGATACCGAGATTTCCCCCTAAATTCATGTTTTGAGGTCCCCAGGATAAAATAATTAGAAAAAGGTCATGTGTGACACTGTGGACTGCATAACTCTAAATCTAAAAGTCTGTTAGATATCAAAGTTGGTATTTAAGCTCACTATCTTCCAAGGTTGCGACACGAAGCTTTACAGGGTAATCTTCCACCCCAAACTACACTTTACATAGAACACCTTTCTGAATGTTCGATTTTATAAAAAATGGCTCTAGCAGTATTCATTAAAATGCCGTATACCACAGATGTTTCTTTGGCATATAAAATGTATACCTTGTATTTCCTGCGAAGAGCCTATGAGTTCCTCATCATTCAGAATAGCTTTTGCATAACTGGTAAATCGTGAGAGATAGATACTACTTACTGCAAAACAATGTAGATCTTGTTAAAACACATAACTTATATCTTATACATTTTTATTGTGGGGTTAGCCATTTCTGAGATATCCCTTCCTATTGGTTTTAATTTTAAAATACCTATACTTTTCTCAAACAGGAAGTCGTCCTGGCCATGCAAAGGATTGAATGTTATTAGAAATCGGGTAGTGTAGAGCTTTTAAAACATTTGGCTATCGCATCAACCTAGTGTATTCTCTTAGTTTCCTTCTACTTCCAAGGCAAAAAGCATAAAGTAGAAAAAATAATAATCCTTTGTAAGAAGTTTGTTTGCAAAACAGGCAGAGAGTGTTATATTCATGGAACACATCAGATTGCCCTGGATGACTTCAGACTATGAGTCATTTCCAAAGTGTTAAACTTGTTAGCTGGGAGTGGAGAATCTTAATATCTGTTAAAATATATTGAAGTTAAGATGGCGTTAACATGCATGTACAAATGAAGCTTATTAATGTTAATTTATTTGTGAGTCAGGTAACCAATGTATTGGTAAACCACACACACACACAGACTCAGGGGACCCCAAAACATATCACTCCGGTGAAATCTCGACATCGAAGTTTTCGCTGGAATACAATACCATTGTACATGTGGGCTAGAGAGAGTAAACATTCGAAACTTAGATGTTGAATTAAAATGTTGTTTTTAAAAATTAAAAATAATTAAAGCACAAGTTTTAAACTTTATAGATTCAGGTTATTAAACATGCATATGACATAGTTCTTATGCATTTTGATGTTATGAGTTTCCATTCTACACAAAATTACCTTTATCTATTATTTTTTATTAACGGATGAAGCATCCTGTTAGGTGTGAAACATTGAACGTTATGCAGTAGTTGGGTAGTTATCAAAATTTCATAACAAATTGAATGTATCCACCCAAAGATATAATTTTCTTCTGTCTTCAGAAGAAAGCATGTATTTTGCCAGTTAGTGTCATCTTAAATAGGATTTATGTATCACCCGAAAGCTGTGGAATGGTATTAAACAATTACGAAATCAAAGATAAGATAAAAAACTGAAACGTCATATCGTTTAATAACCTACAAATTGCTTGCCCACTCTAATGAATGTTCATCAAAATGAAAAAGACTGTCTACACAACTCCAGAATTTGTAACAACTTTAAGGGGTGGTTAATGAAATCAAATGAATGTCATCCCTCCATATTACACAAAAATGTCAATCAATATCAGGGAACGTTTGACCATTAGTAGAATATGGTTTAGCTTTGCAAAATTAAATTTATTAGGAATATAGGGATCCCTCACAAAAGACAAAATCTATTCGGCTTTGCACAAGCATTTGAACTTACAGAGGGAGTTAAACGAAATTCCTTAAATGTTCATTAAAGTTTAATAAAGCCATACATGCAGCACTGGTTTACAATAAAAAGATAACAAGTTAGCCCACAGTGTACGCTTTCTGTCGGAATTCAATGTATTTCATATTAACCCTTTTGAAAATTATAGTTATTCTAGTTAGCAGAAAAAATCCTGTGTTTAATACTTGAAATTGTGGTGTAAAAGTGCCTCAATTGACGAGGGAAAAATAAATTAAGGATTTACGAACGTGTTCAGTGAACATTCTCTTTAATACCCTAGTTATACAAGTTAACAAACTTATTTTTCCGTTAGTTGAAAAATATGTTGGTGTTATTGTCAGCTGACAAATAACAACTTGCTTTATTAAATGCATATTACCTATGGTTAAAGTTATCAGCAACTGGACGAGAATTTCGGCACTTAAACGCACAAGAAGGCCTAATGCACTTTTGGATACCTCCAGGATGACGGAGAGAAGCGAAGAATACAGAGAATGACAAGATTCGGAGCGGTAGAATCGGACATAGGCGGGGTCCCTAACGTATCCTGACATGACGCCGGCAAGACCATCAATCACAAACCGAGCACCATGGAATAAAAGTCCAAAAGTAAGTTCCATCGCCATACGACTCGCCAGCCATCCATTCACCTGATCCTTCTACCCTGAAACATGATAAGAGTCTAAAATGATTCGAAATGGGAATTATGAACATTCCTGTAATATATGAGCAAGTCCAGCATTCACTTACCAACCAGAGCAAACAACGAAGAAACCTCCATCAGAGTAGCTGGTCAAACAGGAATCGAACCTGGCGCCTGCTTTGTGAGCTACACACGTTATCGCAAATCCATCACGTTCCATAAACGCGTATTACATAATACAGGTACATTACATTATTTTGTAAACATAGCACATAAAACAGTTGATAAACCGGTACAAAGAATAAAACGCTATAAAAGTAACCGAATAAAAATGCGGTAAATCACCAGAATACATAAACTGTAATATCGTTCGTTGTCTCTGCATAACTCAAAAATAAAAGTTTCCTCTGCATTAATTATACTTAAAGAATTTTTCATACTGAAAGCGAAGACAATGCAAGTATGTATTGCAGAGCGCATTTTTCCTTCCACTAATGAGTAAAAACAACACAAGTACAAAAAATTTATTTTAATTTAAGCAAGTAAAATAAAAATATTCTAGAATTTCATTAACGTTTTGGCAATAATATCGATTAGGCACAAAATTTCAGAAATAAAATTTCACGAGGCAATGAGCATGTTCTGTTTGCTAAAAGATTGACATTTTCTTTAAAGATAAATATATAAAAAAAACGTTGAAGACGGAAATGAAGCTATCCAAATTGTTTCCTTTTTGGCGCGGTTTTCTTATGGTTTAGATATTCAGGTTTTTAAAAGACTAATTGTTAAAGCCATTCCAATGATTCAATAGTATGTACTTTATTAAAGCCACTCGCCTTAAAAAATAGGTAGTTTTTATTTATTGCATAATCCAGTCCATATTATTGTTACATTGCTTCAGTTTTTTTTTGTTTGTTTTTTGTTTTGCATTTACCAACGTATTCATCACAACACCATGACTAGTATCAGAAATTGGAAGGGTACCTCGCACCTCGACCCAACGTGGATCTTGTGTGTTCCACTTTCCAGAAGAACAAATGAGGTGAAGTAAACGCAGGAGATTACAGACCGCAGGCTGGCCGACAGAAACGCCCAGAGATTCCTAACGATTTCAGACTTTTTGACCGGGTTACACCAGCTGAATTCTCCGGTATGGCTTACCTCTGGCAGAACTGGAGAGAACTCGACCTACCAGAGGCTAATCTAGCAGGACAGAACAACTTACGATAAGCAAGCATCTGCGCCATCTTTCTGCCACTGGCCGACACTGCATAGCTCCTAAGTACCTGAAACATGAACGTGGAAGTGAAAAGGTAGCAAATGGCGGGGGGAGAAAATAGGAGAGGTAGAGGTGAAACCATCCCAGCATTCACCTTGCCAACTGTGGCGGTGCACGTTATAGATTGCCTTAAAGGGTTCCGGGTTCGAATCCCGCGTGACGGTTCAGAAGATTAAGGAATGGTGTGGAAGTGTGAACTTCCTAGTTCGGGATATGTTAGCATGGAATCTTTCTCAGGGGTAGTGTTAAGACACAAGTGGTTTCCTTTGAGTTCACGATTACTGTTAAACTCTTTATTTCTTTTCTTTGATATTATCTTCCGTCGAACACACACGTAGTTCTCCTTCGTTTCAGCTACTATTCACGCAACCGCGCCTAGCATTCCTTATTACTTGTGACACTAATTATGTTGTAATTATTAACAGTTTCTATAACGGCCGTACAGCCCTTTGGTCTTCACTCTGACTCAATTAGCACGTCTTATCTCATGCGTCTCTCACAGCAAGTCGCTTATGTCGGCCAACCCGTTGATTTTTCCTTAGTCGTGTCCACCATCGGGCGATAAGCCTTTCATCCCCCTTTAGTTCTGGTTCCTCCAGTAACAATACTTGTCTATCTGGGTCGCTTGCCAACCGTGTACTGGGCACATTCGCACCTTAGTATAGTCCATCTTTATAGTTTTCGACGTGTTTTGACAGTATTTCTTCCTTGGCCATTTCAAATGCATATTTGTCCCTTCCTAATGTAATGTATATCTCCCTTATAAATATCTACTAATTCTGTGATGTGATGTATTGTCTCACAACCATGGAAACCTGAAAACCATTTCAGAGTGGTCAATTCCAGGAATCGAACCAAGAATCTTCTGAATGCGAACCTCACACGTTACATCAGAGCCATTTCACTCATGCCATCCATATGGGGCTCCTTGTTCTTGCACTAATACAAGTTTCACAACCCCAAGTTAGGAATTTTAACATCTGTGGAGGTCTGTGAAGGCCTATCCAGAATGTGGAAGCTCCAAATTTTTACACGGTATCCCAGTCATAAAATCTATAGATAGTTTCATGATACGTCCCAAAAATAGATAACACAAAAGAAAATAAAGCGGGAAAAACCATTTTGCAAGCTTTATAACATTATTTTGTTCTTGACGCAATCTCCGTTCAGATATGCAGGTTTACAAAGAAATCTTTGTTCATTTTACATTTGCAGTTTCCTCAGAAGTACAGCATGTCCCAATATAAAACAACCTAACACATTTACAGCTTCCTTAAAAACACAGCATATTAAAATGCATTTTAATACTGTATGTCTATTTTAAGTGATTATAGACGGTTTCCGTTTTCACGTTGGGCAGTTTCCGATTATAATTCCGTATAATCCACTGGAACCTATAATTTTCGAAATGAAGAATCCTCTGCCTTATTTAGTGTAAGATTTTAGCAAATTTCCATAGAAAATAAATTAGAATATTAACGTTTCTAATCATTAAATTTGACAATGAGAAGATTTCTACTCACACAATGGAGTCTGTAACATTATAGTACTGCGTTTTAATATGGGTAACCGATTGAACTGTGTGCCTCCCCTACCTGATAATATTAACACTGTCATTCTGTTGTGGTACTAAACAAAGACGAAAATATATAATACAATTAATTAGGTATACGATAGTCGAAAAGTGTGAAGTATTCCTGGCAGTTGAACATTTAAATCATGATAAAAATTCTATTTATTCATTATGCACATGAAAGCCCAAACGCCGGTTTTACTAAATTACTAATGAATTTGCGTCACATCAAAGTGTACAGCACATTTTTCCTGGAGCAAGCTTTTTGGTGATTTAAAAATTATTGCTGACATTTAAACATATCCACATTTGTAACTTGGAAAAAAATTCTTTCAGCAAACAGCAACGGTATTAACGAAATTAATTCAGAGATGAATCGCTACGCAGATATTAAAACACTTTTATCGTGAATACTTAATTTGATAACATACACCCTTTCGGTTGCAACGTAGTTTAATTAGCCAATTTTGAAGGCATTTCAATAAATCAAGGTATTTAGCGTACTTATTATACATATATAAATAAAGGTATAAATAAAATATTAGGGTTAATGGTCACGACAAATTTACACCAGAAAAACGGACAGATGTTTGCAAGTCCAAATAAGAGCAGCTACAGGGAAGTATTTCTGGATACATCCGAAATTTCTCCAAAATTGTTTATAGTTGTATTGCAAATAACGGTTCCTCTTTTCAGGTAAATTGCTTTCAAATTACGTTTAAATTAATTATTATAAAAACAATAATTCACTTTGACAGGAACTAAACTCTAGATCAGGTAGTTTTCCTTGAAATCTAGTGAAATCTATGACGTTTGGTTGTCTGTTGTTCATTTGTCTCCAGAAAGTATTTAACTATAAATTTTCCTTAAAACACACAAGAAGCAAAGCAAACTAAATAATTTATAATACCTACAGCATATATGAAGATATATATCTAGATAAAGATAATACTAATACAAACCAATAACATTTTGTAATCGATTTAACCTCCCGTATGTAGGACTGACACTCCTCGAGTTCCTAGGGATTAGAAGCCAGTCCGGGTGCTAACGGCACGTAGCCACAGAATGGAGAACCTAAAACGAGTGGTCGGCCCGTAGCCTAGTATAAGCTCTAGGAAGTGGATGGTATGAATGCGAAATGAATGATAGGAAAGGTCATGATTGAGCAATTGGTGGAATGATTGGAGGGGGAAACCGGAGGACCCGGAGAAAACCCGCCCAATCGCCGTTTCGTCCACCACAAATCCCACATGCGGGCGCTTGAGATCGAACCCAGGTCACCTAGGTGGGAGGCGAGTGATCTAATCAATCTACTACGGCGCCGCCTAAAATCTATTGACACGTGGCAAAAATATTATAACCTAAAATAAATTTACTGCATTTTGCATAGTGATGTGTGTAAGACTGACTGTAGATAACACAAAGGAATGACCAGCCCTTCGCCTGATACATAGGCTGGAAAACAAGGAAACCGACGGAATACGGCGTTGAAAAAACATTAATCCCGCATACCAGCGTTGCCAAGTTAATCCACTTGAAAACCGAGCGATATGGCCCCGCGGTAACACGTGTGACTGCTGGTATTCTGAAGGTCTCGGGTTCACAGTTCCCGTGAGATCGTCCACTATGGACTTATTATTATCATTATCATTATTATTATTATTATTCTTGTTTTAATGTTTCGGGTGGTTCTTGTGTACCAATGTAGATTATATCGTTCCGGGAATTTTCCTGTTATTTTATTTCCTTACGTCCTATGGTCGAAGGATCAGGCGAAAGGATGTCAGGCGCTCTATCTGCCCTGACGATTAGTGTGGGATGGGTCTTCAGAGAGACCTTTTTGTGGGTTAGATGTAAGCCTTTAAGGGTGTTACCCACCACCTTCAGTTTGCCAACCGCAACTAGTCACCCTCTGGTCGTTTCCTTGCTCCTTCCTTCTGGAGGTTTCCAGCAGCACTATCGGACATTGTGCTTTTAAGTTCCTTGATTTCTATTTGCTAACATACTGGATTAAGGAATTTTTTAAACGTTTTAGGCAAACGATTATTTAAAAACCTGATATTATTTGTTCCATTTTCACACCACTCAGAAAGAAGGAAAATATTCCTTTACATCACTAGTGTAATAAACCATTTTTTTTTATTTCTTCTAATTTTTTCCCAGTTTACTTTAGTAATGTAGTAGGTAAACGGATTTTCTTCTAATTTTCTTTATTCTTTATTCTCCAAGCTCTACTCTAATATATATAATAATATTATATATATTATTATATTATATTATTAGTAACATTATGTATTATTATATATTATATAATTATATTTTTGCCCTCTATATTTTCCAAGCTTTATTTTAGTAACACAGTCAACTAATTTTCTTTTGGTCCTCTTTCTTCCCAAACTTTTATTGGTACGAGTAAACCGATACTCTTTTTGTTCTCTCCTTTCCCCGCAGTTTTATTTGTTTGCATGATAAACCGATATTGTTACCTTCTCTTTCTTCGCCAAGCTTTAATTTGGTAATACAGTGAACTGACATTTTTTGGTTTCCTTTATTCCCCGCAGTTTTATTTGGTAGCATAGTAAAGACTTTTTTTTTTTTTTTCTCTCTCTTTCCCAAACTTTAATTTGGTAATATAGTAAATCGATTTTCTTTTGGTTCCCTTTCTTCCCCCAACCTTTGATTTGCTAGTCGTTAAGACACATAAAAAGAGACTGATAGCTCACAACAAACCATTAGGAACAGTGTCCTTCCATGTTTGTGTTTTTATTGCACCAAGGTGATTCAGCTTGTAATATGAATTTAAAACAGTTTTATATTTTTAATTAACTTAATATGCGACCTGGGACTAGAAGAAATAAGTCTTAAAACATTATAGGTGAAGAAAATCAGTGTGGCATTTTTATGACTTTCAATTCACAATGTCGTATATTTTTTATTTACCTTCTGCACATTATTTTTACGAAATCTTATTTTTCTATCTACTTCTATTGAGACACATTTTAGAAGAAATAATTAATACACATTGCAACAGTATATTAGCCCGCTATGTATTTTATTAATTTAATTATTAGTTTTGTATTGGTTTAATATAAGAAATATCTGCACCAGTAGTCAAGACTCAGCAGAGTGTAGAACGCAGAACCTTGGGGCGTAGAAGCTTATATTATGCTCACCAAGGTTATTTGCTTTGTTAATGCTGTAGACACAATTGCCTTTGTAGAGCAAGATTTTTAGAGCATCAGACACAAGCAACAGGGTGAATTTTAGAGAAAGGTTATTTCCCAAAAGGCCAGGAACTCGGGACTTTTTCATCATAAAGAGCGGTCACGTGGGTTGAATACAAAGAACTTCCAAGTTTGTCACGTGACAACGCTATTCTTCGCGCTTCTTTTTAGCCAATCAGGAAGGAGTGCAATATTGGAGATTTTAGGTATTTAAGCAATGCGTGTACAAGAAATCAGGTTATCGTTTGTTACGCTGACTGTGAAGCTTAATGTTACTGTTATTGCAAATGCGAATGTTACTCTTATTATTACTCTTAGTGCGCTTCTGAAGGTGATAGTGATTAGTGGTGCTGTTGCAATGTATTCTGCTTGATATGACAGTCAACAATAAGAACTCAGCAAGAGCAGAAATTAGCTCGAAGTATTATTATGTCAACGTTTTCAAGAATTTTTATGTCGGGAGTCGCTCGTAGGGTTAGCACCTCAACCAGCAACAACGAAGAATAAAAAGCATTCATTTAGTGAAATTAAGTGAAGTACCTATATTTTTCTTGAGTCTACCCCGTGTTACATACCTTAGTTATTCTTTTCCCCCTTGAGGAAAGTCAACTGGTGTTCTACAGGGACAAGCATAGCCGGCGCTGCAAAGGGCTTTCAGAGGTATGTACACGTTTACTTATAGAGTATTTCACGGGTGCTAATCCTTGACCGACTCCGAGGTAGACAAACACGCCAGCGACATATTGGCGCACAATGAAACAGCGACAAAATTTGGTTGTAGGTACAAGCTGTTAGGGGAAACCGAATCTACATTCAGATGTCAAAAATGGATCGCTGTACGTTGAACTTGATCACAAGTATTCGCCTGTACTTAGAATATAATCACTATACAATAAACTACATATCTTAAACATTGATATATTTCATATGAATATTAACAGTTTTGCTACATCCTGCGTTTATTTATTACTAACAGTAGATTGATAGATTTGGTGTACGTGTGAATCAATATTACCAAACTTATATTTTTTGTGTTTATGTTCTGTTATGATTTATTTTGTAATTAATTTTTATGTTGTAACCAAAATGATATTGTAAATTTTAAGTGAACATTGTAATTGGGAAAACCTGTAATGTTCACATTATGGATAAATAAATAAGTAAAATAAATAAACTGCCCTATCCTTCGATGACATCGGGATATGCAATGGTCAAAATATTTTCCCAGAAGATGAAAGACATGCATTTTAGTTGTTTAGATATCTTAAATGTGGAATTTTAATAAAAATTTAGAAAATAAAAAATCGGAAAGTATTCTGTGTAAAGGTTAGTTTTAGTGGGAGGAGGAGATCTTCTTGAAAATGTTGATGTGGCTTTTCTGAAAGATACTAAACTTAAGTATCAAGTTTGGTATTCATTCCACATTTCATCTATCGGTCTGTGCCGGATTTGAATCCACGACCTTAGAATCAGAAAACAAGCGTCTAACCAACTAAGCCACCTAGACCAAATTTTGAAGTATGTAATTTTTATGTGTTTTATTTTTATTGTTTTTTATTGCGCTACACATGTCAACGTTGCATCCGTTATGTTAGTGTTTCGATTGTGAAATCTGTTTTTTCGAGTCAGATGTAAACAACACGCACAGCTGTAAAGTTCCAGTCATTGGCATTAGCTGTGTTTAATGTTCAGCGCCTGCTGTATGCTGCAGTAGTATCGAACGCTCGTCTTGTTCAGTACAAAGTGTACATATAGCACAGTATGCGCATGTAATGTTAGTTTCTCACTAAGTACCAATCTTCAAAGGTAAAATATAACATATCCGGGCCAATACCAATAATAACCACGGCCGTGAAAGCCTACGAGCATACCAATCTTTATTTTGTACAAAACAGTATGTTCACACATACTCTGTAATTTTCTACAGGCTGCCTCCATGGTCGAGTGGTCAGTGAGCTGATTTTTCACCTGGAGGTTCCGGATTCAATTCCCAGCTGGAAATTAAAATTTTTTTCTGTAACTTCAGGGTCTGGAAGTAGGAATGTGAGAGTGAATGGGCATATTTATAATGATATAGGATGATTAACCTAATGTCTATATGGTACAGTTAATATAGTTGTTTCACAATTTAAAAAAAATCCTCTCATATGACCACAACAGTTAAAAACGGTTTACATATTGCTTAGCCCATCTTGTAAATACGAGATGACTGCTCGAAAGAATACTTGAAGTTATTGACCCTTAAGGAACAGATGGGTTTCAAATCTAACTTCTAGGAGTTTTAAAGTTCGGAACTTACATTTGTGTACACATTTAACATATCCTACATAATCTATGCATGACGCCACTGGAGTTTCAATTCCGTGGCTTTAATAGTTGCTTGGTTATTAATATTTTTTTTATTAAAACACTTGTTTTCAAAATCTATTTTCTCCTAAAATTTCAATGCAATGAAGTCAAAATTCTTACTGAATATATTATGTTTACTTCTTGTGTAGATAAAAGAAATGAGTGTGCTCAAGTAAAAATGTTGTGTTTTTGGCCCCCGTGTAGTATATTTCAATTTTTTATATAAAAATCAAATACTCAGTTTTATTAGCCTTAGTTTCCTTAACATCCAGCAAAATGTTCAGCTTTTTCTGCATAAAATTTGTAAGATTATATGGCTTTAGATTGCAGCAAAATACTTCAAAAATGAAATAGGAGAAATTAAGTTAAAGTTTTAAATTCAGAGCACATTTAAAGGGTACAGGCTTTTAAAAATGAATTAATTTATTAAACTTACAAACGTCGTAGAGCCACGAAACTTCGGAAATATATAAAAAAATATTGATAGAATTGAGCTCTGCAAAACAAAAACAAACAGAAAGTTACTTTGACCAAAAATTACAAATTGAGACTCATTTGACAGCTTAAGAAAACAAAATTTGTGTCTAATACATTTTTGTTGAATTTTTTGCACTGATTCAGGATTATTTTTTTTTTCTTTTTCTTGGTTATGAATAGAGACCGATCAGGGGTTACGAAATCAGGGGTACCGATAGGTTCGGTACACATAGAGTATAGCTATGACGTGATGGAGTAGGCGTGGTCTCTACAGCCCATTTCGAAACGTGTTGTACTACCTAGCATTACTCACTGCCTGGCCTCGTTCAGTTCCTGCTAGTAGATAAACCAGTGAACACTGAGAGAGAGAGAGAGAGAGAGGGAGAGAGAGAGAGAGAGAGAGAGAGAGAGAGAGAGTGCAGATTGAAACAAAATGTCGAAAATACGAAAGGGTAGGCGTTCGACACTGAGCAAAGCTGTGGATGTTTCAAACATATTTTGAGTGACAAGAGAAGAGCCTCTTTCGATACAGTAAAGATGTGTCTTTTAATTCACTGCAGTGAATTCTGAATGAGTTTAGTTGATTGATGTTCATTGTGTTCTCAAAGCTATGCACATTATTATCCTTAATTTTGTTTATCAAGCTTTATACTTTTATTTGTAAAAGTACAAGGCTTTTTTATTCTCTAATCATGCTATGAAATAATTGTTTTACTGTGTTACTTTATGAATTAGAACTACTTTTGGAACAGATTATATCTCAACGCGTGCATGTTTACTCTACAAACCCCTTCCTAATAGCCTATCTTTATACCGCTGCTCTGTACATCCAAACTTTGTGCACTTCGGATCGCAAAACCAAGCTGTAGCTATACATATATTCATAGGCCTGAGTCATTATATTAACAATAATTGAGATATTTGTTGAACTAAACCACAAAATGTTTTGTATTCATTTGACATAATTTTGAAGTTATGCATAGGTTTATTATTTCGCGAATTTTTGAGAATGTTTATATTTGCATGAATAATATTTTAGCGATAAATGATAAATATTTATATTTTTCACAGAAACGTGTGAATTTATTTTAAAGTTAGATTAATAAAACTTTAATACAACATTTATGTCTTCATATCATGAAACTATAACTTGAGAAACTGTTTAGAATTTCAACAAAAAGAAATAGCAGCTACAGTCCTCTCAAGAAACTAAAATAAGAACCAAGCGAGAAATAATCTGTTCAAACACTAAACACAGCCTATACTACATGTAGGCACACAGAGTTTTTTTTTTTTAAATCTCCGTTTAACTTGCTGACAGTCAAATGTGGAATATTAGAGAGCCCTTAATATGGAAGCAGAGAAAGTGAAGTTGTAGAGCGCATAGACTGTTGTGTTAAGAGATATAGAAGAAGACAATTTAAGCATTTGTTGTCCAATAACTTTGCCTAAGTTGGACTTCATTATGGCAAAAGAAACTAATAATATGACAACACAAGCCTTAAATCATTTGTTTCATGTTTCAAGGCTAATTACTAAATTGAGTATCGGTAATCTAAGTAATATAATGACAGCATTTAACCAATAAAATGCATTTAAAAGTAGTTATATTTATTCTGATTTGCTTCTTTATTATACATACAGGGTGTTTCAAAACGACACCAAACGAAGATGTGGACCTCGTTGGTCATACCGTCCGTGATACGTGAATATACTTTTCAGCTCTAAATTCGGTACATACAAAAACTGCCATAAAATCACCATGGATTAGGCAGTCGTACATTACCAAATGACACGTGCCTGGCCCACTCCAAGAGAGATGCTGGTTGGTAGCGAAGTTCCCAGTTGCGTGGTGCGGCACAGGTGACCTTAGTAATGGAAAACGTAACATGTGGGTTTTGTTACGTGTTTTGTATAACGTTCTGAGGTTGTTTACGTGGCGTATGACAACCGTTGTTTCTTCGCTGCCTAATCTGAAATGTAATTTTTAAACACACACAAAACTTTAAATAGAAGAGTTTGAAAGTTGCGACACCAAGTTTCGGACCAGTCAAAGTGTAAGCTAATCGTCTGCTATATTCGTGTGATGTCGTTTTGAAACGGCCGGTAATAGACTTTTGTGCTACCATTTAACTGCTAAAATGGTAACAAATTAGATCTGGTAACTGCATTACTGGCATTGAAAGCAAAGGATGATTTTTTTTCTATAGTGTTTAGGCTCCAAGCGATGACACTGATTATACATAAAATAAAGTTGGACCACCGGTGCAATGCAATGATGAGGGAAACCGCCCCTGCGCCGCCTTGTCCTCCACAAACCCCACATGCGGTCGCCTGGGAGTGAATCTGGGCCCCCTTGGTCTAACCACTCGCCTACAGCGCGGTCAACGGGAGAGTTTTACCAATTTTCTGTTAAAACTACTTTCAAAGTCTTGGGCTACGAATATCCAACGCTGACAGTAAGAGATTTTTCTCTTTGTTTAATTTAGCTGTTAACAGATACAACTATGAAAAACAAAAACAAAAAAATCGCACTTGTTTTATGTTGCAGCTTAGAGATGTCTGATACAAATCTTTAATTCAGTTCATGAAGTTCATTTGGAATAAAAGGTTTGAATTATGAAATAAGGAACTTCAGCATTAATGTTATATTATTTTCCTAATAATTTGAATTTCAATGATGTCATTACACACTTATTTTGCCCAAAAATTAGTGAGAAATTAATGCGAGTTTATGATAAAATATTCAACACAAAGCACCATTAATTAAAACTATTAATGCAAAATGTTGCTAATCGTCAACACAGAATCTTGCCTCTGAATATATAATTTAATTTTACATCTTGGAAGGCATTGCACTTCTAGTGAGAACACTGAAGTAGGTGAGTACAAAGTCCAGGAAATTGCCTTTGTCTTTAGTGCGGCCAGTTATGGAATATGGAGTAGCATGCTGGGACCCATACAGGGTTAATCAAACTGATTCACCGAAAAAAAAAAAAAAAAAAAAAAATACAGAGACGGGCGGTTAAATTCATAAAGAGACGTAAAGGTTTTGGACTTACGAAAGGCGAAGAGAATAAATGGTAACTGGTAAAAGTTAGGCGTAAAACACATAGGTTAGTCGCAGTATTTAAGGCTTATCCTGGTTTAAATGTATGTGTGGACGTTAGAAAGAGGTTAGAAAATCCAGAAAACCTTTATTTGTATAAAATTAAGGGTAGAAAGTACAGAACCGACGTAGAAAAATGTTCTTTTGTTAATAGGATCATTGGAGAATGGAATGAATTGCCTGTAAGCAGCCTTTCAGGGCTGCCCTCTGACCTTAAAGAAGTTTAGGGATAATTTAAACGGAATAAATGTTTTTTAATTTCAGAAAATATTGTGAAGTAATTAAGGACCTCAAAAACTGTATAAGTGTATATATTAGTAATGTATAGTATTAATGTTGAGGCTTCATAATAACTTTTTATCAACTAACTGGTAATTGACATAAGTATTGCTGTACTGAATAACAAGTAGTTCGGTATTTTAAAAAAAAAGCATGTGTGTGTGTGTATATATATATATATATATATATATATATATACTTATTATATAGTTGAATTACTATTCTTAATTTAACTTAAGATTATTATTGTAAGTGAATTTTATATATTTAGCTCTGCCACCGAGCAGTACCCAATTGTAGAGAATAAATACATATATTTTAATGAGTGATCAGCGAATCAGAGTGTTTAGTCTATGCGTAGTCTTAGAATACATATTACATCGTTCAACAATTTAGCAGAAAAACATCAGAAGTTTAGTTCGGTTCTTGAATCCCTATAATAACAAGTTTCTCTTTTTTTTTTTTTTTTTTTTTGCTGTGAGGGCTGAAAATCACAGTTGCAGATGGGGCAAAGTTCTAGAAGGATGGGGAGGAGGGACGCGGAGAGTCGTCTGTGCGACATATGGTGACAAGTTTTAACGTGCGGTGGAAACACTCCACCCTCGGTTGGGTTAGCTCGTGTGCAAAAGTTTGGTCAGGGTTCGGAAGTGTTTCGACTGAAATAGCCAACGTGTGGGGTAACCGAACCTAACATCCAACTCTTACCGTCTGACACGTGCAAACGTGCACAAGCATCCTGCCTCTGCAACAACGTTTAGTCGAATAATGTGAACCCAGGAACAGATTCGTAACAATATCGGGTTTAGTACATTCTGAAAAATTCGGTGAAATACGGAAAAAAAAAATCTGATGTGTTACAGACACATGACTTTCTCTAGCTGCTCTTTAAACTTCTAACAACAAATTATTCCTCTTTCTACACATTAGTAATCGAGATATACATTAGCAGAATATCTTATTACTTAATTCCTTATAAATAGAAGGGAACTAAGGGAATTCACTAGGCTAAAGTGATTGTCAAATATTTTAAAAGCTATCGCTATGGGATTATCACTGCAAATCGTTTCTTTGCTTGGCTAGTAGTAGAAAAAAGAAAAACGGCACTTCTCGTCTGAGAAAAGTATAAGTACTTCACAATCGAAACCATTAACAAAGAATATCTCGGAAACGGTTACCTCCTCAACAAAAACGTAAAGTACATAAATTGTGTGTTTTGACGAGATCTACATTTTTTGAGCAGCAAGGTTTTGTCTATCCCTTACGGTTTAGCGGTTAAACAAAATTCGGCTAAAACGTCTTCAGAAGCTACTCCCGAAAATGTAAAATATACATTTTATTTGGGACATAAATAGCTTTAATATACGAGATTTTAATCAAAATTGTTACAGCCATTTTTGAGAAAGTCAACATTTTCTAAAATTTGTCCATGTTTGTGGTGGGGGATTTTCTTGAAAATCTTTGTGTCGCTTCCTTGGAAGATACTAAACGTAAATACAAAGTTTGGTATTTAGCAGACTTTTAATTTTTGAGCTATGCTGCCCACAGACTCACACACACACACACACACACAGAGACGCACACACTCACAGATAGACAGACACACATACGAACATTTTTCTAAAAATGCTTATTTGGATTCTGGGAGTCTCAAAATATACCTTTGCTGTGAAATCTCGGTATCGAATTTTTAGGTACATCACAATACCTTCTGTATACATTATGTACATAGTACGTGTAGAGAAAGTAAAAATGTAAACCATTGGAACTGTAAGTGTGGCTATTTAAAGAAATAAACGTTGCCTGTGTGCGCGTGTGTATGTGTGTGTGCCTGCGCGCGTGTGTATGTATGTATGAGAGATAGAGAGAGAGAGAGAGAGAGAGAGAGAGATGGAAAACAATTACCTTATACGTGGAAAATGTTTCTTTTATTTCTTAAAAAATAGCTATAACGATTTTGATTAAAGTACTTGAAATGTATGATATTTGTATGACAAATGAAATTAATATTTTTGATTTTCTGTAAATAGACTTTGAAGTCTTCTATTTTATGAAATAATTCAAAATAATTGGTTAACCGTAAGAGAGGAACAAAAGCTATTACCTATAAAATGTAAAATTACTTTTATATTATCCTTATGGATTTGAGTTTTTAAGTGCTGTTGTCAAATTTTAAGTCCTGCTGCTGTTCAGTATTTCTCGAGATGGTCAGCATGTAACAACTCGCGTTTAACCAATCTGGCAATCCATTCGGTTTCCGGGTTTTCCCTTTTACCTATAACGAAATGCATATAATGCAAATAGTTCTGCAAAATGTATCTGGATTAACACGAATAAATTGTAAAATAAGGTTTCGAAATATATTTTGTAGAAATATATGTAAAATAAACGATAGGTGTAGGAAATTAATGTAAATTTAACGAATATTCCTTTAAGAGTAGACAGCAAATGGAGAAGAGTACAACAAATAAGTAAATACATTCTATCACCTTTGTCAGCTGAGAGAACAGAAATCTTATGGGTGGTTTCAATAAGATTCTACCATAATAAAAAGTCTAGTGTAAAATTAGAGAAGAGTTTTATGTAGACACTGTTGGTGTATGACCCTCTTGCTCCGTGGATCAAACGATCTGTGCCATTAGTTTGTGAGTGAACTGAAGGACGGAATGTAAGAAACAAATTCTCGCATACTGCAAACATTTTAGTAGTTCATATGAAATGAAACCAGAAACATTTAAGTGGCCGGACTAAATGTTATTATTTGGACGAGTATACGCGGAACAGTGGTTGTTAACTGAAGAAGAACGGTATTTCCACCATTTATCTTAAAGAAAGACACACAGTATAATATATTTGTAAGATTCATTCACTAACATCATAGAAACTTTGCGATCAGTGATTATAACAAGCAGGCATAGAAATTTCCAAGCTTTAAATCCGGAACGGAAGAAATAAAGATTGAGCTGCCACTGAATTATAAGCATGGGCGTCATGCCGCGTGAGCCAAAAACCTCTGAACCGGCTGATGTGTTTTTCCACTGGGCGCGTAGACACATGATTCAACATTGCTGCTGTAAACAAGGTCACGCTTCCGACGCAGTTTTGTTCTGCTCTGAAAGAACAGTAATGAGTTGCCAGTGATATGGTGTATTCAGTTATTACAAGTGATTAATTATTTTGTAATGTACTTAGTCACAAAGTGTATTATGGCTCAGCATGCTTTCTACTGCACAGCATGTATTTATTTATGATTCATATATTCAGTCAGCTCGCCAAGTGAAAGTACGATTGGCAGAAAGATTGCGGAAAGAGAGTTATAGAGCCAATTTTTTTCGAGTCAACATTAGACGCCCGTACGTACCTGAATAAAATTTTGCCCCCCTTTCTTTCAGAGAAGTAACAGACAGTGCGTGTGATTTTGCCTTTTTTCAACAATACTCTGCAACAGTTCATACGGCCAATCTTTCGATGAGAATAGTTGAAAGCGTGTTTCAGCACAGAAGTATTAGTAAAGATTTGTGACCCCTTCGGTTCCCCGACCCAACCCCCTGCGATTTCTATCTCTGGGGTAAATTAAAACACAAAGTGTACGGGACAAACCCACACACCCCGGAAGAATTAAAACAAAATATCTGCCAGGAAATTACTAGCATATCTCAAGGTGAACTACGGCGAGTGATGGGTAGCTTACTAAAGAGGTGCCAGAAATGTATGGACAATAACGGTAGCCAGTTTCGGTATCTTATTTCATAAAGTTGGTAAGTAAACCCTTTAACAGTAGTTTTAAAAATGTTGTTTGGTTTCATCCGCGCCTTTCTATGATAGTGACAGATGGCAATGAGCACCGAGTACGTGGACAGGCAAAACACCGCGCAGCCGGCTCGTACTTTTTTGACTTACTCGTTAGATAACAAACCATTCCCTATCCCTCACACATTATTTTCCTTTTTCCAAGAAGTACCCGTACCGGATTTAGCCTGTTTGTCACTGACCCTTGGCCAGGTATTTTTAGCTTTCTTTGTAGTGTAAAGTTTTGCTTAAGAATTTCTATGCCTAATAATAGGTTTTTAGATGTACGCAACATTACACCATGTATTCGTGAATGTTTGGTGGAAGGAAGAGATGGGAAGAAGAACATCTTTAGATCCTGAAACGAAGATTCACGATTTGATACGAAAAACCCAAATCAAACAAGTTATCTAAGAGAGACCGATATCAGGTTTCACCAACCATCAGCAAATTTAGCTTGAACAACGACAGACTTTCATTGTCAATGGCATCAAAATGAATCTTCGTTAACTATGACGACCCGTTACATAAGTTTGTAAAGGTTGTAGCAGTAATGTTTGCTGTATTTCTTTTCATTGATCGAGATTGTGGTTTGGAAACAAAGCATAGGCAGAACGCGCCACACCAATAACCGTTGGTGCCAAGTAGAATGTAATGTACTGTCCCTATCTCAAATCATTATCAATCGACGGTTTCAAATACAAAGATATCATGAACAGAACCCGTTCAGCGTGCCAATCACGGTAATACATATGTTAAAATTGGAAAATCCATAAAATATATGATATCCTGTTAAAATTTATACCAATTAATACACAAACTGAGTGTCATATTTTCGGTATATTCGGAAGATTTGACTTGGATGTTTATTTGAAAATTATTGACTCTTTGTATCCTTTTCGTTTTGTAGTCGACTTACTGTCCCCTTATTTAGGACTCACACCCCCCTAAGACTTACAAACTGTTGCCTAGAGGTCAAACGCCTATCGGGGAGCCAATGGCACTGGATGGAGAACCTGGAAGGAGTGGTCGGCCCGTAGCCAAGCAATACGCTTGAGGAAGTGAATGAAATGAAACGCAAGCGAAATGGATGATAAGGAAGGTGATGAATTATACCGATCCTGGTGGCCGCGCTCGTTCAAGTGTCTCACTTTGGCGCTTCGTGGTGCACAGGATCGTGGGTTCGAGTCCCGTCTTGGGCATGGGTGTTTCTGTTTGTAAATGTGTCTATGTTTGTATATGTACAGGAAAAACGTTAAGAATAATAAGCCCTACTAAGGAAATATAGGAAACTGGAAAAAATGGGAGAAAAAGGGAATAGAGCACCGGAGTCCTGACAAGCCTCCGGAACTGTATTAAAAAAAACGAGTGGCGGGAGAAACTGGAAGGCTGAGAGAAAAGCCATCCAGGCACTGCTTCGTCTGCCTTAAATCCGCTTGGGATCGATCCCGTGCCGTCTAAGTGGGATGCGAGTATTTTAACTTTTTACCTATGGCGCCGTCCTCTCTATGTTCACTGTTCTCATAAAAATGCCGCATACAATGCATTCTTAAAGGTATTCACTTTAAAAATTCAACTTTTACAGAAAATAGGTTTATAAATAAGTTTATCATAACGTAACCACTAATTATTGTATAAAACTATCGCTTTTGTACTCTCAAAAAGTGTACATTTATAAAAATGTAATACAATATTGCTCAAAATTGTAGTATTATTTCCAATAGTATACGAAATTTTATTTACCGAATTTTTGAAAGGCAGTACACAGCTTTCGAAACAGGTTAAAAAAGAATTCATCGTGCGGAGCATTTTTATTACGGAAAATGTTGAAAAAAAGTTTGCGAGAAAACAAGGGTTAAGTTAGGACGTGTCGATCAATAAGCATACGGCGATTCATGTATACCTTCAGTTAACTGGGATATAGTTCAAAAGCGTCAGTGGAACAGAAGTATATACTGTTTTAAAAGTTCAGAATTTGTGTAACTTTATTAAAAAATATATTTATGTATTTTTTTAATTTTTCTCTATGTCTGGCCAAATGTTATTGGTGCATAACCACTTCATTTTGGCTTCTGTTTCTATTGCCTAGGTATTACTGCATTGCGCCCACCGGATGACAAAATGACACATTGCAGTCAATAGTATCTACATTGAAAGGGCATTTTGCATAATGTCACTGTGGCCGTAAGGAAACGATAGCTTCAGATATTTTCTTCGCATATCTGCACACCGTGGATTAAGAAGCTCACCACCACCATTACTATTACACTGTTTAACAATACGAAATGTTTTCCTGGAGAAATGTTCACCAATAACTGCTGAATCGATAAAATTAGCCGATTTCTCATTTTAGAGATTCCACTCTCGGTTGAATATCTTCAAATATTTTCAACACTACCTGTTTTGATAATCTGAAGCAACTCGTAATGTCTATAAATAGATATTTCTGTTAGGAATAACACGTTTGGGACTGACATTTCAATAAATTCATTGAACAGTACAATATTTATTGTTTATTGCTGGAATTAAAGTAAATGCAATGCGCTTATCAAGAGCTGGAGGACTTGCTTCAGCTTTAAACTAGAATTGACGGACCACCAACGATTTGAAACAAAATGGTACCTCAAACTTGAAGGGAACTTCGGCGGAAAAAGTTGGACGCACATTAGTGACACGGAACTTCCGGTTTTGGCGAGCCAACACCAATTTGACGAACTTCAAATGTCTTGACAACGATTGGTGAAACCAAGCTTGAGAATATGCTGCTGGTGGACGTACTTGACTGTCGTTTTGGAACGTAGTAACGTTGCATAAAACTGGAATGTTACAACTGTTACTGAAAAATAACGTGTTTTCCACGTCTAGTCTGGATCTAAAAGCTTAGTTCAATTCAAGGTCCATCACGCCATATTGGCATATATTAGAACACCATTATAGTGATTTCTTGATCACGGAATTTCTAGTTCGCGAGTTCATCACTTGTGTACACCCATCGTACACAGATGGCACGACTTGTGAGCGTAAAATATAAAGGTTTGGTTAAGACGTGTTAAATTTCACCTGATAAGCATTCGTGTCACAGTTGCTTCACGAGTCACGACATCCACTTGCCTCTCCTAACCTCTTAAAGTATGACGTAGTGAAATCGTGTTGTATCAGTTTATTTATGAAACTGTTGGTAGACAGCTTGGAGACCGTTGACGTCTGTTATCGTTTTGCGCAAAAACGTCAAACTAAATCCTCAAATATAGATGTATCTGTAGGCAAGAATATGGTAGGACAACGAAAAGACAGAAAGGCTTCCTGGAAATTATAACACGGAACTAGAAACGAAATTGTAGTGTGTAGTGTCAAAAAAATTCTGAGGTCATCCGTTTGCTTAAAACTGCTCATTCTGTAAATTGATTAAGATAAAATTCTTTAAGAGTTCATACAGTTAAACAAAAATATTAAGATTATTACACACAATAGATGTAAGGGCATTAAACGGGTAACTATGGAACTCCTTTCTTCTACTGCTATGGATGGGCAAACTTCGCATTACCAAACTCACTATCTTGCTTTTCGATCCTCATTATTTAGAAGATACAGGAGAACGACTGCATTTGCTGTATAACAGTTAAGCACCCAAAATTCTTAGGCTTAAATACTGTGATCAAGAAAGCATAGTATTACAAGAATTTCTAGAAGCAGACTTTGCGAAGAAGGCAAAAATTTTAGGAGATAGAATAAAGGGAAGCACAATAGATTGTAACTGGTCGCAGTTAATGGAATATCTTTTACCCCTTTTTACTTTTTCTACTAAGTACTATGTACATAGTTGGTAGAGGAGGTATTGTATTCCACCCAAAAATTCGATACCCTAGATTTCACAGGAAATACATATTTCGAGGACCTCTGAAATCTATGCTCTAACTACTTTGATAAAAATGTCGTAGATTAAAGATGTTTACATGGCAATTAAAATGGAGATTATTTAGAATTTCTTCGAAATAGTCTTTCAAGTCTTTTTCATTCTGAATCACTTTTGCATGCCTGGTAAACCATAAGAGAGTGACTAGAAGTGTAGATCTGGTTATAATAAACAATTGGTATAATATCAGTTTTTTGATTTGTTTTCTTTTAAATACTTTTCTCTCACTTGATTTGCATTTCACATAGCGACCAGATTTTAAAAGATAGGCTGTAGCTGTAGCCTTGAGTATTCCCGTATTCCCTTTTACTTGCAAGAAAACAATTAAAATACAAATTCTGATAATGTTTATCTTGATTAGCAGGATGTAGATAAAAGAATAATATTTTGTAAGAATATTTTGTTTACAGGACAGGTAGAGTAAGTCATGCGAATGGAATACATCAGATTCTTTCACTTTCGCTACCGAGTACTATGCACAGTGTTCGTAGTAGGTAGAGAAAGTATTGTATTGCACCCAAAAATTCGATGCCGTGGTTTCACCGCAAATACATGTTTTGAGGACGACTCCTGAATAAAAAATTAGAAAAAGGTCACTGTGTGTCTGCAGGACAATTAAAATAACGACCGTTAAGTACCAAACTTGGTATTTAGGATGAGTGTCTTCCAGGGACGTGACACGCAGATGTTAAAGAAAACCCCACCACCCCAAACCACCCTTTATGATGGTCTCGAAATAAAGTTTTCTCAAAAATGGCTTTAACGGTTTTAACTAAAATATTGTATTTTAAAGACAGATATTTACATGACAAATAAAATATATATATTCAGTTTTCTGGAAATAGTTTCTGAAGACCTCTTCATTCTTGGCGATCTTTTAATAGCTGGTAAACCCCAAGAGATAGACCAAAACTTACTACAAAAATATTATAGATGTCGCTAAAATACATAACTTACATCGTATAGATTTTTGTAGAGATAACCGTTTGCGGAATATTTCTTGTTGTTGGTTTCAATTTTAAACTATTTAATGAGAAGTCACCTATCCTTCCGCAACTATTTTTGTTTGTACCTGGCTACGCAAAGAGAATCGAATTTGAATTGTTTCACACAGCGACCAGCTTTTAAAAGAGTTAACTATCACTTTAACCTAGTATATATTCTCTTTGTTCCCTTCCACTTACAAGAAACAAAGTAATAAATTGTTTCTGCTAATGCTTAACTGGGTTAACAGGGTGTAAATACAAGAATAACCTTAGTAGGAGTTCTTTCCAGAATAGGTAGAGAAATTCATTTGAATCAAACACATTAGATTTTTAAAAATAAATATTAAACACCTCATAGATGAAAATTGTTTTAAAAATATAAAAAATTAAAAACTTACTGATATGCAAAAATACTTTGCTACTTTTCTTTCAGTTACTATCATGACTTATGCTGCCAGAGTCCTTCAAGGCTTCAGCATCTGAAATTTATATGTCCCGGATCACACGGCTTAATGTGTCCATATTTTCAATGGATTTGACTAACGTTTACTTTTATTACACTATTCACGTTAAAATGTACAAAACGGTGTAGCTTGCAATCGATCCTTTTAAAATGTTCAGCAGATACTCGGAGACAATAAACTTTAAAAATTAATGCTTTATTTCTGCTGCAATTTTAATTTGATCAAGATAGCATTTAATTCGATAAGTGGAGATAAATTTGGTCATTTTAGTTATTTTTGAGACACGCAGAAAAGCAAATAATCTTACACATGCATGTTGTGTATATTAGCATTTAAACTATATGGTAGTACTTTGTTTTTTGGTTGTTTTTTCAAGCTTACGATTTCTGCATTGTGTGTAACAACTATGAATTAGAGAGGCAGACTGATAAATTTAGTGCCATAGCCGAAATTTGAAACACAAATCTCCTGGTCTCTAGCTGGTTGCTCTAGCCACTGAGCTACCATGGCAGCATGCTGGCACAGCATTAAATTCCTCAGATCCATTGAGTAATTTGAGGAATTTATGCTCTGCCGGCATGCTGCCATGGTAGCTCGGTGGTTAGAGCGACTGGCTAGAGACCATGAGATCCGTGGTTCAAATCCCGGTTATGGCATTGCATTTCTCAGTCTGACTCTACTTATTGAATTCAAAGTTGTTCCACACAATGCTGAAATCGTAAGTTTAAAAAAAAAAATACTACTACACGCTAAAGAATTATTAAATTCTTTAACAGGCTCATATGAAACTGAGGAATTTAATGTTGTACTAGTATGTTGCCTATGTAGCTCAGTGGTTAGGGTGACCGGCTAGAAACCGGGAGATCCGTGGTTCAAATCCCGTCCATGGTATTGAATATTTCAGTCTGATTTTACCTATCCAATTCCTGACTTGCACACGGCTTGTGCGAAAAAAACAATTAAATTAACAACTTCGAAATAGTTTAATATAAGTAAAATAGTTTTTCTGAATAAATTTTAAACATATCGGCATGAAATTTAAAAGAGGCTTATAGTAGTCACAAAGCAGTATGCGACAGTTTTTAAAGACTTTTAAATAAAAACTACAAGGTTTAAGAATTTCCCCTTAGTGTACCCCTGAAGTGTACTCCCAAAAGATATACGATGGAGTAATTTCAGGTAACATTAAAACGGATATAGTACAAGATACGGGCAGGTCGTATCTCGGTTTTTGAGTAATAAATAAGAGAGCTTGCGTTTACGATGTTTGGTAAACGGCGTTTAAAGTCGACATTTAACAGCCAATATTTCAACATCGACAATAACAGTGTTTAAACACAAATTCCAATCACTTCCCTTCCTGGACTGCATTTTTGAAAGAGTAATTGGAAATGTTGACAATTACGGAAGGTAACAGCAGCAGATAATAGTGCAGTCCACACGAACTAATGAAAGGAAATGAAGCGTTTCGTATGAATGGAAGACTATATGCAGGGATAACAATGGGGAATTCACAATTCAATCATTGACAATAAGAATGCCTGGGGCTCTGCGTAATCGGTGTCATACATATAGTCTACTAAAATAATTCCATAAATATTTCCAGCTCTCCTGTTATTATGCGGTGACTTCTGCAAACCGCTATTGAAAACTTCTGTGATTTTCCATCACGTTCCATTCTTCTCAAACGTATTAGTTTTATAGGTTTTACCCTACACAAATCACAATGTTGGACTGTTAAATAACGTATGTTTCTTCAAATGAAAAGCGTAGCACATATTAAGCAACAACTTCAGAAATGTAATTTGAAACATGTGATATAATGCAATTTCATGGTTTTCCCTTAACAATAGACAAAATATCATTTACTGCTTATCGCGGAGACGTTAAGTCGGCTTGCTCTCTTTGGGAGAGGCAAAACGAAGGTATCTCTTGTCATAATTTTATTTTTTTTTCTCACAGAAACCGTGTGTAGGACAAGTTGAATAGGCAGAACCAGACTGAAAAATTCAATGCCATAGCCGAAATTTCAACCACAGATCTCCCAGTCTCTTGATGGTTGCTCTACCACTGAGCTACCATGGCAACATGCCGGCATACAATTGAATTTCTCAACTGACTAGCATGTTTCCCGGTAAACCACAAGGTGATCTCAAATTATTTTCAGATGACAACCCCAACGGCCGCTTACAATGTTGCAAGTGTTTTAAGTCCCAGGATTCATAGTATAGCCAACTATTATGGACAATTGTGTTAATTTTTTTCAGTTTTAACTTGAAATGGCCGCGGAAAATATTTTAACGCACGGAGGGATGTCTGCACACGTCACATACAGGGCAGTTGGGCCATCTGGCAATACGAGGGGCGTTCACAAGAAATTTCACTCGTAGCATCTATATAGTAACCGTCGTCTCTAATAGATGGCAGTTAAGATTTCAGCTATATCCATCAAGCGGTTTCATTGCCATAGACGATTGAATTAACAATCTTGTGCTTATTTAGAAAGTTGGAGAAAAATCAACTTTTGCTGTGATTCACCACATTTATTTAAAAGGCTAACACCGAAAGAGATAAAAGCCGAGATGGATGAAGTTCAGGGCACATCTGCTCATGCGTTTGCAACAACTTTACAATTGGGTAAATAAATTTAAACGTGGCCGTACATCCACAAATGAACATCGCCCTGGACGTCCAGTAGAAATGACTTCCTCCGAAATTATTGAAAAAATCCTGAATTTGGATTTGAGTGATCGACGAAAAAAGTTTGCGAAGTAGTAGAGGCCACAGGCATATTACAAAGTACAGTGCTCTCAATTTTGCACCAAATTTTAGGTCTGACAAAGGTCTCGGCAATATGGGTGCCACGTTTGCTCCCAGTGGAGAATAATCGCAATCATGTGTTCTGCTGTCCTTGGCTTCACTTTACCTCGTAGTGATGGAGTCGAGTTATAATTTTCCTTAAATTAGGTATCCTTAAAGTTGAAACCTTCGTGTTTGTTGTATCAATTCGCATCACTTAAGTTTCAGTTAAAGTATTATTTAGGAAAATTATCATTTGGGTTATCAGACACAGGTGTTCATTATTTTCCTACCATTGCTTCACATTTGAAGATTATTAGAAGCAGTTTCACCCTAATTGTTCATTAGTCTGCTCACTGGTTCCTATTAGAGACTCTCATTTTATGTAGGTGTTTCCTCTACACTGTTCTGTCTAGAGTCCGGTTATTAGTTTATTTAAGATATATTGAAGTTATTATCTTCCCTAAGTGAGAAGAACACACCGATCATCATTCTGTTACTACTCAGTTTGAACCCATCCCAATTGATGATTATTATTGATCAACTCAACAATGGTTTAGAGTTTAAGGTTGTGCCAAAATGATTCAGTAGATTTTTGTAAAGATCTTTTTCTGCCAGGATATCTGTATTTTCGTTGCCTTAAGTTCCCTTATGTTCAGGCACCCACCAAAGATTAAGCTTGTTTTTTTTTTACCAATTGAATAAGGCTTATTAGACACTTCCAGGCTATTTTAGATGTTATCTGATAGCCTACAATGCTTTTAGCATAACCTGATTTCAGAGAAACTCCAAATGCTGCTTCCTTTGTAGGCTCTGTTTAGATTCTTCCTGATAGGTTTCAGTCACATAAACTTCTCTTGAAATTTTCAGCAATCTACTTTAAATGCCCTGCGGATTTCGACAAATCTATAAAAATGGTAAGTTAAAGTGGTATGCCATTTTGTCTTAGAGGCATCTAATTCAAGCATGGGGATTCTTGCTGTGATAAACAACACGCGCAGTACTTAATACAGATAGCTTAGCCAGGATTGATCGTTTTTAGAGGCAATTTTACATTTCTGGAGGAGGTTGGAGCAAGAAGTGTGATCTAATCACGATAGCGAGAGAGGATTGGGGTGGTGTGTTAATAGCGTAACGTGGGTGGAGGAACGGTAGGCAGGTACACGATAACCATCTCTATTATTGATATCTGTACAGTGCTGTAGCCAGCCGTCAAGCGCCGGGTGATTAATGGCGAGTTGATGATATAACGCGGACCTCCAAACACGACACGCCGTGACGCTCGCATTTGTAATTGCTCCTGCATACACGGCTGTACACTCTGCCAGGATACAGTCTTCCCACAGACTTGTCCCAGGTTTGTCCCAATTGTAGTAATTAATGTTCATAATGCGCAGCAACGGTCGACAGTGAGATGGAAATCTTCACGTATCTAACGAGGGTAAAATTAGGTTCCTGCTAGTTGCCTCTGGTATAAACACTCCCGCCGGCTTTCGTCTCTGCTTTTGCCCATAACTTCATTTTATAGAACTGCTTTATCGGATATTTAGAGACACGCTCTGGAGAACTAAACACTTTAAAGGTCACTAAATGGCGAAAACTATGCGAAAACCTGATATGCTCCATTCACATGACTTTCTCTACAAAATGTTCTTACAAAAGAGTATTCTATTATCTACAGGCTAATCGAGATAAGTATTACAGAAATAGTCTTACTACTCGATTTCTTGTAAGGAGAAGGGAAACATGGAATTCACTAAGCTAAACCTATAGTCAAATCTTTTAAAAGCTGGTGTCCATGTGAACAACTGAAGGCCAGCAGTAAACAAAAGAGAAATGAAATGAAATGAAATGAAATGGCGTTTTATTTATGGACACTTTTTAACTGCTGTGCTTCTCAGCATCCCGTTCTATGCTGAACTTGAAAGACCGCTTAATTTTTGCTCAGAGGCCTGTTTATTAGTCTTGAGGTTCTTTCGCCTGCCGTAAATCTAAGACACGGGAAACACGGCTTGCTTCTTTTCCGAAGGAAGCCATACTAAGTATTTTTACGCCCGAAAAAATGCATCGTCCTCTGGGGTTTAAACCCGCAACCTTGGTTATATGAACTAAGCATGGTAACCGTTACATCATGGAGGGTGACAAACAAGAGAGAGGTGAAACGAAAAGTAACCCTGTTTGAGAAAAGTCACGTAATTTAAAATTGAAACAAATAACAAGGAATATATTGTATATGGTCAGTTTAGCAACAAAGATGCACATGCCATAAATTGTGTGTTTTAGCTTGTTCCGCACTTTTGTGTAGTACGTTTTTGGGTATTCCCCACGGTTTGCTTGTGATGCAAAATATATCAAAATTCATCCAGAGTGAACACTTCTTCAGAAGCTATTTCCAGAAAGTTCAGAGACACATTTTATTTCTGATTTAAATGTCTCTCATATACGGTATTTTAATCAAAATCGTTAAAGCCTTTTTTGAGAAAAAAAGTTTCGAAAATATTTTCATGTAAAGAGTAGTTTGGGGTCCGGGTCTTTGAAATCTTTATGTCGCATCCTTGAATGGCACTTAACTTAATTACCAACTTAGGTGTTTAACGGTATTTTATGTTTTGAGCTTTGCTGTCAAAACACACAGACAGAAATACGGACCTTTTCCTAAAAATATTTTTTTTTGACTCAGAGAACCTCAAAACACATATTTCCGGTAAAATCTGGGTATAAAATTTTTGGGTGGAATGTAATACCTTTTCTATACATTGCACACATAGTATGTGTACAAAAAGAAAAAATATTTTTACTTTTTATATATTATAGCTGAAATACGTTTCTTCTGACATATTTAGAAAGTATTAAAAACCACACTTAACCAGTTAATTTAAAATCAGGAAACTACAAAGAAAGAATCGTAACTGAGGAAACAATATGCAAAAGCAGGGCTGAAAAACCACAAATATGAGTTTTTAAAGATAGTTTCTTGTGAATGCTGTTATGAATTACGCGTTGTCACATTTGCAGCGACCCGTCGTTATTTATAGAGAAAATATCAGTTAGGAACCAGTGATTCCTACCAGATTAAACAACGTCAATATATTCCTGTTTATTCTTATTAACCAACATACATAAAACTACTAAGAAAACACAAGAAAGAAAAAAGAAACAACAAAATGAACATTTAAGGAGGGGAAGAGGAAGAAACAGTACTTCGTCTGGTTCAATGTTATTGCTGCTATCCATACCAGTTTATCGTTTTTATATGTTATCAATTTTTGGTTTTCTGCTTATAAAACCACATACTTCCTGGTTACAAAAATTAGAAAGCTAAGCATTATAATAAATGTATGTCCGAACATCAAAATATGCTCACAGAATATGTGGATGTTAATAGCAATTTATGTATCAGTCTGTGCTAGAATTGTATGAGTGCCACAGAATTTTTTTAACCAGTGCAATTATGATGAATGTTTCTGAGTTATTTTATATCAATACACAATAAATAATCATATGAAAATATATAAGGTGATAATGATAAATAATGAAGTATTTTCTCGTTTAATATTTTTGCTGCTATTACAGTTAAATATAATTCAGTTAAAAATCTTGTTAATCTTTAAACTATGCGACTATATCCTTTTTGCTTTTCTTTAAGCATAATAGCTGTTTTAGTCATCTGACTGTTTTATTACTCCATGACCAATTTCAGATATTAGACAGAGGAATAGTATGTGAACTCGCTGCTACTTGTGAGGTTGTGAAATCCTAAGTAGGTAATTAGTTTTCTTATATAGGCTTGTTTCAGCTATTACGACAACCAGTGAGAAAGATATAGATGATCTTGCGAGATTTTGTTGGCATTATATTAATTAATCTTGTGAAACGGGACGGAATTTTGAATTCTAAGCTAGACAGCAATTTTCACCTTTTTTTTCAAGTGTCATCTGTGCCAAGTTGGTTTACCGGTGTAGAAGTCTATAAAAACATATACAGAGTGTTAATGAACTACACCGAAATTATTTGCGTGATTGTGCACGTAACTGATATAAGTAATTTGACATCGCTGATGCATGGTCCCCGGATAAACATTACGCAGCTATATTGCGTTAAACGTGTGGGTATCAGGTGTTAAAGCAAAGCAGGTTGTAAAAATGGCTTAGAATGTCTTTAAAACTGCTGCCCGAGTATAAAAATATCGATTTTTAGCAGCTCTTTACTAGCGTTCTCAAGATTTAATGTCGCAAAAATCTGTAAAATCTCGTACCAATCACTAGACAGTGCGACACTGAGCAATCATTAATTACGTTCTGGAGTTATGTAGCCTACTCTGGAGGCGTTTTTTCAACTGCTCTGGTGGCTTAATGCGAAACGCGGGAAGCTGCTATCCGAAAGGTCATGAGTTCGGTTACTGTCACATGTAGAGTAAATGTTTTTATTATTATTTTTTTTTTCATTGCAGACAAAGTGCCGCGATACGTGGGGTACTCGCACTTCAGAAACTTATAGCCGTTACATCGAAATTTTAATAAACAGGCCATAATTCTCCTACCTCAAATTACCTATTTAAGTAATCTACACATTCTTTAAAAATATTTCGGTATAGTTCATTAACACCCTCTATATTGACCTTTATATATTAAGATTATAAACTGAAATTTCTATTTAATGAAATATACGTTTTATTGTTAAAAGTACAAATCATATATTTTAAATATAATTTTAAAAATAGTACTGGATCTACTGCTTTTCCCTGTGTATTCGGTACAACTTATCAGAAAAAAATCCGACCTACATTCATATGAGCTTCTCTACCCCTATCGTTTATAAGCATGTATACAACTATTCTTGCAAAAGCTTAATTGTTTATCTGCTGTTATAATCTAGATAAACCTTTGCAGAACATATTACATATTTCGTTACAGATACAAGGGGAACTGCAGTACTCAAATCTTTAAGAAATAAACGATATAAATGTTATACTCTTTCGTGCAATTACGATTAAAATATGAATATCGATAGCATGTTATAAAGTGTTGAATAATAACGGATATCTTGGAAATAGCTCATTCCACGAAGAACTTATTCGAAATAAATTGCATGTATTGAATACATCTATATGTCAGTGTATTAAGGCTTCCACCAATGCTTTACTTACTATTTACTCAAGATTATACAGAATTCTTGGAATAGGACTTAACAGGGTATTGTATTTTCCATGTAAATATCCTTAATACATGTCATTAAATTGAGGCAGGGGAATTTTCTTTAAACTCTTCTTGTAACCTCTTTAGAATATACATAACTGAAATTCCAACTTTGGTGTCTATCCAACTTTTCGTTTTTGGGTTGTGCTGTTCACTCACACACACACAGATAGGGACTTTTTTCCATTTTTTTTTATCTAAGGGGAACTACAAGCATGTGTTTTCGTTAAAATATCTGTATGGATTTTTTGGTGGAATACAATACCTTCTTCACCTACTATGAATTCTTCTGTGAATAAGAAGTGTCCCATAATAGAACGCAGCTGTTTATGTTGGTAATGACATGTTTAGCTCCGCCTTCTGTCAGCGTGAACTTCTTCTGTTGCTGGAGCATAATTCCTGCTACGGATTACCGAGGTACTTTATGTCCCTGTAAAATTTGGTTGAACTGCCTAAGGTCAACATTACAACTCGGTCTCAATGTTTACAATAGTGGTGTCCCGCTTAGGTAAATACTTTGTTGAGCTTTGGCGCAAAATAGTATAGTACTATTTAATACTATATAATATAGTACAATAATATATAATACAGTATAATGTAATATATAATGCAACAAAATATAAGAGGGCCGAGTGGTTAGAACTCATGCCTCCCACCTAGGCTAGGATGCCGAGTTTTCGATTCGAAACGTCCGAATTTGGGATTTGTAGTGGACAAAGCGGCGTCTGGGTGGGTTTTCTCCAGCTCCTCCGGTTTACCCCGCCAGTAATTTCATCAACTACTAAATCATCACCTTTCCTATCATCTATTTCGCTCGCATTTCATTTCATCCCCTACCTCAAGCTCATGCCTGGCCACAGGCCGACCACTCATTCCAGGTTCTCCATTCTGTGGTTTTTTACCGTTGGCTGCCGGACAGGCTTCTGTTCCTTAGGCGTCCGTTTGTAAGTCCTATGGGGGTGTGTCAGTCCTAAATACGGGGATGGTAGGTGGACTACGACGAAGATAATATACATAATATAATTTATAATAAACACGTAGAAATGAAGGTTCTAAGGGCACAGTACTTGAAGAGGAGGAGGTAGAAGAAGAAAAAGAAGCAGGCCACTTATATAGTGTGAGAGGTGATTAAGTGCAAATATTTGTATTAGCGTTTGAGGACGAAGTGATGATGCAGTATTTCCATTTTTTTTTTTTTTTTTCGAAACTTAGTTATGTTCATAAGGAAAATGTCGCGATGTTTTTAGGATGGCTATTATTCCCTACCTCAGACGCTCGGATCACACGATTCACCCCTCCTCTGCTCACTAATTTTCCCTGGCAGATGTAATGAATGTAAACACAGCAGAGAGATAGCTCAGGACCTTCAAAATACATTAGACCCTGAAATTTGTGCTTCATTTATGACAATACTATTAGTAAACGGACAATATTAGATACATTTATGGTTATACGCATTGTTCTCTCCTAAATATCAAGTTATTTACATTTATTCATCTGCCACCACCTGTATACTTACCTAACACCATTAAAAGTAATGTTGAAACACTATGGTGCAGATCCTGAAGAAAGCGCAACAATACATTAATAATATCCAGGATGATAAGAAGTAGAATAAGAATAATACTTTCTAACTATTTTTACGGTACTTCATATTTATATGAAAGTTGCTTTTCTTACTTATCGTTATTATAATTTTCAATTAATTCTTTCTACAGAATTTTCGTTGTTGTGGTTTAATTTTAAAGCTTTAATATTCTGTTTATAATACATAAAGCTGCATAATGTTTCTGTTTAAAACATAACCAATCTTTCACCTAATTTTAAGCTTTCTAACGACATGAACTAGAAATAGTAAAATTCTAAAATCACCATTGATAGTTGACCTTTCATTCACATAAATGACGTTCAAATGTAAGTGTAGCAATATTATATCGTTCTCAGCATATAGCAGGTGGCCCATCTTCCTCGTATTATGCGTGTGCGTTAAAAGAGTTGCAGAAATCAACGGGGTTATTTAAAGGTAAAAACCAATAAATGGGAAAACAGGTCCAGTGACCTTCGCTTAATCTTTTACGCTTATCGCGGAGACGTTGAGGCATGTCGTGCTCATTAAGACAGGTAGTTCCCTTCTGGCCGGTTTTAACTTGACCCGTTGAGTTTTACAACTCTTTCAACGCACGAAGGAATATCTGAATACGCCTAATACGGAGCAGATGGGCCTCCTGGTATTATAACAATATTAAAATAGCCAACGGTGCTTTGATGTGGTACACTGTACAACTACCCGTTCAAGTCTGTATGATCTACACTTCTCTCCCTCTTGTAAAAGCTACCGAAGTCAGATGCGATTTTTCTTCGTGTCATATGTTGACATATGGGGCAATTTTATGTCCTATTACCCGGAGAGTATGTGTGTGTGTGTAGTTTGCTTACAGTTTTACCACATGGGTTTGAGGTGCGTATAAATTCTTAACACCCCTTTGGGCCCAATTTTATCTTCAATTACAGTAAATGATGTATATAATACCGTTCATGTGTACTTATACTATATTATTTGCTGATGATAAAACGTTTTAGCTTCTCTAGCACGTATGTACTATGTACAAGGTAGGTAGTGAAGATATTGTATTCCACCTAACATTTTCACACCGAATTTTCACCGGAAATACGTGCTTTGAGGCTCCCTGAATAAAAAAAATGTTGGAAAAAGGTCAATGTGTGTTGCTGTGTGTGTGCGTGCGTGCACGAGTATGGAAAGCATAACTCAAAAAACGAAAAATATGTTAAATACTAAACTTGACATTTAAGTTTAGTTGGAGAAAGTAGAGCCAAATTGAAAGGTTCAATACCACAGCCGGGAATACATAGCTGGTGTGAAACAAACAATTAATTCACATTTAAACTTAGTATTCTCTTAGGATGTGGCACGATTTTCAGAAACATTCCCCATTCTAAGACTATCCTCTATATGGAACAATTTCCAAAATGTTCAATGTTATAAAAAAGGCTGTAACGAAATTTTATTATTAAAGATCTTTAAAAGGGAAACAAAGTTTCCGAATTCCTTTGGAACAGCTCCTCAAGTTCTCTTTATTCTGAACGAATTTTGTATGACTGATAAACTGTAAGAGATAGACAAATACATACTAAACAAAAATGTAGATCTCGTTAAAACACATACATTCTGTCAAGAAAGTACCGGGAATTGATCATTTAAAAATCCTGTTTAAAAGGGGATTCGAAATTATTGTTGTCGCTAAGTTGATACAACTTTCCTCTATACCCACGCGGAGTTTGATCGTCATCTGTTATCTAGTTTGTTTACAGTACGCCATTTTGTTAGTTCATCTCAAAGGTGATTTGCGATTTTACGATGGATACAAATACTGAACAAAGAATCTGTCTCAAGTTTTGCATTGCAAATGGTATTTCGGGTGCCGAATAGCTGAAAATGTTACAGAGGGCTTACGGTGAATCGATTTTATCAAAAACTCGTGCATATGAGAGGTACAGTGCATTCAAAAGTGGTCGAGATATGGTGGAAGATTTGCCTTGCTCTGATCGGCCATCAACGGGTTTCAACTGAACTGAAAATCGTCATTTAGGTCTGAGAGAGATTGCCGCTGAAATTTCTGTGTCTCACAAATCGATTCGTACCATTTTAAACGATTGTTTGGGCATGACAGTGTTGCAGCTCGGTTAGTTTTCTACAACAGCTCAATCGCTTAAGGATTGCTGAAGACATACTAGAACGAGCCAGTTCCGACCCCGAATTCATGAAACATATTGTTACTGGTGATGAGACGTGGGTTTACAAGTTTCACACTCAAACCAGTCAACAAGCTTCCGAATGGCGCCTTCCAACTGAACCGAAACCTAAAAGGGCACGTCAAACTCGATCAAAACTGAAGGTCATGTTGACAGTTTTTTTTCGATTATCGCCGTGTCGTGCACTCAGAGCTCTTGCCAGAAAGTCAGATGGTAAATAGAGACTATTATCTGAGCGTTATGCGGCGTTTGAGAGAACAAATACGGCGAAAAAGGCCAGATTTGTGGAATGACAACTCATGGATTCTGCACCACGATAATGCACCAGCTCACAAGGCTATTATTGTGAACGAGTTTCTGGCCAAAAACTTAACAAATTTCATCGAACAACCACCGTATTCACCTGATCTAGCTCCTGCTGATTTCTTTCTTTTTCCAAAACTCAAGTTACCACTTCGAGGCACCCGTTTTCAGTTGATAGAAGACATAAAGGAAAATTCGTGGCAACAATTGACATCGATTCCTAAAAGTGCCTACAAAAAATGTTTTGATGATTGGATTATTCGTTGGATAAATGTATACTTTCAGAAGGCAATAAAATAAAATTGGATGAATAAATTTTTTTTTGTGTGTTTTATTGGTAAATTCGCGGAACTTTCTTGACACAGTAGTATATGTCTTATACCTTCACTTTTGTAGAGCTAACTATTTCGGAGATATCCCCTGTTATTGTTTTCAATTTTAAAGTACCCTAGCTTTTCTCAAACTGCAAACCCTCATATGTTTCATATCTCTTTTGTGGAAAAACACTCAAACTTCAATGGCAATAGCATAGCGACAGCTTTTAAAAGATTTGAATGTCTTTTTATCCTAGTGTATTCCCGACTTCCCTTTTGCTTATATGGAACTAAGTAGGTAATAAGTCAATGGATATCTTGATTATCATGAAGTAGATAAAAAATAATATTTTGTAAGAAATAAACTTATTTGCAGAACAGATAGAAAAAGTCATATGAATGAAACACATCAGGTTTCTTTCTTTTTTTTTTCTAACTCAGCGTCCTTTAATCTGATTGGTCATATCGGACAATAAATGTATTCGTTGAAGTTATGCATAAATTATCTCGGGTTCCATGGAGCTTAAAGTTACTGGATATATGTCTGCTTATGATAAGGGGAAAACCGATGAAATCTCTTATCTATGTAACTCACCCTAAGCGAGATCCAAACTCGCGACTTCTTGAATGTGTGGCAGACACGCTACTTCCGCACTATCGAGGCGGGCGATGAAAAAACGTAATGTGAACCTAACCTGAGCAACTGTTTGGTTCGGAGCCAGTTGTGGGCTGTTAAATAAAAATTAAACTGTTTCTCTCATTTTACATTGAAACAAGTATTGATTTATTGCTCCTTTTTATCAGACGAGTATTACATTTTTGAGAGATTATGTTCATTGCCAACTAACCTGGACTTCTTTTCGAGTACATGAAGGGACTGGCCGCTGTAATATTCTTAATATGAGATGTCAGAGAATACATTCCGCTTTTACTCCTGAGTATATGAGAAGTATGTATTTTGCATTTCTTGAGTACATCATAACTTATGGTTTAATTTTTTGGGCAAATTCCTGCAAAAACACACTTTATTGAGTTATGTACTTCATTATTTGAGGTGTTACTATTTTTTAATTTCTGCATACAACTCTTCTGAAAGCCTAAAACAAAGAAGTGATGCGCATATTCTACAGTGTTAGTTTAACTCAGATGTAAGTACTCCTTATTTTAGATTGTCCAAAACTCAAAACTGTTTGTATTATATAAAAAGCTGTCTCATTATATTAAACCTTAGATGAAAAACTTTTCAAATTCCACAATATACGTATGTTTGATTTTAAATGATCTGTATTGCATACAAGCATTTTTAAGTTTTAAATATTTTATTTATATGTAACTCTTAACTTTTAATCGTATTAAATTAATAAATACTGTATAAAATAAGGCGAATAGAGAAATAATTCCCTATTTTAAGATCAACCAATAGTGTATAAAGAGACCACATTTTAGAATTCTGTGCCAGCTAAGAGTCATTATTAGATTTTCGGAGGAGGTCAGAGTATTGAAGGTCATTAAGTTCCGGGAACCTCAGTAAGCAAGAACTTCTTTAAACTCACGATATGGTGAATGAGAATTGTACCTTCTGCAATCTAAAGGTTGTTGTAAAGCGCACATTCACCATCTCAGAATAAACAAAGGGAAAGTATATTTAGGATTGAACAATGAGAATTCAGAGTGAGTTTCAGATGCTTCTATAAAATATAAAATGTGGAAACATAGAACTATGTGATCACTATGGCGGTGTAGTCAGTAATAGCCAGACTTAATTTAATAAAAACAGTTGGTTACTCTGGAACTTCTTGCTTTCAAACCTCTCTTGCTATGGTTTATCAGATTCTAATACTAAAGTATTATTGCGATTAGTAGCGCAGTGCTAAGCTCAGCACACGTTTAGCGCTGACTGCAAAGGGATTCGCATATATAGTTTTAGCGAATCATAGTAACTTAAACTCCTACTTTACTAGGGAAAAAAACTAGCCTGCAATGTAAAGTAGGTACTTATAACTCCGGAAGTTAGCAGATTTCATACATAATTATAATTCCTCGTGCTTGGATTCAGAAGCAGTTGAAGTATTAGTCTTAAAACAATTCGCGTAAGACAGACCAGTAATTAGCCAATGTTATATATTCTCACACATTTAATTGGTGTTGTCCATTCTTATACCTCCCACGCATCCCTGATATAAAGAATTCATAGCCAACCAGCGTAGTAGATATTACGAACCAGTTCAGTTCTTCATCTCCAAACTAGTTTTACTTCATGTAGTTTGTTGTTTTCAAACTAGTTGCATCTACGATGTTGTATCAACTTTTTCTTGATCTTTAGAATAGGATATTCATATGGAATAGGGATAGGGGATAGATCGGTGTTTTCTTTTTTTTTTTTGTGTTCTTTTTCTGCAAATTCATCTGTTTCTTCATTTCCCCTAGACCTTGATAAGAATGTATATAACTGCATTATAGCTCTGTGTTTGCCATCAACTGTAATTTCATTGTATACATTTGGGTTAATTTTGAATTTTCTTAGTCAGTAAGCTATTTAAGAGTACTTGGGACTGTTGAGAGGATTTTGCTCTATTTTGAAGCTACAGTGTTCACGTTTTGTATGTTGGCTAATAATATTCATAACAACATTCTATGGGAACTTCATTAAAGTTTTATAAAAGGAGGAGGACACTGAAAATTTATTTTTTCATGGATTGCGGTTCATTTCAAAATAACCTATAAGGCTTAACTTTTTCAGCTTGCTTCTGAACATGAGTATTTGATATTTTTAGAAATCATTGAAGGATGCTGTTTAAAATATATGCTTGTAACAACAATTTTAAAAAGTATTACTATTCATACTTTAAAGCTATTTTTTTTTACTATGCTCATGATTTATAAAAGAAAATAAAAGAACTCTGAAAATAATTTGAAATAGTAATTAGAATATGATTGCACATTGGATGAAAATAAGCTGTATGGCAAATTTTGCATGCGCAAAACTGCAGTTTTGAGAAAACTTAGATTTTAATAAAGAAACATACATAATTCAACTGTTATTTGATGTTAATCATCAAATTCACCAGAAGTATAGCCATTTTTCCTTATTCCCATCAAATTTCTTTTTCTACTGTTTCTGAACCGTTTGCCTTTTTTTTAGCGAATAGTGTTTTCTGAGATGTCTGCGACAACTTCCACATTTTCTTCTTCAATCTCTCTTCAAGATTGTTTTTCTTGCTCTTTCTGTTATTTCACCTTCTATGCTTACCTTTACATCTTGAAATGCACAGCATCCCATACTGTGCTCAGAAATTGCAACATTTATTATCAGAAACAGGTTTCTTTAGGGCCCTTCTGCCAAGTGGAGGAATGCAAACATTTACTGTGGCAAAATTGAAGAATTAGCTTGCAGTTATAAGGTATTACTAATTGGTGTATATTTCTACCTTTGCTCATTCGTTTATAAAGACTTAAGCTTAACTTCTGATCCTATCTGTTGGGTTTTTCCATTTTTTTTTTATGAATTTATGCTGAAATCTCACCTACGCTACTCACCATAGCTTCTAAGTATAAATCTGGATGTGAGAAATAATGTTAAGTAAACAAAACAACTAATAATTTAAGTAGTCACATTATAAAAACATAAACATGTATGAAAAACGTATTCTTAATATTATCTAACTGGAATTCAAAAACAGGTGCAAAAACATGGCAGGTATTTAAATGCCATGCAAGGCTTTAACATTGGTGCCAAACTATTTAGAACATGGATTTTTACAAAAAAAAAACAACAACAACAAAACAAATGTGTACGTTTGACTTACACTAATAACAATCATATTTATAAGAAATGAAGAATCGCAAATGTCAACCATTTTGGCTTAAAAATGGGTCCTAAGTACCCTTAAAGAGAGACTTTTCACCTTGATTTCTCAACGTGGTAGAACATTTTTACCAGTGATATCTAAAGCAACACAAACGGTTTATTCTCTTAAGAATTTCTGCCTGTTTTCCTCCATTCTGAAAGCCAAACTTCCTCAACCACATCTCGGATGTAAGAGCTCATTATCTCTAAAGCCATTTCCACCCTACTTAGTATTAACCATTTTTAGCAGTGGTTTCTCTCGCGTCCCCAGCATAACTAAGGGCCCTTGAAAAGATTTCACAAGCGCTTCCGCTTCCCCTTCGTCACCATCTTTTGGTAGTCGTTATTGCAATAATAATTATAAGAACGCGGATTTGGTGTGGGTAAGAGAGAGGGTAGAGAAAAAAATTCCTCATAATAAATTTTGCGGTGAGGTTTTTAACTCCTCCTCCACCTTCTTTTCTCCCTGAGCGAGCTCAAGGAAGGGAGAAGGAAACAAGGTTGTAAGCGAAGACGACGAAGAAGAGGCTTTCTTTTCACTTAATTTAATCCAATTTGCTTCCTTCTGCCTGTGGAAGACTTACTGGCACTAGACCGCAGAATGTTAAGTGCTTTCCTTTCTCCACCTCACCCCTGCTCCTGGCCGCCCTCTTCCTCAATCGTCGTTCCTTCGTGAAACAGGAATGGGAAAGGAAAAACATGTCCTGAAGGAGACGAAACGGAAAGAACGAATCGGGATTATAAGGTAAGAAGGAGATCCGGAAGGAAAAGGGTGGTGGTGATGGTTAAAGTGAAGTATAGATAATCCACCTACAGCTTCTTTCCCGGCTTCTCTCCCTAAAACCTGCGGTTTAAACGCTTTTCTTTACACAAGATCTAAAAAAGAGGGGGTTGAGTATGACCTATCTCTAAGTGAAAGGGAATTTGGATAAGAGAGAAACCCTCAGATGTTCTTCGTAATAAGGAAGATATCTTTTGACGTCTGTAAATGTTTAAACCTATTTTAGTTTGCTTGAGAATAATATACATTTAAGGACCATTTACATCGAAAATAAACCATAGACGTAACGTAGACACAGAAACTTGTAGCCAATATGTGTTTAGGCTCATTCACAATGGTTACATTGAAATTGACGTACACATAACTGAGGGACGTTAACATAGAAGTTACAAACACCAAGCTTTTGCGTCAAAGTTAACATGCAACGTAAGAATCAACCAATGAGAACTGTTCGATGTGATAATGAAATGGCTTCTCTTGGTGATCCTCGCTCATTTCTCCTCCGTTAATTCGTCTTTAATTTAGGGGATGAATCCGCCATCGTCTACGACGAGATATCCGTTCTTTAAAATATAAAACACCAAGCAAATTGGCTACTCTAGTTTGCATGTACACGAAGGCTGCCACACTCTCGTCTCTGCAAGCCATTTTAGTTTGCTATTCACTCGCAAGGCGCAGTTCAATTACCTTAATTTCTGATTGGTTATTGCCTACGTTTACGTTTGTCATTGGAAATGTTAATGGTCCTTTACAGAGTGAAGGCACATCTATGGCCAAGACGTACGAGCACATCAGAAAGTGTATGCCCAAACTAGGGTTGCGAGGTCTCCCTTATTTCCCGGGTTCTCCCTATTTCAGCCTTATTTTATTGAGTCTCCCGGCTCCCGTATTTTGGACTATTTCTCACGTATTTCACACACTGCCATGAATTATGGCTTTTGGAAGGATTTTTGGAATATGCGATATATCGAAACGGTAGTTGTTTTTTCCCAATGTTGGCAGCAGTATTTTAATTAGCTGTTGGTAACACGCGACTCGTTCATTTGCTTCTTTGAATTGAAGAGCGGAACACGTGTTTTGTTTGTTTGTGGTTCAATATAGCAAGTAGAATCATGGAAGGTGATGGCCGCAATGAACTGATAGGCCGTGTCAAGGTGTCGAGAAAACCATTCCTGAAATCTCCCTTATTTTTAGTTAGAAACCCTGGCAACCCTAGCCCATAAGGTAATTTTTATTGCACACACACGGCGATACGGGTCACCGATTTCCATAAGGCACGGACACTTAAACACGAAACCTGCTGTTCAAATCTCCAAGGACTGTAATACCTGTCTGAGCTTTTCTCCAGGTTTTTCTCAGTCTTTGTAACAGGCAAATGCCCTAAACTTAGGACTGGTATGCTTCCTTCCCAAGCTTCCTTTCCCAGTTATTTCATGTATCATTAGTGTCGCCACCTCCAAAACCCTGCCGGTCCGCATGGCCGCACTCGCCAAGGCGTCCCGCTTTGATGCTTCGTAGCGCTGGAGATCGTGGGTTCGAGTCCCGCTTTGGGCATGGGTGTTATATGTTTGTGTTTATGTGTGTGTTGTAAAAGTAAGAAAACAGCAATCCAGTAATGATACAGAAAAATAAAGTAAAAATGAAAATAAAGGTAAATAAAAACTAGGGTATACAGTGCCGGAGTCCCGATCAGACTCCGGTACTGTATTTTTAAAAAAGAAAAAAAAACATGAAATATTATTGGGCCTTAAACACTAAATGAAACAAAAAAAAGTTTTCCATTCATGTCCTTTCTCCACCTATTCCGCAACAAATTATTCCTCCAAATCCACATTTTCTCCCTACTTTGTGCTAGTCGGGACATGAGCAGAAATGGTATTACTTCCTTCTAAGTACAAGAGGAATAAGGGAGTACATTAGGTGAAACGATAGCCAGATCCTTGTGATGTAATTGAAATTTCCTTCACTTTACATGACCAGAATGAAACAATTAAATAACGACTTTCCATTTTAGATTAATCTTACTATTGGAAAATTTAAAACCAATAACAAGGAATATCTCGGAAATGGTTAGCGCTACTAAACATGTATATGATATAGATTGTCTGTTTTGACGAGATTTGCATTTTTATGTATTACGTATTTGGGTATCAATTACGGTTTACCAGTTATGCTAAAGTAATTCTCAATGAAGAGGCTTTGAGAGGCTGTTCCTAACAAATGTAAATATATACCTACATTTTATTTACCAAGTAAATAACTTAATGTACAGTACTTCAAACAAAATCGTTAGAGTCATTTTTGAAAAAAATTAAAAAATCGTCCCTGTAAAATGTAGTTGCCATTGAGGGGATTTTCTTAATAATCTCAGTGTCGCATCCTCACAAGATACTGAGCTTATGTACCAAGTTTAGTATTTAATGGGCTTTTCGTTTTAGATTTAAGCTACCCACAGGCTTACACACATACATACATACATGGACATTTATCTAAAAATGAATTTTTGTTTATTTTTCTCTAGCACGTATGTACACGGTACATAGTAGGAGAGAAGGAATTGTATTCCACTTTAAAATTCTATACCCATATTTGTGTGTCTGTGTGGTGAGTTTGTGAGTGTATGTGTGTTTGTCTATGGGCAGATAACTCAAAAAAGAAAAGTCGGTTAAATACCAAACTTGGTATTGAAGTTTAGTACCTTCCAAGGATGCCACATGAAGATTTTTAGAAACATTCCAATTCCCCACCCCAAACTACTCTTTATATGAATAAAGTTTAGACAATTTTTATTTTTTTCAAAAATGTCTCTCACGATTTTATTAAAACACGTATATTAAAGACACTTATATGCCAAATAAAATGAATTTCTTGAATTTTCTGGGAGTATTCTCTGAAGACATATTCATTCTGGATGATTTTTGCATTAGTAGTAAACTTGGGAGGTAGACAAACTTACTACACCAAAATGTAGATCTCGCTAAAACACAAATTATGTCATACATTTTTTTATGAAGTTAACTATTTCAGAAATATTCCTTGCTATTGGTTTCAATTTTGAAATACTTAAAACTTTCTCAGGCGAGAACTCGCTATTCGTTTCAGATCTTTTGTTTTACTCCCGACATCCAAAGAGAACCGAATTTCAATTGTTTCACATAGCGACCAGTTTTTAAATGATTCCCCTATGGCTTTAGCTACTTCCTCACGCTCATGTCGGACTACTAGGCGACCACTTGTTCCAGGTTCTCCATTCTGTGGTTTCGTGCCGTTGGCTCCCCGACAGGCTTCTGAACCCTAGGCATCCGCTTGTAAATCTTAGGCGAGTGTCTGTCATAAATACGGGGAGGATAAGCCGATTACGATAAATAAATTCAACGTGTTGTGTATTCTTTGGAGTAGGACTTCCTCTCTCTCTCTCTCTCTCTCTCTCTCTCTCTCTCTCTCTCTCTCTCTCGCTCTTTCTTCTTCTTCTTCTTTTTCTAAAGTTATTTCATGTAGGAATTAGAAGGAAGAAAAATTTACAGGAAATATAGAGCAAGCTCATGCTCTACATTTATTTTCTGTATCTTATCAATATAATTGAAGTGAGTTTTACTTGAAACAATCAGCACTTTTTTTTAAAAAAAAAAATTGAAACCATGTTTGTTAAGGCAGTCACTGTGCGAATGACACTGGAATTTGTCTGTCCTTCCATGGCTAGAAGTATAACAAAAGTGTTAACTGGATGAATATTTCCCGTTTGAGAGAAGGTTTTAGTGTTTTAAAACTGAAACCAACAACAGGGAATATCTCGGAAATTGTTAGCTGCACAAAAGACAGACACAAATTGAGTATTTTAACGAGCTCTACATTTTTGTGTAGTGTAAAAGTTTTTGTCTATCTCTTAAGGTTTCCCAGTTTTTATGCAAAAGTCATTCTGAATGAAGAGGACTTCAGGAGTTATGTCCAAGAAATTCATAATATAGTTTCTATTTACGTAAACACCTTTAATACACTTAATGAAAAGCGTTACAGCCGTGTTTAGAACATAAAAAACTCGAAACATGTTCTATATAAAGGATAGTTTAAGGTAGTCGCAGGTACTGAAAGTAAATGTCAAGCTTGGAATTTAACGGACTCTTCATTTTTTGTTATGCTCTCCATAGTAAACACATACACGCGCGCACGTACACAAACATATGAACCTTTTTCTTAAATTTTGTTGGATTCAGGGGTCCTCAAAACGTGTATTTTCAGAGAAATTTCTGTATCGAATTTTCATTGGAATACAATACCTTTCCTACCTACTTGCACATGGTATATACTTGCAAGCGAAGGTAGGAATGAATTAAAGCCAATATTAACAGGTATCTAAGAAAAGGGCGTTGTCAAAAGAAATAACAAAAAAAAAAAAGCATTTGAAAATAATCTATGTGTTTTAAAGAGATATACAGGTTTGTGTACTGTGATGCTATCTATCCCTTCGGTTTATCAGTGATGCAAATTTTTATTAGATTTATTCTAATGAGTACAGAATTTTTCTTATTAATTGAAAATATGTAGCTAGTCATGTAAATATCTTAAATATATGGGTTAGACATTAAAATCCTTAGCCACTTTTGAGAAAAATCAGTATGTGGAAAGGGTTTAGGGTGGGGGATATTTTTTAAAACCTTCGTGTCGTACCTTTGGTAAAGACTGAACTTAAATGCCAAGATTGGTATACACCCGACTTTTCTTTTTTCAGTTACGCCATACATGCATATATTTGGAGGCTCTTGCCAAATTGTTTTATTCCGTGGTCTCAGAAGATATAAATCCGAAAAAAAAATCCGGTCTGAAATGTTCAGATGGAAAGGAATACCTCCTCTACATATTGGATACGCGCTAGAGAATTTAAAAGGTAATAGTAAAATGTCCAAAAGTATTTCAGACAATAAAGACCAGGCCTAGACACTCTAAATCATTATACCACATATCTTTCACCCTGAAATTAAAAAAAGCTGATGTGTAACATTCACATGACTTTCTCTAGCTGCTCGATAAACAAACTTCTTACAAAAGATTATTCTTCTTTCTATACAATGCTAATCGAGATAAACATTAGTAAAATATTCTTATTACTTAGTTCCTTATAAGTAGAAGGAAACTAAAGGAATGCGTTATACTAAGGTGATAGTCAAATGTTTTAAAATCTGTCGTTATGCGATTTTCATTGCAAATCACTTCTTTGCTTGGCCAGGAGAAGAACAAAAGAAAAACGGACACTTCCTGTTTGAGGAGAGTATAAGTGCTTTACAATTGAAACCAATAACAATGAATATCCCGGAAAGGTTACCTCCACAACAAAAACGTAAATGACTAAACTGTGTGTTTGGACCAGATCTACATTTTTTACAGTAGGGTTTTGTCTATCCCTTACGGTTTGGCAGTTAAGCAGAATTCGGCAAAGTTCATCCAGAATAAAGAGGTCTTCAGAGGCTATTCCCAAAAAATTCAAGATATACATTTTATTTGGGATGTAAATATCTGTAATTTACGGGATTCTAATCAAAATCGTTAGACCATTTTTTAGAAATTAAACATTTTGGAGCATTTTTCTATGTAAAGAGTAGTTTGTGTAGGGGGGACTTTTTTGAAAATCTTCGTGTCACTTCCTTGGAAGATACCAAACCAAATACCAAGTTTGGTATTTAACGGTCTTTTCGTTTTTGAGCTATGCAGTGCACACACACCGTTTTTTTTTTTTTTTTTTTTTGTTTTGGATTCAGGGGGACCCAAAATATGTATTTCCGATGAAATCCCGGTATCGAGCATTCGGGTGCAATACGATACATGCTCTATACACTATGTATATAGTACGTGTAAACAAAGTAAAAAAAAATGAAAATGAAAAAAGAAGATTTTTTTTATGCTCCATACTTTAATTTAACATTGCTGTAATGCCATAAAACAAGATTTGACGCTAGAGCATGTTCGCGAACAAGTTTTTCTTTTCCAGCTTCATATTACAGCTCGGCGTATGTTGCTAATTAAAGCCAAGTGCATTAGAAAACACAAACCTGGTTTTCTGGGAGCGTTAATCTGGAAGCACATTTGCCGTATGTAATACATTTATCTCACGCGCTTTCTGTCCAAACAAACGAAATATGGTACTGTAACGGAAGTGGAACTGAAAGAAAATAATCCGCAGCCCTGATACATTTTCTGATTTTAGAACCTCTAACAAAATAGTACGGTTACGAAAATGTATGCATTTGCGGAGGTTGGGCTCCTGGGCCTTAAAGTTATTCCTACGAAGTAACTCGGTCGATAAATTTCACTACAGTCAGAAATGCTTTCATTGAAGATGATGTGAAATTCGACCAAAATTGTGAACATTTAAAAATTATGTATTTCTTCCCATACTAAAATTATGTGAATTTTAAATTTTAAGCATATTTATAGCTTTTCCCTCTTAGCGCACTTCAACTACCAATTAACGCAAGCTATAACTGCTCTTTTATAGGCACTCCTAACTTTAAACCTTATTTTTCGCAAACTTTGAAAAATATTTCCATATTCAAAATGTTACATACAATGCAATTTTTGACTGATTTGTTACTTTCTAAAGCACGTATGAGCAATTTACCTAGTAGATAGAGAAGATATTGTATTCCACCCAAGAATTTGATACCAAGATTTCACCGCAAATATATCTCATTAGAGCGGTAGTAGCGCTGCTGCTTGCCAAGCGGGAAACCTGCGTTCGATTCCCGGTACCGGCATGGGGAATTTTCCCCCACTGGGAGACCTGGTCCAGGATACACTCAGCCTCGTGAGGTCCCTGGGGGAGGGCATTTGAGGAGCTACTTATTTGAGAAGTAATGGCTCCAGATCGAGAAGACCGCATTAACCGACCGGGAGGGATTCGGGGCGCTGATCACGTCTTACCTTCTACCACTACACCCCATTCATGACGCCTTCGGGCCGAGATGGGGGATGAAGTAGCCGGGCGGTAGGCCAAAGTCTCTTGTAAACTGTCGTACCAAGGAGTTAGTTTGGTCTGCGAGTGTGTGGACAGCATAGTGAATAAACGAAAAGTCAGTTAAATACCGAACCTGGTATTTTTGTTCCTTAGCTAGGAAGGATGTGAAATGAAGATTTTTCGAGAAAACTCACCTACCCACCCTTACAACAATAATTTTTTTGAAAATGTTGATTTTTCTTAAAAATGGATAACAATTTCGATTAAAATGTCATATATTAAAGATATTTACATCACAAATAAAATCTATATTGAGCCCGCCTGGTCGGAATGGGGATGGGTGAGTCTGGGGAATAAATTATGTCTACTTTCACGTACCTTCACCTCACTTTCATCCCTCTGCTGGACTCTGGAGCATGAGATCTCGAACGTCGTACTTCTCAGGGCGCGGTGCACATCTCGTTCACGTAAGGTGTAAGTTTATTTTGGGATTTGGGTTTTTCACATACAGACTCCGTGAACACTTACAATTTCCAGTAATCGTTGTTTATTTTTATCCTTATTGAGACCGGCAGTCCGTTGCCAGGGCAGAGCCACATATTTAAGATCTATGTTTCTGTGCGAAATTCCGCGAATATAAAAATACTAGTTTCCATTTAGAAATGTTGTTACCGTAGCGTGGTGAACGTGTTTTAAAACTGCACTTTTGTAAGCAGCCACTGCACACTGTCCTACATCTGCACTGTTCTGCCAAGTACTGCCCGGGACATTCATATAATATCCAGGTATGCAGATAAAACCCTCTTATTAACAGTCGATCACACCTGCACCTGGCGAGGCGTAAAAATTGTTGGTCTGACCATTTCCTGTCCTTTGCAGAGCTCCTTATTTACTGCATTTCCCATCTTTTTGTTCCACAGCACACTCGCTCAAATATAAACTTTTGGTTTTCCCCTCTAACCATATAATCATGTGTTTCACTTCAATAATATTATTTAATATCATTCATTTAATTATATTAATTATTATATTTGATTATTAGTTCTAGTTATTATCATATTTTTCTAATTGATAAAAACGGGTTCATATGCCCAATTGACATAAGACGTGAGCATATATATACTGCGTAACGGGTTATGTTAATTACTCCGCCAAACTGCTTTCTTTGTATTATTAGTGTGGGTTCTTTTGTCTCTCCCTATTTTCTTTTGTGCTCTGCCCTGTAGGATCTGTCTACATACATCAATCTTACAATAAATTCATCTTCTCCCTTCACCAAAGAATCTTATGTAGCACAATACATTTTACATATTTAAAATTACATTATAAAAATACACTTTTTTTTTTCTGTGAACTTATCAACATTGTTACAATTGGCATGTGTCCATACACCACATTCATTTCTCTCACATTATCTGCATAACAACTCTTATCACTTGGAGCAGGTTACAATTCATTATCAATCAACCAATATATACGTGCATACACACTCATACACAATTCAACTCAATGCAATGAGGACTTTGTGACAGTTCTGCTTTGGAGTTTCCCAATCTCACTATACACTCTTATTGTTTGTGTAAATAGTCCCACATGATGTTCCTCAATGCTACTTTTCATACAGTTGAAACTGATTCATAACTCTCATATATAATATCATTCCTATACACACTAATACATATAAACAAACTATATGTTTTGGTACCTTCTCTGTATTCTAACATTGGTCGTGATTGCTTCTTATCATGCTCAAGTTTACCATTAAGCTAATAAAATATCTCCAGCTGATTTCAAAACCAACGAGTGTGGCAAGTGTACTCACTTCCCACTATATTTTCAAAGTTTTTTTTTTTTTTTTTTTTTTTTTTTTGCTCCAAGTCATTTACCTATTTGACTGTTTACAAATATATTTTTGGTCGAGCACAGTATGCTGACGTTTCTATCCACGATCCCCTGTTTCTGTGTATATTAATCCTTGTTATTTCTTTATTATTAGTATTATTAATAACTATTATAATGATTTTTTTTTTACACTTTCTCTTTTGTGAGCAGCCTCACTTCCCTTCATTATTTATTGTTAACTTGTCGCTGAGCTATTGCTCGTCACTGCCCTCTAAGGAGTCGCGTTTATATTTCCCTTCCGTTTAAAAGCCCTATACTGCTACAATGTAACCCACATACCGCATTTTAATAAACGAATCATAATGCTACCCTTTAACATAAAATATTTCTTATATTCAACCCTTACAATTGCTTTATGCTCAAAAATACCTAGCAACAAATTGAGATCCTTAAAATCCAAATAAGCAAGAATACTAATACTCCCTTTATACATAATACTTTCATATTTCCAAAATATCTATCATGCCGAAAACTTCTTACAGCTACCTACTCCTACAAATAGTGACCCATTACTTTTGCAAGGATATACAAACTTTAAGTGCTTTAAAATTTGAAACATGAACATCTCATAACATTCAATATTTACAATGTTATTCATTTTTTTATTATTATTATTCCTTGGTACAAGTGTTTCTATCACGTTCTCCCTTTAGCAAAAGTCACATAATTCACCCTTACCTTTGGCTCTGAGGATAAAAACATGAGGAGAAGTTGTGCGGTGTAGTTTACTCTTGTGATGGTGTTTCGTTATTTCGCACTTTGGTGACATACGGTCTGATGAGGTCTATACTGTACTCGACCCAGCGAGTATGTTTTGTCTGATGAGGTCTATACTGTACTCGACCCAGCGAGTATGTTTTTCGTTCGCTAGTATCCGAAACTAAATCGACAGGTCTCTCATAGTTCATTCACATAAATTAGAATTGAGAAGCTAACTCGAAATGCTTATAATTTTAATTACTGTACTGTTTAGTTCCATTATAAACTTTTTTTTTTTATGATGGACGTCCAAAGGAGCACAATTGTTTAACCTCTCTTTTCTTCTAGATACTATCGGTCTTTCCTTCGTCGGGATGGGGGTGTAAGGACCTTCTTTTCTTCCGATGTATGCGCTTGTTTCCGCTAATACCTCACATGACTGCAGGGATACTTCATTATAGTATTCATTAACTGCGGAGCAACACTGCCTTTCAGTTTTAGTGTTCTCCATTGTCGGAACTATCCGCATTAAATCTTCATTTCCCTCTATTCCAATCAATTGAATAAAAAATCTAAATTTCTTCCTCCTTTTCCGTCATCCCGGCATCAGCTGTCTCGTGTAACTCTGCAAACTGCGAGGTTTAACAATTATCTCCTTCGTACAATGTGATGTTTCCTTACCTAAAGCCAATTTTAGCCCTTGTAGAGTTGAGCATATGGCTACCATTATAATCTGTGCTGCAAGTGTGAGAATCACAGAACATACAAATTCAATCATTTATTCATTTATTACTGCTTTGAGTAGCATCTGTTTGCTTATTTTCTGCCTAACCTTGCCTAAGGTAACGTCTGTGTGTCCTTATTCTTTGACATAATAATTTTGAAAAGATTCTGGTTAATAGCCGACACTGAACAGCCTATACCTACAGTAATTAGGGTGTTTTCTCTTTCTACAAATTCTTGTATGGGCGGCGCCTCTTGTACGCGCTGTTCTGAGCAAGTGAGCACATATTTTGCTTGTGTTGAAAACATTTGTTTCCTGGGCAGTGTTCCGAATTTCTGTGTTCGTTGTACCTATGAAAAACCTTTCGATCCCTTTCGAATTTCGCCGGGTCATTTCAGGGCACTGGAAATCACCCATTACTCGTTTCCCGTCGGTTGCGTTTGTGGACCAGGCATCTGCATATCACCCTGTCCAGCGATATTCGCTTTTTGATAAGTGCCTGAAGACATCGGCTGTCTAGGAGACCTTGGCCGTTGCCACTCTGCTTGTGGAGGTACCGGACTCCTTCGATTAAAAGGCCGCTCTCCTTGGTCGCGAGCATAATTGTCAAAGGTTCTTTGCCTCTGGTTCCCTCGCCAGTAGTCTCTATCTCTCCTTGGCCTACCGTGTTCGGCTTGCATGTATTGCATTCGAAATTCTCGGGAAGGGATATTTCGTTCCCGAAACTTGTATTGTCCCTGCCTCTTGGCAATGCATTTCCATATTGATCCCTCGCTTGATGATGGTTCCAATTATTCGAATTTTGTGACGGTCGTGCCCGTTCTCCGCCAAAGGTTCTTTGCGCACGGGTCCGATTAGTCTGCTGCTCCCATGTTTGTGAACCCGACCTCTTTCCCGGGTTCGAAGTATTTGTCCCCTGCAGATCAGTCAGTAGCACCACTGCATCCTGCAATGTTTGTGGGCGTGCTACAATGACATGATTTCTTATATTTACCGGCAGGTGTGCCGCCATCAGTGAGATAAATTCAGGCTCTGACAGAGGGGGCTCCAGATATTTAGCTAGCAGAGCATAGCGGAGAAAATAGTCCACTAAGCCTTCGCCACATCCAGGTTGATATCTGCCATTGTTAATTTTGTTGCGGGTCTGGTACTGGGCGCTAGCTCCCCAAAATTTGTCCAGGAACGCGATTCTAAACACGCCATAACTTGTCCTCGGAGTTATTGCTATACGGTACCAGTTTAGTGCACTACCAGTAAGTGCCCTAGATATTAACACCATTTTGTATGCCTCCGGTACCTCTTTAAGTAAAAAGTACCCTTCTATATCTAAAATAAACTGTTTGGCGTTATCGCGCACAGCGTCAAAGCGTGGAAGAGGCAGCTCACTGAGAAAAGGTAAGTTGGCTTGGCTCTGGCTGGTTACAGTTGAGTTAACACCTATAGTTCCCTGTGCTATCTGAGGGCTGGTCGGTGTTTCCGTCATTCGGCACTCCGCCCTGTCCTCAGTTTCCCCGTAAACATCTGTTATGTGGGTCACTGACCACACCAATGGCCTCGTCAGCTGGAGTCTTTCTAGTGTATTCTTTATTTCTCTTATATCTTGGCTCCTATTACTTATTTCTTGAGCATCTGTGAGTTGCGCAGAGGCCATTTGCGTAACTTGGTTTTGCACCTGTACAATTTTATTTGCATGTGCTTGTTCCCTATGTTCTAAAGTATCTTTCATTGAGTTAACCTCTTGTGTAATGTTTAATTCCAATTCCCGATACCTCTGTTCTAGAGCGTCGCAATTGGCCTTTGTCAACTCAGTTACATTATGTTCCAGAACACTCATTTCCCTACTACTTTTTGTGATTTCGGTATGTACCGAACGTTCCAGTCTCAACAGAGACGATTTGGTGGAGGACAGATCAGCATTTATCTCTGCCATTTTGTCACGTATTGAACCCCGTGATGTATAAAATTCACGCGACAATTCCCCTACTCTTTCCTCTACCAACCTGATTACCGCTTCTCTGTTTCTTTCTATCTCTATTTGTTGTAGTTCTAACTTATTGCTAATTTCTATTATATTGTTGGTTTGTTGGTCAAACCTCTCGTTTATAGCAGCAGCCTGTTGCTCAAATTTTACATCAAACCTTTCATTTATCAATGCTGTCTGCTGTTCAAATTTGGTATTTATACCAGTGCAGAGCTGGGAGAACATACTCTGTAACATTTCTGTGACAGTTTTCAACGCTGGGCGTCTTAATCGCAGAAGCTCTACTACTTTGCTCTACATCTTTAACATTTATATGTTTAGAATGCCCTACATTGGTCAAAATTGGTTCCCTAGTGTCTGCGTTTACTTCTTCAACTAATTCTACGTTATCTACAGATCCCTCCATATCATTTTCCAGCTCTGAATTCTCCATACTTTCTAAGACCTTCTTACTTCTTAATTTCATCAAATTACCCTTTAATTACTTCTATTTGACTACAAAATCCCTTATTATGTCTCACTACCAAAATATGCATTTATAAATAAGCAACAATAAATTATAACTATTACATATATAAGTGCCTTGCTGTAAAATTTAACAATAATTTCAACTTACAGCTGTTCCTGTTGGCTTCCTCCATCCGTTGCGATATCAATCCGGCTGTTGAAACTTTCACTACACTTCACTTATTTGAGGGAATAGTTGATCTTGCTGCGGGAAGTTACTTGATATAAATCTTGTTTCCTGGAAGGGTGGAGTTATGTAGTTTTATCCCTGTTGTTGTTTTATTCCATCGTTGTGCTGATTTCTTCGGCGTGATCGTCCGTTGTGAATTTCATTCTACATTAGGTGTAGCAATGATGTGTGAAATGTTATATGAAATGCGTGATTAACATTTTGTTCCTTTTGGGATGTTTGCGTAGCCTGACAGGTTGGGCGCCATTTAATATGAGCCCGCCTGGTCGGAATGGGGATGGGTGAGTCTGGAGAATAAATTATGTCTACTTGCACGTACCTTCACCTTACTTTCATCCCTCTGCTGGTCTCTGGAGCATGAGATCTCGAACGTCGTACTTCTCAGGGCGCGGTGCACATCCCGTTCACGTAAGCTGTAAGTTTATTTTGGGATTTGGGTTTTCCACATACAGACACCGTGAACACTTACAATTTCCAGTAATCGTTGTTTATTTTTATCCTTATTGAGACCGGCAGTCCGTTGCCAGGGCAGAGCCACATATTTAAGATCTATGTTTCTGTGCGAAACTCCGCGAATATAAAAATACTAGTTTTTATTTAGAAATGTTATCGTAGCGTGGTGAACGTGTTTTAAAACTGCACTTTTGTAAGAAGCCACTGCACACTGTCCTACATCCGCAACGTTCTACCAAGTACTGCCCGGGACATTCATATAATATCCAGGTATGCAGGTAAAACCCTGTTATTAACAGTCGATCACACCTGCACCTGGCGAGGCGTAAAAATTGTTGGTCTGTCCTTTGCAGAGCCCGTTATTTACTGCACTTCCATCTTTTTGTTCCACAGTACACTCGCTCAAATATAAACTTTTGGTTTCCCCCTCTAACCATATAATCATGTGTTTCACTTAAATAATAGTATTTAATATCATTCATTTAATTATATTAATTATTATATTTGATTATTAGTTCTAGTTATTATCATGTTTTTCTGATTGATAAAAACGGGTTCAATATCTGGAAATGTCCGGGGAAAAAGCTCTATAAGGACCTCTTCATTCTGGATGAATTTTACTGAATTTTAAATAACTGGTAAACCGTTAGAGATAGACAAAAATTTACTACACAAAAACTGTAGATCTCATTAAAACACGCCATTTATATTCTATTCCTTTTTTGTACAGTTAAGCGTTTTGAAGATATTCCTTGTTATTGGTTTCAATTTTAAACTACTTGCCAGGTAAAGAGCATCGAATTTCAATTTAAAAGATATGACTATCGCTTTGCCTAGTGTATATCCTTAAATCCTTCTGCGTAATACGAACTAAGTAACATTACCATTTCTGGTAAGGTTTAAATAGCTAAGTATGAAATAGATAAAAGAATAATCTTTTGTGAGAAAAGTTTTTTTGTGGAATATATGGAGAAAGTCTAGTGAATGGAGCAATTCAGATTTTATCAAATGTGTTATACTGCCGCTCAAAAGGGCAGTATATAAAATTGACATATACTTATTTGCAGTAATGTTACACTTTTAAGAAATAAATTATTGAATCCACAAGAATCAAGAATTTTGGAGACTACTAAAATTAATAATGTTTCTACACTAATTAGGACTAATATAAAAATATAACATGACAAGCCTATTTCTAAACGTATTCTTGTAAAAGTGGATTTTATGTGAATGTATTTAAAAATGCATCATGTGCCTTATTTTTATTAGAACAATCAATATAGACAGTAAAAAACATTATTTAAATAACCATGAAAGCACAAATTTTGATACCTACATGTCAAAAATGTCACTATTGTTGTGTATAACAATTGGTACAAATTTCAATAAGATATCCTCATACTGTAGATTTTCCAAATTTCTCAAAGGTATCACCTTAAATGAGCTGAAACCAAAAGAGGCAGCGTCGCGGTAACGCATGCAACTCGCATTCGGAAGTCAGGGGTTCGATTCCGTGCAACTGTCCTCTCTGATCCGTGTTTTTTAGGTGTTTTCTCTTGTAACTAGGCGAATGCCAGAGTGGTTTCTATTGTCCGAAAAATGTTCTGCCTGTCCATATAGTTGCATTAATAATTTCATTCATCCTTAAGCTCGTTAAATCTGTTTCAGGGCTGGAAATGTCGGCAGCTGTTTCAGTACAACGTGGCAAGGAAAAAATGATCGGTGAAAATTTCTCCGTCCGTCGGATTTCAACAGGTTACTGGGTATATGGATCGTCTCCTTGGAGCGCGTTTGAACATCTTGGTGGGGCGGGTGTTCCCGGTTTGTCTGTCCGAGAGCCGGGCATCTAAAACTGGAAACTGTAGGAATCCTCTTATTGCTGTGCCGTTGGTCCTGGGTCCGGCTGCCCGGTGTCCCCTCTCACCTCATCATTCCCTCATATTCTTAGGCAAAATATCCGCACTAGCACCCTATCTTCATAAGCTCCCTATCCCTGCCTTAAATGGACTGAACTAAGAAAAGCCAGGAAACATGCCAGTCAGTTGAGAAACTAAATGCCATGCCGTCAAGTTGACATAGGAGCTCAGTGGTAGATAAACCGGCTAGAGACCGGGAGATCCGTGGTTCAAATCTCAGCTAAGGCATTGGATTTTTCAGTCTGACTCTACCTATCTAACTCCTGTCCTACACACGACTTGTGTGAAAAACAGACACAAAAAAAAAGGTTAAATTAACACTAAGTAAATCAATTTGGAACGCCAATTACATAAGTTTATTTTAGCCATTATAATAAACTAATTTCACAGTTAAGAATCTGGAAAACGTTATTATTCAATGTGCTGAAACCTATACTGTTCTATAAGCACCACAAATTGGAATAACTAAGAAATACGTTTATTTGTGAATTAGACTATTAGATTTAAAATATTACTAACCTTTTTATGAATAATAGGAACCAAATGGATAACAATTAGCACTTACTTAATGATACATATCCTCTGAAGAAAAAGGATGAATTAAAATTAAAATATAGAATTTCTAAGGATTTTTACGCCCAAAAATCTCATCGCCCTCCGCCGTGTTAGACCTAGGGAAATAGAACCTAGCATTATGCTCCTGTACCAGTGGGGACAAAAGCATCTTAGATAAAATAAAAATTATTGAAAGTATCCATATAAATCTAATTTGACATACAGGATTTTATTGACAACTCTCATGTTGGTATTGGATTAATTGTTTTTTGTTTTTTTTTCACACAAGCCGTGTGTGGAAGAGGAGTTGGATAGGTAGAGTCAGACTGAAAAATTCTGGGACTTAAGTACTTACAACGTTGTAAGTCGCCATTGGGGTTGCCATCTCAAAATAATTTGTGAACACCTTGTAGTTTACTGGGAAACATGCGAGTCAGTTGAGAAATTCAATGCTATGCCAGGATGTTGCCATGGTAGCTCAGTGACAGAGCAACTGGCTACAGATCGGGAGATCCGTGTTTCAAATTCCGGCTATCGCATTGAATTTTTCAGTCTTACTCTGCCTATCCAACCCTCATGTTGCATCTTTTACTTTTACAGGCTTTAACATTTTCAGGGATTGCCTTTACTTGTTGCATTAGTGTTGCACTTCTCCAAATTTTTCTGTCCTGCCAATGTACTTCTTCCAGTCCTCTTTTCTTCATAGCTTTATTGACTCCATCCAGCAATGTCAACGGGGCCGCGCCGTGGCCGAGTGGTTAGACCACTCGCCTCTCACCTAGACGGCCTGGGTTCGATCCCAAGCGACCGAAGGTGAGGTTTGTGGTGGACAAAGCGGCGCTGGGGCGGGTTTTCTCCGGGTTCTCCGGTTTCCCCCGCCATCGCATTCCACAGGTGCTCCATCTTCATTCATGTATCATCAGTAGTTAAAGCGGGCGTTAAACACTACAAAAAAAAAAAAAAAAAAAAAAGCAATGTGAAGCGTGACCTTCCTCGTTTTCCTCTCCCAGGGGTTGCCCAGTTAATAACAGTATGTGGTTGAAATGCAGAAGAGACGGTCATACGCTAGAAGAACAAACATAAAACTGCCATGGGCACGTAAATAGAAAGAAGAAGTGTTACCACATAACGTTATATACACACATTCCTGATCTGCTGCATTCTTGATATTCTCATGCCAACTTTTTTCACATCTTCTCACTTTTATTCCATTGTCCCCATTTTAAACTCTTTTTCCTACTGTTGCCAGTACTATTTTCCATTTTGTTTTTCTTGTCAAATCCCTCTAAAGAACCCCCTATCAACGATAAAGATACTGGACTTTAACACCAAGTTTAATAATATGTATTCGATATTTCGTTTTTGAATTAAGCTGGTAATTCCCACGCACCGTTTTCTAAAACTGTGTTACTCGATTTAGGGGGGCTCAAAATATGCACTTCTAATGAAATCTTGGTATCAAATTTGTGGATGGAATGCAATACATCCTATGCCTGCTGGTACATGGCATAGAAACTAAAATATTTTTTGTATCCCAGAACAACATAATGCTAAATTCAGCATCATCTAGTAAACTAAATTTCATTATTTGCTCCTCTAATTGCATCCTCTTAATGTGATACATCTGTGACATTTGGAAAATCCACAGCCACGTGAATCATTTTTAAAAATATTCACATAATAAAATCCAGTTTAATGAAAATGAATTTACAAATATATCTGTCATGTTACATTTATGTTAGTCTTAATTAGAGCAAAAAATTACTTTCCATACTCTCCAAAACTATTGATGTTTCAAAATGTAATAATTTATTTCTCAAAATTGGAATTTTATTTCGAAAACATTTATAACTATTTTATTTATTTTGCTTCTGAGAGTCAGTATAATTTTTTTTGAAAAAAAAAAGAAAGTGAAATATTGCATCATGTGTTACATTTTGAGTATGGAAAATTGTTGGAAATAAGTTTATGAGAAAATAAGGTTTAAAGTTCGGGAACATGCGCCTACCCATCTATAGCTTCAGTTAATTGGTAGTTAAAGTGCGCCATAGAGTTTGGAATTCATATAAATTTATTATGTGCTCAATTCACATTACCTTCTCTACCTGTACCACAAACAAACGATTATTGATTATTCTTTTGTCTACTTGATGTTAAACGAGATATAGATTAGCAGAAATCCTGTTATTACTTGGGTTTGTAAATATACGGGGGGATATAAGGGAATACATTGGGCTAGAACGATAATAAAATGTTTTAAAAGCTGTCGCTATGCGGTTATCATTGCAATTTGCTTCTCTTTCCATGACTAGGAGTAACAAAAAAAAAAAAAAAAAAAAAAAAAAATAAAACGGATCAGGACTTCTTGTGAGAGAAAAGTATTTTCAAACTGAAACAAATAACAGGGAATATCGCGTATGCTGTTAACTCTACAAAACATGTATATGACATAAATTGTATGTTTTAAAGAGATCTACATTGATTCTGTAAGCCTTTTGTCTATCTCGTATACATAGTTTATCAGTTATCCAAAATTCGTTCAGAATGAACAAGATTCTCAGGTTATGTACAGAAAATTCAAGTATTACACTTATAATGTAAATATCTCTACTTTATGGTATTTTAATCACAGTCATTAGAGACATTTTTGATAAAATTAAACCTTTTCTATGTGAAGGGTAGTTTTAAGGGGAATTTTCTTAAAAATTTTAGTTTTGCATTCTTGGAAATGCTGAACTTATATATCAAGTTTGATATTTAAGCAACTTTTCGTTTTTGAGTTGTCATGTTCACGGATAAACGGAAATACGTCACACACACCCGGACCTATTTCTAAAATGCTTTTTTTATTTTCTCTAGCCCGCATGTGTAATGTACATAGTGGATAAAGAAGGTATTGTATTTCACCCAAAAATTCGATGTTGATATTTCACCGGAAATATACGTTTTGGGGTTTCTTGAGTCCGAAGAAAGCATTTTTAGAAAGAGGCCCATGTGTGCCTGTGGAAACATAGCTCAAAAACTTGGTATTTAGGTTTGGTATCTTCCAAGGATGCGACACGAAGACGTTCAAGAAAATCCCCCCCTACCACAAACTATCCTTTCATTGAGAAATTTACGAATATTTTTATTTTCTAAAAAATGTCTTCATCAATTTTGATTAAAATCCCGTATATTAAAGATATTTACATCCCAAATAAAATGTATGTCTTGAAATTTCTGGGAATATCCTCTGAAGACCCGTTTATTCTGGATAAATTTTGCTGAATTTTGCATAGCTAGTAAACCACCAGAGATAGACAACAACTTAATACACAAAAATGTAGATCTCGTTAAAATACACAATTAATATCATACACAGTTTTTTTTTCGTGGAGTTTAACGTTTTCGAAATATTCCTTGTTATTAGTTTAAATTGTAAACTACTTATAATTTTCTCAAACAGGAAGTGTCCGATTTTTTGCTACTTCTGCTCAAGCAAAGAAGCGATTTGCAATGGCAATCGCATAAAGACAGCTTTTAAAACATTTGACCATCACTTTAGAATAGCGCATTCCTTTAATTCCCTTCTACTTATAAAGAACTAAGTAATAAGTTCATTCTATTAATGTTTATCTCATTAGCATTGTGTAGAAAGAAAAATGATCTTTTGTAAGAATTTTGTTTGTAGAGCAGCTAGAGAAAGTCCTCAATGTGAGTGTAACATCAAATTTATTATTCAGGCGACCTCAAAACACATATTTCCGCTGAAATCTCAACATCGAATTTTTGGATGGAATGTAATAAATTCTCTGTACATTATTATATAGTACGTGTAGAGAAAGTATTAAGTATAGTTTTTAATATTTCAAATTGCACAGGTGCACTACCTTACGCAACATTGCCAATTAATTTAATTCACAGTTACAGGAATTGGTTCTCGTAACAACGTTAGAAGATTAAACAAGAAAGCCTGTATTTCATAAAAGTTTTAAGGAGCTTTAACGCGTGCAAGAAGATCCTGCTCTGTGTAAAGCGTCTCGCTAGCAAAATAAGATCGCACATAATGAACCCTTTGTGTAAATCGTACGCTTCCAAGAGCGTAGTTTCTTTTTCTCTGTGGCAGGGGGGAACTGAGCCAAAGGGCGACTAATGATGTAAACCTCCACCACCTTCCACTTGTTGAATGCCACGTCACGACGGGGCCACCGTGGCAATCCACATCAAAACTGCAAGACTACTCTCCCTTCTCTTTTCAAGTTAAGTGACTGCTTTGAGACCAAAGATGTTTTTGCATCTCCTGCGAGTCCTTTCTAGAAATCCATCGTTTTGTTAAATAAGCAGATGGTTCTTTACATAACACAGTGTGTTAATTATATGAAAAAGAATAATTTTACATTCTTTGAGATCCAAGTATGAATGCTTAAGTCCTTCAAAACTTGTAATAGGATTTTCGGTTTAATAAAATCATTGTACCATCACCAACAGGCATTCAGTTTCCAAAACAAAGTGAGAGGATTGTTACACCTAAGGGAGCATAATGCCAGTTTTGAAACTTATTTTACAGGCTGCTCGTTCCTTCTAGACGAATGACCTTTAGCGAAGATACAATGAGCCAGCCTACCCTTGATAAATAGGTCAGCAAATAGTTTGTTGCTATAACAAATTGTTCTGCTTCCTTAGATTACTTTTCGAGAATAAACAGCGTACAAATTGACTGCAGAGTGTTATGGGCTACGGTTTTTATCCAAAGATTCTTACTTATTCATGAAAATGACAACAATTCATAAGAAGAAGATGAGGGAGAAATGTCGGGAATAGAAGAAATGCAAGAAAATAGGTGTTAAGTGTAGTGTAAGCAGTAACCGAGAATGAGAGCGAATACATGTTAACTACCTCACTGAAAGTGTGGTATTTGCCCTGTAGTGTAGTGCTTTGTGGTGTAGTGAAGATTTGCAGCACAGAAACATGAGAATAACGTACACATCTGACTCCGTTCCTGCTTCTGGGTAGCAATGCTTCAGTAAAGGTGAGTGACTCCTATCCTACCTCTCATTTAAAAAGTAATTCGTCAAGAACTGGCGCATGAATTATACACAGAGTCCGAGCATGATGGCTCCACCTAAGTGCAAGGCTCACATTCAAGAGTCCTAAGTTGAACTCCTAAGGCTGGCCAGTAAGACAATGAGATGACTTTCTTCGGCTGGCATGGCGAATGCTAGAGTGGTGGGTTTTTTTTTCCACCACGAATTGTCTTTCCCTCATTTCCTATCATTTCACTTCCCTGTCGGGCTTCAGTGGGCTAAGCGGCTGTGGATTTTCCATCATATCGGGCAAATAGCGCAGGTACTTGCTCGTTGGAAAGTTCTTTTGGACTTTGCCAATTAGAACTCTTCTCTGAGGATGAGTTTCTCTCTCCGGTAGGTCGAGTTCTCCTCCGTTACGTCATAGGGAAACCTTCTGGTAGCCCAGCGGTATGATCAGGTCATCAAGTTTATCGCGTCCCTTTCGGCTGCCTGTCTGTGGCCTATAGTCTGCTGTGGTCCCTTCATCTCCTTTGTTCAACCTGAGGGTGAGCACAAAAGATTCGCGTAGAGTCGAGGTGCGAGGTATCCTCTCCCAAAAATATTAAATGTATGAATAATGTAATTAAACATGTGTAAATAATTGTATTTGAAGTGATGATGATAAGTTAATATATTTTGATTTAAGAATTGCATATATTATGTTTAATTACGGTTTATTTGGTTGTTTTATTAATGTTTTTCTGAATAGTGCTTAGTAGTATTATATATATATTTATTTTTAAAACAATTGATGTAAGAAATATTTTAAACGTGTAAATAAATGATAAAGATTTGGAATACATGCCCAGGTTTAAGGTATTATGTGCTAGGGTGTGATATTGCAGATTTTTATTTTATTTTCTTCTCTACAAGAGAAAAGAATTCCACAATCTTTAACTAGAATATTTAGGAAATCCAATGCACAAAGATGCATACAACAGTAATAGAAGTTATTTTTGAAACAGTGTCCATTTAGAGGCCGAAAAATATTGTATAAAACGTCAAAAATGTATCAAGAAGAATAATGAGGAAGTTAAGGAAAATATATCAGAAAACTATTATTGCAGAAGAAAGGGAAATAAAAGTAAATGATTGCAGAGAAGCAAAACCTGATAGAAAAATTTATTGAAAGAAACAAGAAATTATGCATGGAAGAAAGTCATAGAAGAAAGTCATCGAGAGAAATCAGGGCCAAATGTTTCAGGAATGCTCTATGGAGAAAGTTAAGATACTATAAATTCTAACTGCCCTTAATAAAGGAAAATGAGGCATGACAACAAGCTGGAGAGATTCAACAAACGTGTTACTGTTCATATTACTTTAAGGAAATAACTACGCGACTGATGATGAATCTCATACCCGAAAGCCTGCCGGTCCCCGTTCACCAAGGCGTCTCGCTTTGATGGTTCGTATCGCCGGGGATCGTGGGTTCGAGTCACGCCTTGGGCATGGATGTTATATATTTCTGTATATGTGTGTGTGTAAAAAGAAGAATTCAGTAATCATATAGCAAACAAAGTAAAACAATTAGGTAAATAAAAGTAGGGTATACAGCGCCGGAGTCCCGACCAGACTCCGGAACTGTATTTAAAAAGAAGGAAAAAAAAACGAATTAATGTGAGTATTTCATTTAACAACTCAAAAAATATGTTTCCTTTGACATTTTAGAGATTAAATTAATAATGTGTAGAATATACATTCTGGTGTAGTTAACTGGATACCAGGATGGAAAATTTCAGTATTTATTTTGTGTTGGTCCTCTCTATGCCTCTAAAGTCATTTTTGTTTTACTATGGTTATAGTCTGAAAGTTACAAAGAAATTGTTATATATTAATAAATTTACGTTACTTCAGAAATAAAACCACTGGAAATCAGGAAACAGAAAATTGGCCGCGTTATATTTATATCATTCATTTTTAGCTTCTCTAGCATGTAGCCTCAATGTATATAGTAGACAGAGAAGATACTGTACTTCACCTAAAAATTCGATACCGATATTTCGCTGCAAATGCATGTTTTTGAGGCCCCTGAAACCAAAAAAGCTTTTTTGAAAAAAATATGTGAATGGCTGTGTGTAGGATAGCTCCAAAACTGAAAGTCGGCTAAGCATCAAACTTAGCATTTAATTTCAGTATTTTCCAAGGATGCGACAGGGAATATTTTCAAGAAAGTCCCCCCACCCCAATTATGCTTTATGGGGAACATTTTTTGAAACTGTTGATTTTCTCAAAAATAGCCCAATGTCTTTAATTAAAATTTGAAATTTTAAGGCATTTTTATTACAAACGAAATGTATATCTTGAATCTTCTAGGAATAGCCTCTGAAGACTCCTTTAATCTGGATGACTGTATAACTCGTAAAACGTATGTAAGTGACAGACAAACACTTAGTACAAAGATATGTAGATCTCATTAAAACACACAACTTGTGCCCCTACATTTTTGTTATAGAGTTAACAGTTTCCGAGATATTCTTTGTTCTTGCTTTCAGTTTCAAAGTACTTAAACTTTTCTCAAGCGGGAAGTCAACTTTCGTTTTCTCTTTAGTTTTGCTCCCAGGAATGCAAAAGAGAACCTAATTTCAATTACTTTACAGCAATAGATTTTAAAAAAAATTGACTGTCACTTTAGCCTAGTGTATGCTTTTATTTTCCTTCCTTTTGCAATGAAGCAAGTAATAATACAATTTCTGCTAATGTTTATCTTGATTAACAAGAAGATAAAAAATATTCTTTCTTAACGAAAAAAATTTTGTGCAACAGCTAGAGAAAATCATGTCAATGAAACACATAAGATTTTGTTTCAAAATACTATGACAGCACTCTTACGTATGTCACATTACTACTGAACTACATGCACATTAGCTATTGGAACCTGAAAATGTCTTGTTGAAATTAAGAACAATGTTCTTTATTTATCATTTAGACAATCATATTATGAAATAGTTGTTTTAATGAGTTACTTAATGAATTAGAAAGATGCCTGTACTGTCAATGCATGTAATGAACTACTTTTGGAACAGATTGTGTGTCAACGTCTGCATGTTTACGCTACAAGCGCCTCCCACTACCCTCTCTTTATATCTGCTGACTGCTCTGTGTTTTCGTAACTGTGTGCTCTTCGGAACCCAAAACCGAGACGTACTGATAAACTCGCTACCTTGTACATGCTCAGGCAAACGACTGACGGCAAGAGGCCGAATAAATTTGAAGCCTCTATATAACAAAAACAGCTTCCACCCTACCTTTTCAAGCTAATCCAGAAGTTCTAAAAGAATTGTATGAAAATATGAAGCGGGAACGGCAGAAATTGGTTTGTTTTGAGGTCAACAGGCGATTTTACAGAACGTTCCTTTTATCGTTTTCTTATTAAGATTGCAGCAGAGAGTGGATTCCGCTTTGGGAAAATAAATTTACTTAATTCACCCCTCATCAGCAATTCCAATTCACCCCTTATCAACCAATCCAATTCATCCCTCTTCAAGCAATCAATTCACCCCTCATCAACCAAAAAGAGTTTTGTTCTTGTTTATATTTGTTCATTATTACATTAATATATATGTGAATTTATGATTTTTGGATTTTGGAATTTCTAAAGGGAATCTTTAATTTTAAGGAATGCCCATGCAGGCAAATATTTGCTGTAGGAATGAAGATCACTAATTTTTACATTAATTGTAGTATGAAGTAGCTTTTAGACCTTTGAACAGCAATATACTTCTTTATTATCTCTCTAGTCAAATTCTGAGACTTTGGTAGGGCCCCATACAGTGTAACAGTGACTTTATATGTAACAATCAGAATAGCTTCAACGTTAGTGTAAATAGCTTCTTAAGTAGTCAAGTAGATGTAAATAAACATCTAAAACGTTCTTGAATGATTTCAAAAAATTTGGATTGTAATTTCAAAGCTCAGTTATTTTTCTGATAAATTGGTTGCCGTTAATAACAAATATACTAAAAGTTAACCATTGCATTAAAGAAAGTGGAGTGAGTATATGTGTCAGAAAATCGATGAGCTACTTGGAAGCAAAAGCCATTATATGAGGCGCAACTCACGGGACACACTGTAAACCATTAGATATTGATTGTTTTGAAGTACATTGTATTTGTTAGGATCAATAATCGATCCATATACTTGTGTTCCTCAGTTTATAACTATTCCATGAGAAACAGTGCTAACGTTTATATTGTAAAATGTAAATATAGCGGGGTTCAAATTTGTTTCGAAATAACATACTTAAACCTGCTTAATATTGTAAAAAAATGTCTTTGCTGACTCAACAATTAGTTAATAATAAAGTCTTTAAATCACTGCTGCAAATAGCTCTCTCGATATTAGACAGTTGACAGTTCAAACCTGCACGCCATCCACTGCACGCTAACACTCGTCACTCGTCACTTGTAACTAAGTACAATTCACAACACAACTACAATTCTTCCTTCTTTTTACAACGAGAAAATGACGTCACAAACTTTCTGGAAACTTGTCGAAGGTAGTAGAAACAGAAGCTGGGAGAAACACCTCGAACATCGGGAAGGATCATGATGTCGTGAGAAGAGAAGAGCCTCGCGCTCCGATTGGTCCTGTTGTGGCGCGACGTTATTTACCGTCGAACTGCGATGTCTCACGTTCCAGCTTCACTGCCGCATACCGGAGCGAACATGAGAGCAATCATATACATGATGACATTGTCACAATATTCCTCCTGATAATTTTCAAGTTCTGCTATTATTTGTACTTAAAATAAAAGTAGGTATGTTATGCTTTCTAATTCACCGTGTAATATTGCTGAATTTTATAAAACAAGACTATGATTTTGTTGTTATACAGCTGTATAAAAACAAGAAATTAAGTAAAAATATTATTTCTATAAAATTTATAATTTCTAGTAAGTTGATATAAAAATTACTTGATTATATCAAATTTAAATTTAAATTCACTTGTGTGTTCATTATGATACATACTGAACACATTGAGCATATTTTTCATACGTAAAAGGACAAGGGCTCCGTGGGCTATTAGTTGTTAATTTCCGTTTCGCTTTTTACCTAATTCGCTCTGCCCTTTCTTTTCCCCTAATTATTACTTAACTTCCTTTAGTCATTTTTTTTTTGATTAACAATTTACCAATTCTTTTACTTCTATTTCCCCTTTTATATTTAAGATTTTCACAATCCATTTGTTGTTATCCAAGTTGCCCCATTTCTTATCTAAACTTCTTTTCTCCACTTATCGGTTTCTTTACATTCTAACAAATAATGTACTGTAATCGCTTGCTCTTTACCCACAACACATACTTCTTATTATTTTTGGTTATTGTAGAATTTATTTGATTGGAGTGATTAAAAGATAAACTGTTCCTTAAAGTAATATTAATTTGATACAATATTTAATATTATAAGTAGTTAGATAACCAATACCAAGCGACATGGCTTCGCGGTAACTTGTGAGGCTCATATTTAAGAGGTCCCGGATTTGAATCTCCTCACTCTGACCTTGGATGATTCGTGGTTTTACGTGGACGGCAGTTGAATACTGTGGGGGTTTCTCATCTACCACGATTTTATCTCCTTCACTTCTCTTTTATTCCATTTCCTTCTCATCTTTCAGGTATGCTTCTAAGTTTCGTCGCGTGTGACGGTACCCACGAGGATATTTCTACAAGAGAAAGACTCTTCCCCGTTGACATAGAAAGACTGTTTGGTCAACGGGTCACGCTTCACCTTCTTTATGTAGCTTGAATAGTGGGTCAAGCCAGGACTTCTGTGCGTCTCTGTGACTGCTTTTCTGCGGCCTGTAGCCGCACGTGGTTCCTTCGTGTTGTTCCTTCCTTCTTGGGATGTTATCCACAAGAGATGTATGTAGATGGTAATATGCGGATTGTCCCACTTTGTTGAATACCTAATGCGTACTTTATCGATATTTAATTATTAAAACATTAAATTACCTACTTTAAGGATCTCAGCCCTGTAACCATCTTTTTGGCAAGGAAAACTAGACCGATTACGCTAGTGTGCATAAGAGCACACCAAACGCTGACCTTTGGGCTACCACGAACATATTCACGAGTGTTGTGAGAAGGCTCAGAACCCTACCCGAACGTTATGGCTGTTAACATGTCCAGACATAAGGAGAGTGGCTTCATCAGAGAAGATCACCCTCTGCAGGTACTCGTGTTCAGCATGAAAGGAGCAATAGCAGCACGCCGAAGTAGATAAGTAGGCTGCCAAGCTTGCGTAACTTTATAGGCCTTAAGATGTAGCCACTTATGGAGGAATTTATGAATGGTTGATTTTAGTACATACAGTTCCCGTGAAACACGACAAAGCGATTTCCGACGGCTGCGTTGAATTGCAAGTTGCACATTGTCGACAATTTCTTGCCTCGTACATAGTGTTGCACTCTGTGGCAAGTCCGTTACATTACCAGTCTTTAGAGATTTCTCGCCCTATCTAATTAGTTATGGAAGATTTGAGTAGAGAATCTCTTCCATATTGTCAGCGAAATTTTCGCTGAACAGCATATATTTATCAAACTTAGCATACCACCATAAACATTGGGCCTTTTTCCGTTGTGTTGCCATTGTCGTTTAAATCGAAATCTGCAATAAATGTAAACAAAACTTTGATAGGTGTGAAATACGTTACAGCAAACCGCATGTCCCTATTTTGAACAGGTTATAAGTTCTGCTTCATTGTTCTGGTATGATACTATGGCTGGGATACTATGGCGACCTGGAAACGACCACCGACAAAAGAGGTTATATACATGTAATAAAAATTAACAATGACCTTAATTTCATAAAAAAACATTATCTATTATCACAATATATTTTGGATAGGTGTTCCAGTGATTCATGGTCAGTGACCTTACACAGACCGGCAGTTAGCCACTCAATACATGGGGACATTTTATGCAAGACGGTAGAGTGATCACGTGATGAAAATTGCTCTCTGATTGGCTTAAGTTTACATTTCGTTCGATATTCATTTTTATGTTTATGTGTTTTATTATGAGCGGTTCCATTAAAATATATAACATCTGGCTTATAAGTTTACGTTATGTTTAGGGTTAATTTTCATTCTGAACTGGACATAACACCTGTTGGACAAGTAGTCCTTGATTCTCGATTGTGGTGACGGTTCCTGGGAGATCTGTTGCCTCTTTTCGTTTACAAGTCTGCTTATTAAATCTCTTCTCTGTACGTGAAGAAATTACGCCCATACTGACGTCCCACTTCGTATGGCCGGAAATAGTACATCACATCTGTTCTATTTTGAGAACCATAATTGTGGAATCCAACACAGATCTGAAATTACGATGTGCCACACTATTATGTACCATAAACGAGGTACAACATTACTATGGAAACTTCGAGTTCAGATGATCGAAAATTTCAGTGTCGTTTGTTTTAGCATAAGCTTTATTTACCTTTATAAAAAGAATTTTTATAATAAATGGTTCACTTTTTGCCATTTGTGAAACAATTCTAAGTGGGTGAGGCACTTTGGATGGTTGTTTATAATTTAGCACACACAAAAAAGAAAAGAACTTTTTACCAGAAAAAATTTACATGTAAAAAAAACGTGTCATTTTAGGTTGTTGCTTCCTTTTGAACTAATTATAGGTATAACTGTCATTTTATAAACATGTCATGTGGCGGCATTTAAGTATTTGGTTGTGACCACAGTTTTTATTCTCCAGTTGTGAATATCCGTTACATAATATTTTCGATCCAGGATTAAACTTGCCATTCAGCGAACCAGCTCTCCTTAGTTTATTGACGTAAAAACTTTGTATTCTCCTCTTGCCACGCATTTGAAAAGCTGGAAAACTTCTGTGGAAACTTTCAAATAACCATGTTCTATAAATAAGTACAAAGCCACGGGCAAGAGCGTGGTCTGGGCGTAGAGAGCATAGTCAACTTAGAATAGACACGATCAGATTTCTTTTATTTGTCCAGTTCAGGATAACTATTGAAAATGTGAACCATTCTTTGTTTTTCGTTTTAAAGGAGTGTATTAATCATTTTAGGCAGTTGTATAAGTGCCACTTACGATCTATCTCTTGAAGAGAAGTGAAAGTTATATTTTCTAGGACACTACTTAAACTTTTTGAAATTTGACAGTTTGTGATAACTTATTGCTAGCTTTAAAATATATATCGATTTGTGTTTACGAAATGTAATCCTTATTACTTGATGTATACAATTTTATTAAGCGTAAGCACTTAAGTTTTGAACCTCATTTTCCAAATATTTTGCTTCCAATCCTTTTTAATATTGGAAATGTCCCTCTCAATGCAGTTTTTAACTTGAATGTTTCAAAAATTTAATCCTAGTATTCAAAAAATCTATTACAGTAGGGTACCCGTTTGAACATAAAAAACTGTTAACATGTTAAACATAAAAGATGTAAGGTTTCAGTGTTTATAATTTAGTTTCCATAATATAAATATTTTGGTGTAATTATGCAAAACTAATAAAAAGTATAAATGGCCACACACTTTCTTTAGAAAAATTAAGGGTTTAAAAAAGAAATATTCACACTTTTCGGAAACACATTAACGAGTAATAGTGTTTTAAACTCCATACTAAAATAATGATATTATCAAATAATAGTATTAAATTCACCATAAAATGCATACATGTCTGAAGCTCAAAAAACTATGTTCTTTTGTTTTTCAGTAATATTAAGGTTTTCACTCACTGCTAACTATAATTTACATTTTTAAATATTAATAATTGCTTAACAATTGCTTCAGCCTCACCGCGGGCAATCGACATTCATGTTTCGTGTTACAAACGTTCCATTACGTCGCATATCGGAATGAGCCAATGCTTCACACGGACTGGAATGATTTACTGCGCCTTCCCCCCCTGATCCTTAAATTTAGACATTTCTGGTCTGTGTCACTGTGAATATGTATTTGTAATAGAATACTTAAAAACAGGAAATTATAACACATTAAGAAAATCTATTGATGTGGAGTTTTGAAGCGAATTGGTATTGCTTTGATTGTGTGCTTACATTCATTGCTTTTATGAAAAAGTGATGTACTTGTGGTTCAAATTTGGTATTCACTCTACATACTTTTTAAATAGCAACTTACGGAGAAGTAGCATCAACGGTATTCTGCTTTTCCATTAATGGCAATGAGTATGTTCTCTTTACTTAACCCAACTCGATGGAATTTATTGCACTGCGATGCATACCAGGTGGCCCAATTATCCTGTATTTGATGTATTGAGATGTTCCTTCATGCGTTTCAAGTGTTTCGGAACTCAACGGTGCTATTTCAAGTATAATCCTGCCACTCTGCTTATCATCATAGATGGTTAGCAAATTGAGAGGGCTAAAACGAAGGTCGCCCAGTCCAGTTCCCCACTGTCAGGCCTTAACTTGAAATAGTCCCGTTGGTTTCTGTAACTCTTTTATCTGCACACTTGAAATTTGGGGCAGTTGGAGCACTTGGTAACATTTTTCAGAAGTAAAGCCAGAAGGACATGCCCAAATCATCTCATGAACCATAATTTGCTTGACAATACTGTTAGTGTTGATGTTTCTTACTCCCTGTAACGTTATGGCAATATCCACAATATTGTACGGGAGTGGAACTTGGGTTCCAAAAAAGAATTAAAAATGTAGAGTTCATAGAGCGGAGGTAAATATTTTCTCCAAACGCTTTATAATTAACTCTGAATAAATAAGAGATGAAATAAAAACTAATCAATTTTTATAGGAAAGTAGTGAACCAAAGACAAATTGGGAGAGGAACTGTCGAGCAAAAGGAAAAGTTTTGGATGTCCTAGGAACGTTGGGCAATTGCCGAACTCTTGTGGTGATGATGAGGATGACGATGCGGAGGAGAAGGAGGATCTTTCTTACCAAATCACACCGAACACTCTATTTCTGCCAAAATTGCAGACATAGCTTCGTTTGTAGATTTAGTGACAGATTTTATACTGATCCTCTTGAAAAGAAAACTGTTTTATGAAAATAGCCTGCATTAATATGAAGAACAAAATAAAAATTCTAACAAAATTGTATTTATCTGAGTGAACAAAATAACTTAGAAACCAAATATTAGATAAATAACAAACTGGTATTCAAGTTCCATCTTTTCCAAGGATACGACACGAACATTTCAATGAAGATATGCCCAAAACTATCCTTTACGTCAAGATTCTGTGATAATTTTAATTTTTTCAAAATTGTCTCTGACGATTATAATGAAAGTGTCATATGTTTTAAGATATTTGTACGTAAATGAAATGCGGGTCCTGAATTTTCCGCGAATAATTTTTTCAAGCCCTCGGTTTTGCAAATGAATTTTGTATACTTTGATACTGGTGATAAATCATACGACGGACAAAGCATACAATGTAGAAAATGCAGTTCTTTTTAAAACACGCAGTTTATTACAACCTTTAGTGATACTAGCTATTTTCGACACATTCGTTGTTATTGGTTTGAATTTTTAAATAATTTGTTTTTAAGCAACTAGGTCGCTCTGGCTCTCGAGGTCACAAAGAGCGAAGTATCAAATCCAGCACTTAGCGATCCGCTTTTTACTTTCTCTACACGTACTATGTACATAGTGTATAGAGAAGGTATTGTAATGTACCTAACAATTCGATATTCAGATTTCACCGGAAATACATGTTTTGAGACTCGCTGATTCCAAAAAAAAAAAAAATTAGAAACATATCCGTGTGTGTGTGTGTTTGTGTGTGTTTGTGGACAATCGGTTAAATACCAAACATGGTATTTAAGTTGACTATCTTTCAAGGATGCGATGCGAAGATTTTTAAGAAAATTCCCCGACCCCAACTACCCTTTATATGGAACATTTTCCCAAAATGTTGATTTTCCCAAAAATGGATCTAATAATTTTGATTAAAATATCTTATGTTTAAGATATTTTATGACAAAGGTATGTATGTATATCTTGAATTTTCTGGGAATAGCCTTTAAAGACCTCTTCATTCTGGGTGACTTTTGTGTAACTGGCAAACTGTAGGAGATAGACAAAAAGTTACTAAACAAAATATGTAGATCTCACTAAAACACAATTGGTGCTATATACGTTTTTTGTTTTTGTTGTTGTTGTTGTTTTTTCGTAGAGTTAACGGTTTACGAGATATTCCGGATTATTCGTATGAATTTTAAGTCACTTTTAACTTTTCTCGAACGGAAATACATCTTTCTTGTCGCTTCTCGTTTGCTTACTCCTGGCAATGAAATAAAATGGAATATAAATTGTTTCACATAACGACCAGCTTTTAAAGAACTTGACTATCGCTTTCAGCCTATGCATTAGTTTATTTCCCTTCTACTTACAAGGAAACAAGTAATAAGACTATTTCTGCTAATGTTTATCTTGATTAGCATTATGTAGGTAACAGCTTAATCTTTTGAATAAAATATTTGTTTGCGGAACAGCTAGGGAAATTCATGTGAATAAAACACATCAGATTTTTAAATATTTGAATGTCGTTTCGTTTACTGTGTTCGGCTTCTAGCTAAAAGGAAATGAATCATGCAGCTATTCTTGCAAAATTTTATTAAGTGGGTAAAGAATAAGCTTTTGTAAGAAAAGTCTGGAAGATTAGTTGCAGAAAGTCATGTGAAAGTAACGTGTTGGATTATATTACTTGTATAGCGAAGTGGTCTCATATTTACGAGTGTTTATGCCTTAGTGTTCTTGCCCCATCTCATTGAGGTCTATACGTGTGATTTCCTAGCAATGGACCGCTCAAATATTCGTTCGCGCTAATGTCGTTAAGGCACGTTCCACAAGTATAATGAACCCGAGGCGCTGGAAACGGGACTCACGTTTGTACTACATGATTGCGTAATAATGGCAACACAAAATTTGCCTTATACTAACTCATTTTGTTCTATCCTTTAGATTAAACCATGTGATTTTAACTAAATTTGAGGTATTGAATTCATTTCTGAAATTCGAAGCTTTTTTCACAGGTACCACTTTTTAATTTCTACACATCCATATAGATAGTATATAGAGAAGGTATTTTATTCCACCCAAAAATTCGATACCAAGACTTCATCGGAAATACATATTTTGAGACCCCTGAATCCCAAAAAAGAATCATTTTTAGAAAAATGTCTGTGTTTGTCTGTGTGTGCCCTGGTGGGCATCATAACTCAAAAACAGAAATCCCGTTAAATACCAACCTTAGTATTTAAGTTTAGTATCTTCCAAGGATACAACACAAAGATTTTCAAGAAAATCCCCCGCCCCCAATTACCGTTTAAATGGAAAGATTTTCGAAAAATATTTCCTCAAAAATGGCCAATGATTATGCTTAAAATACCGTATATTAAAGCTATTTACATGAATGTCTGAATTTTCTGGGAATAGCCTCTGAAAGTCTCATTATTCTGGATGATTTTTAATGTTTTATTCACTAGTTAATTGTAAGAGATAGACAAAACTTGGTACACAAAAAATATAAAACACACAATTTATGAAATATGCATTTTTTCGTAGACTTGACCATTTCCGAGATATTCCTTGTTATTGGTTTCAGTTTAAAATACCTTTAACTTTTCTCTTGTAGGAATTTTAAAAGAAATGGATTTCAACCACATGGTAACCAGGTTTCTAAAGATTTGACTATCGCTTTAGCCTAGTGTATTCTCTTAGTTCCCTTCTGCTTTAAGGACGCCAGTAGAGACCATTTCTGCCAATATGCATCTCGATTAGCATGAAGCAGATAGAAGAATGAGTTTTTTAATAACAATAATATGGCGGGAGAAGTTCATGTGAATAGAACACATAACGATTATATATACTCGTTTGATAGCACAGTAAATATAATTACTGCACAATACAAAATACAGAATCTAGCATATGATGCGTGTTTGTGTGTGTATGTGTGTGTGTGTGTGTGTGAGAGAGAGAGAGAGAGAGAGAGAGAGAGAGAGAGAGAGAGAGAGAGACTTTGGACAGCATAACTCAAAAACGAAAAGACTGTTAAATATAAAACTTGGTGTTTAAATTTGGCATCTTCCAAGGATGCGACACGAAGATTTTCAAGAAAATCCCTCCAGCCCCAACTACCCCTTACATGGAAAAATTTTCGAAAATTTTGATTTTCTCAAAAATGGCTCTAACAATTTTGATTAAAATATCGTATATTAAAGGTATTTACATGAAAAACAAAATGTATATCTTGAATTTTCTGGAAATAAGTTCTGAAGACATCCTTATCATAGATGAATTTTGCGGAATTTTGCATAACTGGTAAACCGTAAGAGATAGACAAAAGCTTGGTATACAAAACTTGTAGAGCTAGTTAAAACTCACAACTTATGTTATAAACATTTTTACGTGGAGTTGACCATTTTTAGGCATTCCTTGTTAATAGTTTCAGCTTTAAAATACTTTTTTTTTTTCATACGGGACTTTGGCAGCTGCTGGCCATACAAACAATGGGACTTCAATCATATGGCAACCAATTTTTAAAAGATTCGACTGTTACTTTAGTTTAGTGTATTCCCTTATTTCTCTTGTAATTTCTGCTAATTTTTTCTCAATTAGCATCAAAGAAATAGAAGTATAAGCTTTTCAACAATAATTTGTTGTAGAGATATAGATAAAGTCATATGAATGGAACACATTAGATTTTTTTTCTTCAGTTTGGTTCTACCTTTCCAGTTCCTGTCCTACACACGGCTTGTGAGGAAAAAACAATTAACATTAACTGACCTAATAGTTAAAATAGGAAGCCCGGGAGCGAAATAAATTAAGACATTGTAGGTCGGCATTGGGGTAGGTATATCATATCAAAACAATTTGAGATGTGGTTGTAGTTTACCCGAAAAAGCGTGTCGGTTGGAGAATTTGATGTCATTTTGGTATGCTGACATGTTAGCTCAGTGACTAGCACAACCGGACGGAGATCCGTTGCTCAAATCCAGGTTTGTTTTTTTTTTTTAATTTTTTTTTTTTTATAAAACAGTAATGGAGTCTGATCAGGACTCCGGTATTGTATCCCTATTTACATTTCCCCCCGAAGGTTGTACTGTTTACTGGTTTTACTGTTTCTTTTACAAACATATACACATTGCACAAACATATAACATCCATGCCCAAGGCGGGACTCGAACCTACGATCCCCTGCCCACGAAGCACCAAAGCGAGACGCTTTAGCGAGCGTGGCCATGGGGTCCGGCTGCTTTGGGATTTCATTTTAAAGCCTTTTTTACTGTCTCTACACGTACTAGGTACATAGTGTATAGAGAAGGCATTGTATTCCACCCAAAAATTGGATATCGAGATTTCGCCGGAAATACATATTTTGGGACCCCCTGAATCCAAAAAAAAATTTTTTAGAAAAAGCTCCAAGTGTGTGCGTGTGTGTGTGTTTGTGTGTGTCTGTGGACAGCATAGCTCAAAATCATTTGGCTGTCGGTTTAGCCCAGTGTACTTCCTTATTTCCCTTCTACTTATAAAGGAACTAAGTAATAAAACCGTTTCTGCTAATATTTTAGCATTAAATGGAAGTATAAGCTTATTAAGAATAATTTGTTAATGAGAAGTAGAGAAGGTCATGTGAATGGAGCACATCAGAATTTTTATTATACTTTTGTTAGCCTTTCCGATTTTATTCAGAATTAGATTTTAAATTGAATTTAAAACACGTGTCTTTACTTTTAATGGTAAATAACTCCTAATACCCCCAATTTTGGCTGTTTTGGGTAAAAAAAATTGTATGATATGTTGCATTTACATGCCTTTTTCTACTAGCTCTTCTACAAGCTACTCTTACAAAATCTAATGTTTCTGTCTACTTCTTGAAAATCGATATAAACCGTCATTACCTATTTACTCAAGCGTTATAGTTTAAGAGCCGGTCCCCATGGCCACGCTCGCTAAAGCGTCTCGCTTTGGTGCTGCGTGGGCAGGGGATCGTGGGTTCGAGTCCCGCCTTGGGCATGGGTGTTATATGTTTGTGCAATGTGTATATGTTTGTAAAAGAAACAGTAAAACCAGTAAACCAGTAATCAGTAAAACCTACGGGGGGAAATGTAAATAGGGATACAGTACCGGAGTCCTGATCAGACTCCGTTACTGTTTAAAAAAAAAGATGAATCTAAAGTCAGATGTTTTAAGAAACTCCTACGCGGCTTTTATGTGGCATGTTTTGTGCGTGGCTGCAAGAAGAACCAAATAACGAGTTACCGCTTGAAACTTCAATCCAGTAGCAAAAACATCTCAAAATGATTAACACAGCAAATTTTTATTTGACATAAATGGTCTGCTTTAATGATATCTACATTTCGTGTGCAGCAAGATTGTGTCGATTTCGTGTCGTACAAACGTCACTCAGGATGAAGTGCTCTTCACAGGCTATTCCCAGAAACTTTATGTATACTCTCCGTCATGGAAATATAAACATGTAGCATTTTAATCAAAATCGTTAGAGCTATTTTAAGAAGAAATAAATATTTTTCCATATAATGATAAGTTTGGGAATGTTTTAAAAATCTACGTATCATTATTTGAAAAACGCTGAACTTCTCGGTTTTGAATTAGGATGTACATATATACGCAGAAAATTTTGTTGAAAGGCCTTTTTTATTTATATAAGAGTCAAAAATGGTATTTACGATGTAATTTGGTATTTAGTTTCTGAGTGGCATTCCATAATTTCTTCTACTTAATACAGTTGATACCGTAAGAATAAAATTATTTATGCTATAAAATAGTGGAGAAATAGAAAAATGATTGCACTAATAAGTTTCATAAATATTAAAAATCAAACGAAAGTTGTAAAAAGGCATATGTTATAATTCTATAATATGTAACAAATTAGTATTTAAGCTCAAATCAAAAGAAACCTTTTGTTAGGTAAGCATTTACAGTGAAGTCAGGTTAGTTGGAAGAAGAAATTGAACTCATAGTAACGAAGGTAATCGAGAGTTAGGAATTTTAAACAAGGAATGCTATTTAACTCAAGGTTCGGCTCATCTAATCAATACGTTCATAAACATTTGGGACGTCTAGAAGATTGTTGAAAAAACTCGTTAGCTATTTCTGGGAATTTACCGAACGAAAAGATACCTTGGATTGAGCAGCCAGAAATAATATAAAGTATTTCTCAGACGCTAATATGAAGTGTACAATTTGGCAATGTAGATCGTAGGAACTATTGTGAGTAGTCACACCTAGGTGGGACTCTTGTTGATATAACAGTGTGTATTTAGGAAACTGCGACGCCTCCTGCGCTTCAATTCACACACTGATTCTTCTTGCGTTTCTTTACTCTCTTACGCTTCAGATACTCTCGCTCTGTAATTGTACCGCAGTAATTGTACCCGTTTAGCGGTGGTTGGTAAGTGATTCGTAGTGTAGCAATTTAACGACTCACATTAACCAAAACTCTGTACTTTACAACGGAAACACTGTTTGCCCACTACGTAAAGGTCTTATTACTTCGGAAGAATGAAGATTTAATACCTTACCACGTAGTTGTAATCCCTCATGCTTAACTTCAGGAACAATTTAATCATAATTCACATTAAAACAGTAGGTAACTTGTTACAAATTATCAGTTGTTACCTTGCATTAAATATTTGCATAAATTTTAACTGTTATCTATTCTCGCCACACTCACGCATACCCTGCGAGTGTAAGATCTTCAGCATACCACCGGAGCAGCTAGCTGTTATGTGTTATATTCACGAAAATTTCCCTACTCATTATCGTCTATTTTCAGTTAGCTACTATATATAAACTATTCCTATTTTCTATCCACCCCATATTAATTATAACAAAACTAGTAGAAAAAGTATTATTAAATATCTGCTTAGGTACAATGAGGTAACAGAAAACACCATCAATAGTCAGGTGTAACACTATATGTTGGTTTTTAAATTCCATACACGTTGGAATAGGAAAAAAAAGCTCAAAAGCGGCAGCAAAGTTTTGATAAATTCAAACCAATAATAGTGGATTTGGCCAATGCCAAAGAAGAGGGTATTTGAAGTGTGTGCTCTAAAGAACCCTAGATATTTTTGTGATGTGTTTTGTTGCATCTATGTGGGGTTCAATCTTTGTACCAAATTAAATTAAACGCCTATTGAATGAACAGATGATTCACAGAAAATTTAAGACATGCAAATTATTTGTCATGTAAACCTATTAAACACATATATGGAATTTCAACCAAAATCATTGGACCCATTTCGTAAAATAAGTTTGAAAAGCTAAATTATGTAAAGGGGGCACTTTTTATCGAAAATCTTCGTATTGCATCCTTGGTGCTGAGCTTAAGTTTCAAGTTTTGTATTTAACCGATTTTTCGTTTTTGGGATATGCTGTTCATGGACAAGAATTTTTGAAAAAAAAATGATTCTGTTTTTGTGGGTGAATCAGTGAACCTTAACACAGAGATTTTCCGTGAAATCTCTATATCGGTTTTTTAGTAAAATTCAATATTTCTGTTACTGAGTTGAGAAAGTGAAAAAACAAATATTTACTTTCACTACCATCTACACTGGTGTTCATAAAAAATGATTATTATCCTAGAATGACAATAGTCTTTTCCCAATGTAAGTTTTTCACCTTCACATAACCAATTTTAACTCAGCCAGCCATTAGGTATAAGTTTTCCGTAAAATTAGCTTAAAAATAATTTAGATACACAAAAACGAACTTAACATCTCTTTAAAATGTAGAGGAATTTCGCATACCACTATAAAGCATCCGTTGGTACATAAGGGCAGGATAAGCCAATTACAGCAAAATTCGGTCGTCTGGAGGAGTGGGCGGCAGATTATTTGCACGTGTGGTTAAACTGGAGAGAGGTATGACATTTGCATATATAAGAGCTTTCAACGTGGACATGTAGATGATGGTTAACGTTATTGTCGCTACTAAGTGGCAATAAGAAAACCGATATTAAGGGAACGGCAGTGTAGCTTGCAGTAGGGTTTAAATTGTAATGTTATCCTTCAGCAGTCCACCCAAGCTTTGCGGTAGGTAATGTACCCTGCCACTACTGTGTCTAGAATTATGCTCCGAAACAGAAGTGGTGGGGTGGGGTAAGATTTTCTCAGTACCGATAAACACATCTCCGTTCCATTATAGGTCATCTTTTATGTACATCAATATACACCGTAGATAGAGGAGTAGTGCATTCCACCCGAAATTCCGTACCAGTATTTCACCAGAAATACATGTTTCGAGGCACCCTGAACGTCAAAAAGTTATTTTGATTATAGTAGATCGGGAAAGTGTATTATTTCACTCAAAAACTCCAATTCTTAACTTGACGGTCAGTATATGTTTTTACTCCCCTGTATAAATAGAAAGCATTTTTAGAAAAGTCCGCTCGTGTGTGTGTATGTGCGTGTATGCGTGTGCGTGAACAACATAACTCAAAAACGAAATATGGTTAAATATATCCAACTTTGCATTTGAGTTCAAAACCCTCCAAAAATGTAACATGAAGATTTTAGAGAAAATCCCTTCAACCAACGTTTACATGAAATATTTTTCAAAGTGCTCTATCGATTTTCTTTAAAACACCATAGACATTTATATTAAAAGTAAAATTTATATGTGGATTTTCTGGGAATAGCTTATGAAATCCTCGTTAATAGAAAGTAATTTTGAATAATCGCTTGTAATTGAAGTTTTAAGCGATAGTCTATATCTAGTATACTACAGAACATATAGAAGTCCTTAAAAACACACTTTATTTCAATTGACTTGCTTTTTGGCATAAGCCATTTCCGAGATATCCGTTATGAATGCTTCGAATTGTTCAATACTTTGTCGCATGGAAACAGTATGGAATATTGAATGCAGTTCTTAAACATTTGATTCTCACAATTTCCATAATATCTGTAACAAAATGTGTAACATGGTTATCCCTGCAAATGTTTATATCAGTAAAAATGAAGTGCAATAAAATTCGTAGGAATTTTGTTAAACCCGCTATTAAACGATAGAGGTAAAAAATGATTGTGAATTTAACATAAGTTTTTTAGAAAAAGGTGTGGGCGTGTGAACAGCAAAACACAAAAACGAAAATTCAGATCAAAACCAATCGGTATTTCTCAAGTTGTAACAGGTAGATTTTCAAATATATTCTCCCATCCAGGCTGTCCTTTAGACAAAAAACTTTTTTTATATTCTCAAAAACAGCTCTAACAATTTTGATTAAAATATCATGTTTAAAGATATTTGCATGAAATATAAAGTGCAACTTGAACTTTCTGGGAATAGCCTATAAAGTCCTCTTCTTTCGGAGGGAATTTTGTATAATCTTGTATAACTGGTAAAAGTTATAGACGAAAACCTACTACACAAAAGATGTAGGTCTCTTTTAATCACAAAAGTCATTTAAAAGTAAATTTTTTTAGTATCAGCAATTTCCGACATATTCATTATTAGCGCTTCGTATTGTTCAGTACTTTGTCATTCTTTTAAACTCCTGTTGCTTTTCAGTTGATTCTCACGATTGCGAGGACAGAACATGGAATTTTAAGTTCAGAAATCATCGTTACGTTTTTAAACATTTAGCTATCGCTATTTGTAAAAATGGAAATTTAGCCATTTATAGAAAAGATGAAGTGAGCTAAAATGAAATAGAAAGAAAATTATGGTTAGGCGATGTGCCCTTTGCCAATGTTAAAGTTTGGTCCATTATCTCTGCAACTATTGAAGATAATGAGCTAAATATTTCAAGGTGTATTCAGTGCTACATCTACTGTTAATTGATGAAGAATATAAATTTAATATAATAAGTAATCGATATACACAAAAACCATTTAGTTAAATTAAAGCCTATTTATGTGCAAATGTGTGATAAAAATTTCAGCCTTTATTATCAATTAGTTTTAGATAATGGGACATTTATACAAAAAGTTTTACTTCTTCAGAAATTGCTCTCAAACATAACATTTAAAACAAATGTAACCTAATTTTCCAAACACAAGAACATCAAAACTCTCAAATGAAGGAAATATTAGCGGAATGCCAATTCCGCTAATAGCTAAAGTAAAGGTTTCGGATCAAAATAAATAAATAGATTCGAAATACGCATTTGCAATTAAAAAATGAAAATGGAAAGAAATTATAATCCCATTTCGAATCCCCTTAAACTTTAGTAAGATTATTTTTATGACTACTAATAAACAGTAGAGAAAAACATGTTAACGTAACACACCCATATTTACTTTCTCTACACGTACTATGTATTACATAGTGTATAGAGAAGGTATTTTATTGCACTCAAAAATTCAATATCGAGATTTCACCGGAAATACATATTTTCGGACCCTCTAAATCCAAGGATGCGACACGAAGATTCTCAAGAAAATTCTCCCACCCCCAACTACCCTTTACATGGAAAATTTTTCGAAAATTTTAATTTTCTAAAAAATGGCTCTAATGATTTTGAATAAAATATCGTATATTATAGATATTTACATGGCAAATAAGATGTAGATTTTGAATTTTTACCGGAATAGCCTCAGAAGACATCTTTATTCTGAATTAATTTTCCTGAATTTTCCATAACTGGCAAACCGTAAAAGATGGACAAAAACGTAGTGCACAAAAATGTAGAGTTCGTTAAAAAACACAATTTATGTTATATGCATTTTTTCCCTGGAGTTGACTGTATTTAAAGTATTTCTTGTTATAATATACTTATACTTTTCTCAATGGGAAGTTGTCAACACCTGGCCACGCAAAAAATCGGATTTCTATACCATAGGAACCACATTTTAAAGCATTTGTCTGACGGTTTCGCCTAGTGTATTCCCTTATTTCCCTTCTACCTATAAGGAACTAAGTAATAACACCATTTCTGCTAATTTTTATCTTGATTAGCATGAAGTAGATAGAATAAGTTTATTAATAATAATTTGTTACAGAGATGTAGAGAAAGTCATGTGAATGGAGCAGATTAGATTTGTGCTTTTTATAGCCCCGTATGCACAATGTACACAGTGGATAGAGAAGGTATTGTATTCCACCCAAAATTTGATTCAGAAAATACGTGTTTTAAGACCCCCTGAATCAAAAAAAAATTCGTCTGTGGACATTACAGCTCAAAAACGAAAAGACGGTTAAATATCAAACTTGGTATTTAAGCTTGGTATCTTTTAAGGGTGCGACACGAAGATTTTCAAGAAATTCCCTCCACCCCTAACTACCCTTTACATGGAAAAATTTTCGAAAATTTTGTTTTTCTTAAAAATGGCTCTAACGATTTTGATTAAAATACAACTTCCATCAGAAATAAAATGTATATCTTGAATTTTTTTGGGATGAACTTTGCTGAATTTTGCATTACTTGTAAGAAATAGACAAAAACTTAGTACACAAAAAATTTAGAGCTAATTAAAACACAGAATTTATGTTATATGCCTTTTTTGCTGGAGTTGACTGTATCTTGTTAAAAATACTTATACTTTTCTCATACGGAAACTTGTCAACACCTGGCCACGCAAAGAATCGGATTTCTATAAGATTGCAACCACACTTTAAAGCATTTGACTGTCGGTTTAACATAGTGTATCCCCTTATTTCCCTCCTATCTATAAGAAACTAAGTAATAAAACCATTTCTGCTAACGTTTATTTCGATTAACATGAACTTGATAGAAGAATAAGTGTATTAACAATAATTTGTAACAGAGATGTAGAGAAAGTCATGTGAATGGAGCACATCAGATTTTTCTTCTCCGTGTGTGTAATCTGGGTTGTAGGATGTCTTGACATAATGGGACATACATCATGCTCTAACATCAAGTTCGCCATCTTTGTTGTCAACGTCATGACCAGTAGCCACCATAATCACAGTCGTGGCACAGCAATCCCATGATGGGGACAGTAAGGGGTTATCATTCAGCCCAATCTGGTTCAGCTTCAATTTCCCCCACCCGTTCTCGCCTTTGGCCCTTCTGGTATAACCTGCCTCCCTCTTGCCCAGCAGCCGAGTTCATTAAGTCGCGGAAGTGAGACCAGGGCGATAATTTCCCTCCCGGGCCGGGCGTTGGCGCGCCTCGATGAAGAACGGGCCATGACGACACGGTGCAATTAGGTAAATGAGGCTCGCTCGCTCTCTAGGTAGGGGGAGTTTCCACTTGCCCAAGATGAGCCTCGCGTCTCAAATCACAATATACTGCATGTAATCTCGCCCTTACCAAACATTAATTTACCCATGCGAACAATGCTACATCTCGAAGAGATGAAGATAGCGAAATTTGCCACTGGACATCTGGGCTAATAGCGAACTTTCTCGCTTATCTTTCTCTACCGATATGACGACACATTTTCAGCTCTTACTACCTGCTACTGCATTATCTAGTCTTGATTAATCAAATAGTTAATTAGTAATACTTAAATAAAACTATTTCTTACGTGGCTGTTATTTTTACTCTCTCCACACGTACTATTTTGCGGCGCTATCGCTACTCCTCATTGTCTCTGATTATTACCTTCTCTAGCCCGTATGTACAATGTAGATAGTGGATAGAGAAGGTGTTTGTTTCACTCAAAAGTCCGTGTCCCCTGAGCACGAAAAAAGCATTTTACGAAAGAGGTCCGCGGGGGCGTGTGTGCGTGTGTGTGTGCTGTGGACAGCATAGCATAAAAACGAAAAGTCGGTTAAATACCAAACTTGGTATTTTAAGTTCAGTGTCTTCCAAGGTTGCCCATCCCCATGGCCGCGCTCGCTAAACTGCCTCGCATTGTTTTTTCGTGACGCAGGGGATTGTGGGTTCGAGTCAGCCTTGGGCATGGTTATTTGTCTGTGTGTGTATTTAAACACAAAGGAAATCAGTAATCAAATAGAAAAAAAAAGAAGAAAATGTTAGGAAAAATAGAAACAGGGAAAGAAGCGGGGAAAAAAAGGTTGGCGGCGCCGTGGTATAGTGATTAGACCGTTCGCCTTCCACCTAGGCGGTCCGAGTTCAATCCCAAGCGCCCATATGTGGGATTTGTGGTGAACGAAACGGCGTCTGGGCGGGTTTTCTCCGGGTCCTCCGGGTCCTCCGGGTTCCGCCGCCACTTATTCCATCAATTGTGCCATCATCACATTTCCTATTATCCATTTCGCTCTCATTTCATATCATCCACTTGCTCATGCTTGGCTATGGGCTGACCAGTCGTTCCAGGTTCTTCATTCTTCTTCGTTTGGCACCCCGATAGGCTTCTGACCCCTAGACTCACGCTTGTAAGTCCTACCGGGTTGTCAGTCCTACATATTGGCAGGGAAGCCGGACTAACTAAATAACCCTCCAAGGATGCAACACGAAGTTTTTCAAGAAAGTCCAGCTCCCTCAACTACCCTATACGTGGAATATATTTTGAAAATGTGGATTTTCTCATAAATGCCTATATCGATTTTGATTACAATACCGTTTATTAAAAATATTTACATGACAAGCTATATACCATCAATTTTCTGGGAGAATTCCAGATTTACAGTTTATTCTAGATAAATTTTGCTGAATTTTGCATAACTGGTAAACCGTAAGAGATAGACAAAAACTTACTACACATAAAATCTAGATCTTGTTAAAACACATAGTCATTTATATTTTTTTCGTGGGGTTGGCCATTTCCGAGATATTTCTTGTTATTGGTTTCAGCTTTAAAATACTTAAATTTTTCTCATATGGGCACTTGTCAACTCCTGATCATGCAAAGAAACTGATTTCAATCCCTTAGCAACCAGATTTTAAAAGATTTAAAAGATATTTAGCCTATGTATTCCCTTATTTACCTTCAGCTTAGAAGGAAGCAAGTAATAAGACCATTTTTGCTAATATTTATCTCGATTATTGTAGTAAATAGAAGAATAAGCTTTTCAAATATAGTTTGTTACAGAGATGTAGAGAAATTTATGTGACGGGAACACATAAGATTTTTTAACTTTCTCTGCACATACTATTTTACGGCGCTCCCCACGTCTTGCTATCTCTGATTATTATTTTCATAATATACATAATATATATAGTGGATAGAGAAGATATTGTATTCCACCCAAACGTTTGATAGATATTTCACCAGAAATATATGTTTTGAGGTCCCCTGGGTCTGGAAAAAGCCTTTTTACAAAAAGGTCCTATGTGTGACTGTGGACAGCATAGCTCAAGAATGAAAAGTCGGTTAAATACCAAACTTGATATTTAAGTTCAGTATTTTCCAGATATGCGACACGAAGATTTTCAAGAAAATATCTCCCGACCCAAATACTCTTTACATGGAACATTTTTCTTTTTTTTTTTTAAATGGCTCTAAAGGTTTTCTTTGAAATACCGTGTAATAAGATATCACAAATGAAATATATATTTTGAATTTTCTGGGAATAGCGTCTGATGAGCCCTTTATTCTGGTTGAGTTCTTCAAAGTGTTGCATTTGTCATACATTTCTCTTTTTGGGGGGGGGTTAACAGAGTCTGAAATATTTCTTGTTATTGGTTTCAGTTGTAAGATAATGAAACTTTGCTCAAACGGGAGGTCATCTTTCGTTTCATTTCTCGTTTGGTTTACTCCTTGCCGTGCTAAGCAAACCCAATTTCAATTGTTTCACATAGCGACCGGCTTTCAAAAAGATTTAACTACAGGTTTAGCCTATTTCCCTTCTACTTAGAAGGACGCAAGCAACAGAACAATTGTTATTACTGATTATCTCGATGTAGATAAAGAAATATATTTTGTAAAAATAGTTTGTAGAGAAAGTCATGTGAATGTGCTACATCAGATTTTTTGGGGTATGTATAGTTCATCAAATAGAATTATGTTGTTGCGTTGTTTTAAAAATATTTTCAATGAATGTTTGAGAAGAGTTTAGCTATTCGTAACAAATCAGATCATTTTAAATCCTGAAATTCATCTGAAATTCCAACAAAAATTTAAAAACCTAAATTTAAGAACCTTGAGTGAAATTCCAAATTTCTGTGACTTTCTATAGATTATTCTGAAAGTGTTAACTATGATTACGCTTTGCTCTTATGAATGCCAAATTTCTTGAAATTTGGTAAACAATTATTTCATAAATATTATTATGTAAATCTATTGCATAAACAAAATGTTCCACAAGGCCCAAACTTTAAGAAAATTTGTTGATATATTTTGAATTGGAGCTCTGAACCACTCATAACAACTTTGTACGTTTACATTTGAATAAATTTGATTATTTAATTTCTTGCTTAAAATATGCTTTTTAAATAATTTTTCGCCTGTAGTATTATAATAGATTCTTTTACACATTTTGGGATATTGTAGTTGCATTTTAACAAAAATTGAAAATGGAAAATTTTGAACTTGTGAAAATATAGTGTTTTTTTTTTCTTCTTCGTTCTGTTGCATTCCAAAGTTGAAATCGCTGGATGCAAATGTTTATTATTCCTTGTGCTTTCGTCGCGTATAAGTGTTTTGATTTTCTCTATGCGATTTTGTTTTCCAACAATAAGTATCATAGTTACGTGTTGATTTTCTTGGTTATGAAGTCAGTTATAAAAAAGAGAGGGTTTTTTCACAAGTATGGAAAAGACCACTTGGAGATTACGCGTATATTAATGTATTCGTGTAGAATTATATGCATACAAATATTTGCAGCATTCAACAAAGCACATAAATTACATCGAGCGATTGCAGTTTCACTTTAGAATTTACAAAATGATTACAAAATAAACTACAATTCTACAAAGAAAATCCTAGTGATTTATTATTTAAGAAGCCGCCAGGTAGTCTGGGTCTGTGAAGCCCGTTAAAACGCCCTGAGAAGAGTCGATTGCTACTCCAAACCAAGCATAAGCGCGAGTAGACTTTTAGTTCAAATTTAGCGAGAATGGGAAGAGGTTCTCATGCTTCAGGCCTCTCTATCAGGCTTGTACGGTGTGTGTGTGGTGGGTTTCTTAACGAAATGTTAATATGTGACAGTTTGAACGGTTCACAAATTTCGAGGGCTCACAGCATCCAAATCTATACTTTTTTTTTTTTTTTTTTTTAATTTTTTTAGGAATACACTAGGCTAAGCGACAGTCAAATCATTAAGTGGCAAGGCTTGATGCCTTTTTTCTTCTTCTTTTATTTTTATTTTTCAAGTGTGTATTATTTTTAGGAGCGTTTCTGGATCAGTTTCCATCTCTCAGTGTAGAAAAATTGCCTGAGTTTGGTCAGGGTACAATCAGCGCGGTTGTCCATCGTCTGTAACCATGAAAAGGTGCCCATTAACAACCATATAAGAGAATTGTGCAATGGGGGATGCAGCTTCGGCAGATTCAGATTGTAACATGTCGATTGGTGAAGGGTTCCAACCGCCAGGTATCCAATTGCGACATTTTCCCAAAACCCAACTCCATATGGCTGCTTTACCGGAACATTCGAGCAAGCGATGTGGAAGGGAATCCGCTGCATGGCAAATTGGGCAATTGCTGGAAATGGTAATCCGGTGACGATATAATTTGTCTGCCGTAGGAAGAACTTCATTGACCACTTCATATGTTACCGCTATTCATTCCACATTAATGTGCGGAATGCTAAAACAGCTCCAAATACGTTTCCAAGGCAAATGAGGATATTTCTCTTGGACATGTGGGGTAACAGCCACAGGCCGCCGAAGAGAAGCATAAACATTTTTCACAGAACTAAAATCACCACGAGCGACCTTCTCCGGTGGTAACGCACTGAATGCATGGTACGTTGCATGAAATAGCTGGGGAACCTTGTCACGTTCTCCCTGAGTCCAAAACGATGCATACTGTTGTTGTAATACGACATCCACAGGGTCACCTTTATCATCCAAGGCAAACAGAAGTAGTTTAAGGATCAATGCCTGGGACTGTAGAGCCACATCCAGTAATCCCCAACCGGCCTGGTACTTAGGGAGACGCAGTTGGGTACGCGCAATGCGGTAGAGCTTCCCAGTCCAAATAAAATAACCCATTACCTGTTCAATTCTTTGGTAATGACGTTTCGTCGGAGGTAAAACATGAGCAAGGAACCAAATTCTGCTCAACGCAAAGCAGTTACAGAACCATATCCGCTGTACCAAATTCAACAAACGGGTTTTCTGATTATACATGACAGCACGTAAGACATTAATGCGAGAGGTCCAATTGTACTTCCTCATGTCTGCCACGTTGTCACTGAAGTAGATCCCCAAAATCTTTGTTCGCTGCACAACAGGAATACCTAAAGTTGAGGTATCGGGAGGCCGTATTCCAACCTCTAATATTTCAGACTTCCGCAAATTAAAGCTCATACCAGTACTATTCTTATAGTGCTGTAAACAATCCCTCAATCGAAGAACATCTTGGTGTGTGGTGACCATCACGGTAACATCATCTGCATATGCTCGCACCGCAAGTCTCTGGCTATACACATCAATACCAGGAAGAGTAGATTGCAGCCGTCGAAGCAATGGATCAACATACAGGACGAACAATATCATCGACATTGGACAACCTTGGTGCACGGAGCGTTTAACTGGAATAGCCGCCGTTAAAAATCCATTGCAGAGTACTTTGGAGGACGCAACACCATACAGGGCTCTTACTAGGTTTACAAGCTTTTGAGGCATGTTCAAAACCTCCAATCGTTTCCATAGCCCCTCGTGAACAACACTGTCGAAGGCTTTTTCGAGATCTAAGTTTATGATGATAGCAGACTTCTCGTCCTGTGTACAATGCAATATACAGTCTCTCACCGCAGCCAGCGTATGGTGAATGGTCGCTCCTTTATGTAATGCAACCTGGAACTCACTTATCATATGTGGGAGTATGTTTTGCATACGAGCACCAATGATTTTCATAAATAACTTGTAATCACAATTCAATAACGTGATTGGTCGAAAATCCTGTGGTGCCTGCTTCCGAGCACTCTTCGGAATCTACACGATTATACCGTCCGCAAAAGTAGGTGGTGCGCTCTCTGCATCCCACATTTCCTGGAGCACTTGAAGCAATTCCTTCCGAATATAAGGCCAGCAGTGCTTGTAAAATTCATATGGCAGGCCTTGAGGTCCAGGGGATGCATGCATTTTGGATGCCTGAATCACTTCCAACAACTCCGATGCCGCAATTGGCACTGAATCCTGCTGCAACCCCTCCGGGACAACGGGAACAAAGTCGGACATATACCTCTCTGCGGTGTGGGAGTAATCTGTGGGTCCTGACAATCGTTGTCTGTAGAAGTCTTGTACTGCTTGAAGAATTCCTGGCGTGATGAAAACTCGGGCACCAGCCACATCTAGGTGTGTGATAATCTTCTGGCGACCATATTTACGCTCCTTTGCCAGGTGGTAAAAGCTTGCCTTTTCCCCATGCACTATCTCCGCCGAATACACTCCCCTGTAGTTCTCGTGTTTTTCGAGCCTTGATGTGTTCTTTGATTCCTTTCACAAGTTGTTGTACATATTCACCTTGCTGCTGGCGTTTGTGAAGCTCATGAAGGACTTGGAGATAAAAATCCATGGTTTCCCTTCTAACCATAGCGCGACGGCAAGCTGCAGCTCGAAAGAAGGATCGTAACACAGGTTTAGCTTTACACACCCACCAAGATGCTTTATTCGGTGCTAGCAGAAAGGATTCCCGCAGGCGGGACCAACAGTTCTGGAAATCGGATAACACTTCCTCATCCGTAAGCAATGAGCAGTTAGGCTTCCAGTAACCTCTGCCTCTACTGCAGCTCGTAACCCGGCCTTGAATAGCATGAATGAGTGCATTATGGTCACTAAAGGATATGGGCACAATTTCCGTGCGATGAATGCGTGGTATCAGCTCAGCCGAAACATACATACGGTCCAGCCTTGAAGCTGATTGTCCTCTCACGAAGGTAAATTGGACTTCGTCGCCATATAGATGCTCCCGGGTGTCCTTCAGGCTTAGTTGTTCCACCAATTGCTGCAAAGTAATACACCCATTGAAGGCTCCTCGTTGATCTTTAGCCGCCAGCGTACAATTAAAATCACCCACAAGGACAAAGGGTGCTCCGGATGGTATATGCGGCAGGAGCTCTTGCCGAAAAAAACATTTCGTTGTTTCCTTTTATTATTACCAGCAGGGGCACAGATATTCACGAAAGTAACGTTACCAAATATAGCCGAAATAGCCCTACCGGAAGGATGGTACTCAAAGCTGTGGACATGTAGTCCTTACAAGAAGTCCAGATTACAAATATTCACCTCTTGTAAGAAGCACAGATCTATGTCATTACTGATCAACAAGTCCCGTAAAAGAGTTTGTTTAACCACCTGTCGCAAGCCGTTAACGTTAAGCGAAGCCCAGATTTGCAGACCTAGAGGCATCCAAATGAAGAGTAGTTGTATTGGTGACTGCGCCAGATGAGAATAGCGGCACTCACTACAGAACCAAAGCACATCAGTTGTCAGTTTCCAGGTACGCATCATCCTTAGTAAGTTTAGACGAGCGTTGTAGATCCTCAAAACTATCTCTATCATCCGCTGCCGGCCGCTTACCAGATTCTAGGTCCTTCACTTTACCTCGCGTTTGAGTGGAACTTGACAATTGTGGTACATCCTGCCCAGACTGCCGCGCCGAGATAAATTCTCCCTCCAATCGCCGGTACTGACCTCGGAGCCGAGGGTCACGGCTAGACAGGGAAGAACAACCCTTCTGCCGCAAGTGCGATATCTCACTCGCCGACAACTCCATCTCTTCATCACTGAAAACTTCCATAGCTTCGTCCTGAGAGTCGGCCGATATAGCAGCTCCGGAAGGGGGTTCCAACAGTTCCCGTGGCTCATCAATGGGTGTTGAGTGCCTATCCTCGTTTTCATGATCGTGCTTCCCCGTAACCAGCGGTGTCTCCTCCACTGTCGGAATGTTACTGTCGGCAACTGAAGATTGCTGTAAGACATTCACAGAAGTCGGTTCCACGGCAGAGTTGCCCGTCGTAATGGACGGTGGTTCCTGATCTCCAGCAGGAGAAGATGTGACAGCACCCACCGCCTCGCTGAAAGTGACCGATCGATTCCTGGGATTTATGGGAAGCCGCGTTGCCCGAAGCGGACAAGCTGCTTTCAAATGCGTAGTGTCATGACACAGGTGACAAGCTTGTGGTTGGCCGATGTAACTAATGGCCACCAAATACGAATCGATTATCAAACTAGCCGGTATATTACGTTTCAACCCATCTTCACTGCATGTACGCCATTGTTGGACGGTAGAAGATACTGGGAACCCCATTTTTCTCGTCGTATGTCACACACTGTACCGTATTTACTCAATTCCTGGGATAACACTGTGAGTGGCACCTCGGAGGGCAAGTTAAACACTCGAACATTAACTGTTTGCTGGTCACCAGGTGTAATTTTCACATTGGTGATTTCTCCGGAGGCGTACGTAAAATGCTGCTCATCCTTATAACGAGCCAGAAGATTATCATACAATACCGCTGATATCAGTTTCACATAGATCGCTCTTTCTCTGGTATGAAGCTGGAGAGTATCCACTTGATCTGCTTGCAGCGCCAAGAAGTTTACTAGCCACTGGTGTATTTCTAATGCACTGGGTTTACTCACTGATGTATCAAACTGAATTTTGATAGTATTCACACGTTTATAAACTGCCATGATTACCGTTGTAGACTTAGAAAACAGGTATGAAAAAGATACCCAATTCAACCGGTGTACGCGCTGACACTAGACTGTAGCTGTAAGCAGCAGCACACAAACAAAACAACTCTCACTAGTACAAGCCGGTTAGACACACAGCGGGCAGACAACCTCACAGTACGCCAGCCGCTGTCAGACTGTTTTGAGAAAAACAGTTTGCTAGAACAAGTATGATCTTTAAATCGCTGTAGAGCCCAAAACAAAGAAGGTAAGCTAAATGTTAATTCTTTATGGAGGCCCAAGAGTTTCAAAAACATTTACCATAAAAACGCAAATTTCGAGTTTTTGAAACTTCACTCCATCTTAGTTTAACATAAACAAAAGAGAAAGAAAATCACTGTGTACATTTAGCTTCAGTTACTTACCTTACATTTTGTAACTTGGATACTTTTAAAATCCCATCAGGTTATCATTCAACTATAGCACATGAACACACGCAATGTTCTGTAAATATTTCGTATTGGTTTTTTTTTTTTTTTTTTATAATCCTTACACCTTTAAACATAAAAATTTGTAACCAGTATCATGTACTTTTATATAGTGTTTGCTTACTATTTGTGCAAGAGCATGTTGGTTTCTCTACTACGCACAGTAAGCAGGAGAATTATTTTATTTCACCCAAAAATTCGATGTTGAGATTTCACCGGAAATATGTGTTTTGAGAGCCTATGGAACCAAATAAAAACGTCGTCCTCCTTGGTCTAGGTGTCGCAGGTTCAAACCCGGCAGATGGAGTTCTTTTGGACGTAAGGTTCCTTAGCATGGCTTCCTTGGGAAGGGAAGTAAAGACGGCAGTTTTTTAATAGCGATCTTAATTCAGTGAATATAATGTTTAATTATTAAAACTTTAATATTCCTAATTTTAAAACTGATTACCTTTTCAAAAATAATTATAATCGTATAGGATTTTATGAATTCCGAATTTTTCGTTAATTTAAGGGTCCTGTGTTGTAGATATAGGGCACATAAAAGAACCTCAAGTCTGATAAAGAGACCTCTGAGTAACATTATGCAGTATTTCACCCCCAGTATAGTATGGGACGCTGAGAACCACAGTAGTTTAGAGCGTTCATAATTAAAACTCAAATGTAAATTTATTTTCCAAATAAAAACAGTTGTTGAAAACATTCCATATATGTGTCTCTGTGAACTCAAAAACTAAAAGTTGGATACGTGTCAAATTTGTTATTTACGTTTATTTAGCAAAGATGTGGCATGAAGATTTTATTAACTCAAAGATGGCGCTAATATATTGATTTTTCAAGAAACCGCAAAACATAACTGCCCATTACATAGATCGTTTTAAGAAATGTTGGAGTTTCTCTAAAATGACTAATGATCTTCATTTACGTTCCACGTAACCATTATTTACAGGATAATCTTGAATCCTCTGAGAATAGCCCCTAAAGTACTCTCCATTCTGGCTTATGTTTGCATAACTGTAAACCGTAGCAAAACCTATAGGACAAAACATTACTACACAAAAATGTAGCTCTCGTTAAAGCACAACAATTTATTTCCAATACATCTTGTTCTAAGTTAACCAATTCCGAAGTATAATTTTTGTTGTTGGTTGATACTTCAAATTCTGATACTTTTCTAAAATGGTAAGCCGCTTATCACATTTTTCATTCTGTTCATGCAAATTAAACGAAAGCTCAATACCAACACAAGCGAATAGCTCTTAAAATATTTGCTGTAGCTTTAGCCTAGAGTATATCCTTATTCCCCTAGTAATTAAATTAAAAATGAAATACAATAATTTCGCTATTGCTTATCTCGATTAGCGTGAAACAGATAGAATAATATACTTTTACAGGAATAGCTTGCTGCAGAAATAGTACAGATAGTCATTTGAAGGTAATGTATCGGATCCTTTTATCTACTTCATATTAATAAGAGCAAAAGTTTATAGAAATGCTTTTATTACTTAAATATAGTTGTAGATACAAAGGGGATGCTGGAGACTGAAGCTATAATCAAAATTTTAAACACAGGTTACTGTTTGCTGGCCTTGAAATTCCATATTCGCGAGAAACAGACGAATGGTAACAGCACTTCAAAGCAAGACAAAAATATGGAAACTTTCATAACCATAACAATACACATCTTAGTATCTGCAAAGGGTTTTTATCCTCCTTTAACTGCAATGATTACATCTGCGGCCTTTTATTTTTGTAGCATATTTCCTATCGGCAGTGGTGTTAAATCGTGCACAGTTTCATTGCATTTCTGATCTGTCCTTCGGATTTTTGTACATTAGTTCACACACACACACACACACACACACACACACACACACATTCACACCCGCATTCGTACTTTAGTCATTGAGAAAATGGGGTGTAATGTTGGCAAAATAAAAATTCACACTTCAGCCTGAAATCAAACCCTAGAACCTTTATGGTATAGCTTATATACACACTTTTTGTTTTTGAATAGTAAGCTTTATGCATCACTTACGATGTATCCGTTGTGTGTGTGATGCCATAGGATTTTCGGCACTGCAGTCGTTGGCTTATTGTATGATAGGATGAGACGAAAGTAATTTTAAATAGCGGCCGAAGCCGGATGGTGGGAGAGGAGCCACCATGGAGGGTTCCTAAAATAATCAAAGCCGTTCATCTCGAAGCGGGGAGCGCCAGGAGCCAGCACCCCAGATCTGACCAAACTGCCCGAGTCAGTAGACGATTCCCAACGTCATCTCGCAGCCGAAAGCTGCATTTCCAGAGCGCCAGTCGCCACCATGGAAGGACGCCACCACCGGAGTCCTCGCCGACACTTACAACCCAGAGAGACCGGTTGGATGAAATGGAGATAAAATGGACAGGACTTTCTGAGGAATAAAGAAACCTCCCCAGCATGTATCTAATGACCGGGATTCCAAACGACCGCAGCTGAGATGTGGTGGACAAAGCGGCGCAGGGGCGAGTTTTCGGTATAAAATGTGTTTTGGGGTAGACACATCTTTGAGTCACATGTCAGAAGGTTACTAAACCTAAATAGAAGGTTTCTTATTAATCTATTCACACACACACACACTCACACACACTTACACACCCGCGCACGTGAGTCGACTTTTTCTCAAGATACACGTTACGTGCTCACGAAACCACAAAATTTCTGTTTCCGGTGAATTATCGTTATCAAATGTTACAATAGAATGCAATATTTCGTTTTCCGACTGAGAACGTAACAGAAAAAAAAAATATTCTGCACACTCCAGAGTATAACCAAACTTGTAAAAAGTTTCAGCACACAATGAAGAAGTTAAAACATACAAATATAGCATAGCACCACATGAAGTACTTTCTGAAGCTTTTACAAACCTCCGATGTGTTCCGTTGACATGACATTCTTCTATCTACATCATGCTAATCGAGATAAACATTAGCAGAAATGGTCCTTATTACTTGGTTCCTTGTAAGTTGAAAGGAAAAAAAATGTAATGTATTCCATTTATACGATGTCCTCTATCAGTTTGGCAAACAAACCTTTTATCCAAAACATTAATCGTTATTTACATCATGTTAATCAAGATAAACATAGCATTATTGCTAGCTCCTTGTAAGTTCAAGGGAAATAAGAAAATGCAGAGGCTAAAACGATAGTCTCATCCTTTAAAAGTCAGTCGCTATGAGAAACAATTGGAGCTTACCAGGAGTAAACAAACGAGAAGAGCGAGGAAAGATGTGTTTCCGTTTGAGAAAAATTTAAGTGGGTAAAGTTGGAACCAATAACAATTAAATAATAATTTCGAAAAATATTCCATGTAAAGGGTACTTTGGGGAGGGAGATTTACCTGAAAATCTTCCGGTGGCATCCTTGGAAGATAGTGTTTAATGGAATTTTGATTTTTGAGTTATTCTGTCCATCGGCACACGCAGACGGACCCTTTTCTATTCTTTTTTAATTCAGGGGTCCTCAAAACTTATAATTCCGATGAAATTTCGGTATAGAATTTTTGGGTGGAATGCAATACCTTCTATACCTACTTACGTACGTTGTACATAACTGCTTGAGAAATTAAAGATATATTGATTCCTTTTCCTACTTCATTTCATATGTTTTATACGTACATTATGCATTCCAAGTCCCTTTCTATAATTCTACCGCCAATTTGTTTAATAGTTTCAACTAAGAAGCTCTTTGTATATCTGAATTTGATTACGGTTATTAGGATAAAGTATTTTGGGGCAGAGACCCATCGCTTACATTTTAGTCAGTTGTAAGGTAAAATAATACACATGAGATTATGAATAAAATATTATGAATTTGTAGTTGTTTTTTGTTGTTGTCATTTTCACTATTTGTTATTGTACTGTAAGGAAAAGTATGGTAGAACAAAATGTGGTAAATATAGTAGCAAGGTTTATTTTTAACATGTGTATTTAAATGCGCCTTCGAACAGATTTTAATGCATTAATTTTAATTAAGAACACTGGTATTCTAATATTCCATTATTTGCCATATTGCACTTTCCTCACAATCTGGTACTTTTACAGTAGCACGGGGATTTAAAATCCTTAAGAACTGGAGGTCTAGGGTTCAAATCAGGTTTTCCTCAGTCCTCATAATTGGCAAACACTGGGCAACTACTTTAAAAGGCCTTCCGAAATAATCATTCATTACGCGTATCCTTAATTCGTCAGTATCCATCTGCTGTACCGTAAGTAGCAAGAATGGGCAATACATACGCTTTGTAACTCATTTTCCATCGCTATGTAGATGGCAGCACCGCCAAAATATGTGGTCAGAACTTCCGGTAGTCTCGTATTCTTACTGTAAGGCAGCTTGGTCCTGAAATTCTGAACCCACTACACAAACACTCTTCATTTTAAGAGTCCCAGTGACCGAGAGTAAATCAGGGGAAGGTCGTTCGTTCACTGCCCTTCCTATCTTCACTACTCCAGTGACAATACGAACTCCACCAACGTTGTGTCCTTGAAGAACTGTTTACATGCATTTCTTTATATTTACAATAGGCTTGCAACCATTGTCGTCCTTTCTCCACAGCTACCTATGCTAGAAAGAAAGTCAAACAGCTGATTTTCATCTGTACGATGAAGCCTTTTGGACTGATGAAACGTGTCATTCGAAAAGGGCAATCCTACTTAAAAGGCAATGGGGGCGTGTAAAGTTAAGTGATTTATAGCAGGTTTGTTTAGGCTAGTGTTGACAAACGACATATTTACAACACTATCTTCTATCTTGTTACATTTTTACATCGCCGTTTATAGTTCTTTGTGAATACATTTTAGTGACTTCCGAGTGTAATAATCACCCTTAGTGAATACAGCTTTATTATAGGAATTTCCGCAATGTGAAATTCAGACGGTAACAATTGACGAACAGTAACTGTAGGGTAACGCTAATCATTTAGCCTGAATGAAGCTTGGATTAGAATATTTCTGTGATTTTGCCTTGCGAACTTGGAATAAATGCATATTAGATGTTAATTGCGGGTTAGTGGATAAACTGTGGTGTAAGATCTTGAAATAGAGCCTCGCAGCGAATATGCTATTCGATGCCTTCGTGCGCCCATAACTCCATATTCTAAATACAGGTGTTTCAAAAACACGGGACATAATTTCAGGTATGTATTCCCACATGAAGACAATCAAAATAGTTCATTATAACATGTGTCCGGAAATGCTTCATTTCCGAGTTATGGCCTTCACAACATTGGAATTCACTGGAACGTTTTTCTTTCCGCAGGTCTTTGCCGTCAAAGGAGACCTTAGGAGGGCGCTCTGGTAGTTCATTCTGAGGAAGGTTACATTCAGTGTTCATTAGGCGTTAAGACTGTGCGACATGTATTCAAATCAAGAGCTGGCAGAGATACACTTCATGTACGGTAAGGCGGTCGGCAATGCTGCGCTGGCTCGTCGTTTGTACCAGGAGAGGTACCCACAGCGACAATGTCCAGATCGGAAGACATTTGTACGTCTCCATTCCCGTCTGTGCGAGTATGGAACATTCACCTCTCCTGGTTTGGGAAGGGGACGACCAAGATCTACAACTCCAGAAGTGCAGGAGGAGATTCCGGAGGCTATCAGCACACGACGGTTAGCGTTGCAAGTCAATGTTCCTCATACGACTGTCTGGGGACTGTTGAACGAGTATCAATTGTATCCTTATCATTTGCAACGTGTACAGGCCCTGTCACCACAGATTACCCTGAACGAGTTAGGTTCTGTCAGTGGCTCTTGCAGCAGTGTGGTGTAAATCCGAACTTTTCTGCCGTCGTATTATTTACAGATGAAGCACAGTTCACAAGAGATGGCATAACAAATTTCCACAATCAGCGTGTATGATCGCAAGAAAACCCACGTGCAACTGTTGTATCTCATCACCAGGTGCGGTTCTCCCTCAACATGTGGACCGGTATCATTGGTGATCGATTAGTTGGACCCCATGTACTTGTAAACAGACTTACGGGGCAGGCGTACACAAACTTCCTGGAAAACACCATACCTGACGTTTTCGAAGACACTCCACTGATCACTCATCAACACATTCACTTCTTGCATGATGGCGCTCCTTCACACTTCAGTCTCACGGCTCGCCGGTTGGATCGAAGGTTTCCTGATCGATAGATAGGTAGAGGTGGCCCAATTGCTTGGCCTCCACGCTCACCTGATCCGAACCCTCTCGATTTCTACTTGTGGGGCCATTTCAAATCATTGGTTTATTCATCTCCGGTGCCGGATTTGGAATCCCTTCGGAATCGAATTGTGGTAAGTTGTGAGGACATACGCAATACTCCTGGAGTTTGGGATCGTGTTCGCAGGTCAATGAGACATCGATGTGAGGTCTGTATTCATGCAGGAGGTGGACATTTTGAACATCTTCTGTAATGACAACAACCTGCGGAAAGAAAAACGTTCCAGTGAATTTCAATGTTGTGAAGGCCATAACTCGGAAATGAAGCATTTCCGGACACATGTTATAATGAGCTAATTTGATTTTCTACATGTGGGAAATACATACCTGAAATTATGCCCCGTATTTTTGAAACGTAGTTAATGAATGCTCAGTGTCGCACTGTCAAGTGATTAGTTCGAGACTTTACAGATTTTTGCTACATTGAATCTTGAGAACGCTAGTAACGAGGTGCTAAAAATCGATCTTTCTTTACTCGGGCAGCAGTTTTAAAGACATTCTAAGTATTTTTTTCAACCTGCTTTGCTTTAACGCGAGCCGGTCCCCATGGCCGCGCTCGCCAAGGCGTCCCGCTTTGGTGCTTCGTAGCGCTGGGGATCGTGGGTTCGAGTCCCGCCTTGGGCATGGATGTTATATGTTTGTGTATATGTGTGTGTTGTAAAAGTAAGAAAACAGTAATAAACAGTAATAATACGGCAAAACAAAGTAAAAAGAAAAAGGCAAATAAAAGTAGGGTATACAGTGCCGGAGTCCTGATCAGACTCCGGTACTGTATTTAAAAAAAACAACAACAAAAAAAAACACGACTTATCAGCACCTGAAACCCACACGTTTAACGCTATGTAGTTGCGTTATGTTTATCCGGGGACCATGCATCGCCGATCTCAAATTACGTATATCAATCACCTGCATAATCTCGCAAATTATTTCGGTGTAGTTCACTAACATCCTGTATATTTCATTGAGGTTCAGCATGGAAATTACTACTACCAGTGTCCTTAACAGATATTATCAAAACGGAAAAGCATTTGCACCTGTTTTCATTTTAATAGATGCCCAATTGCAATTACAACTAATTAAATGTGCAGAACGCCTCTAAAACAAAAGGAACACGGCTTGCAACTTTACAAAATGGTGCCAGACAGTACCAAATTGAGAGATTTTTGCAGGCCGTATTTGCAAGTTTCGTTCTACGTATACATTTGCGCTATTCTTTTCTAAATTGAGCTATATCAAGGGAGAAGTACACTACACTTTGATGATACCCTTTACCAACACGTCGTGTTTCTGTGTCTACAATTAAGCCTGAGATTAATAAGTCGGTGTCGAGGAAAAGGTGTCAGCGTTCTACTGTAAGCCAGAGAAAATATTGGTCCGTCACTGTTATACTTTGCATGGTGAGCAACAGTCTCGATAACAGCTCCAGGTGGAATGTGCTGACGTTAAACCCCCCCCCATTTACCAGTTCATTAGGGCAATTGTCGTAGATGTGACCCAATATGGTAATATGATTTAAGTTGAGAAATGACACCACGCTGAGAAGATTTGATGATTGTTTAAAACAATACATATGACAGATAGATAAAACGAAGTTATTGTTTAGAACAGAACAACTTACGTAGAATATTATTAGCACTCTACATAGTTTTAAGGAAACAGTGAAGTTAAATCCTACCCAAAGTAAACCCAAATTGCAGAGCAAGATTTCACTAGTACAATGTGTAGCGTCCCAAAGGGCGAGTTAAGTTGTCGACTAAGCACAACATTTCAGTAAAATACATTTCAGTAGAGACATGACATCGTCCAAAAGGTGAGGTTATGTCTGCTGCTGTTCCTATCTACTTAAATTACTCAGTGTTGCGCATTAATCTACCACTTATTTAAAGAATAATTATTCTGTTTAAATTCTCAATGGTTCTGTGCCCACCTCGTAGTGTGGGAGTAGTGTGCCTGCCTCACATTCAAGATTTCGAGAGTTCGAATCTCCCTTAGGGTAGGTCACCCGGATAAGTTTTTTTCGGAGTTTTCCCTTATCCTTGTCAGGGGACTTTAAGCTCTATGGACCCCGATATCATTTGAGCATCATTACAATGATTTCATTCTTCGTCCCACATGATCACCAGGTTAAAGAACGTAAGCTATTAAAAAGTGGTTCTGTTGGCAGGTGTCTTGGCAATAAATAATATAATTAACCACTTAAATACTCTTACCTTATCACAAGGAGTCAGCTCCTATTTTCTACCATGCGTTTTGTATTTTTGTGTAACACAGATACGAGTAGAATTATAATTTTGCAACCGAACACACTTGGAAGCATTCAAATAAGATATAGCGGTTTAGGAACAGCTGTTTGAGAAAAACAATACAAAATATTATAAGTGTAAGAAAAACAAAAATTCAAGCCAATCGCAATATTACGCATCAAACTGGTCATTAATTACTCTGAATATAGTCAGCTATATGTACCTTTAAATCTGTTAACAGTGAAAAGAAGTAGAACTGTGTCGCACAACCCGTGGCCTCAATAAGCGTACTGCAGCTAAGGGTATTCCGATTAATTATTGCTGGATACAGATTGAATCAGTAAAACCGGTCCTTAGTGTGAAGCCTGGATATCCTTGAGATTCTACGATCTGGGGGCTCACTTGAGTGGTCATTGAACATTTGTTTCTTCTAGAGCTGAGAGGTTATCCGTTGCTCCTAGTTTTCTGCACAGGACATGTATATTGTAAATCTTGCCACACCAATTGTTAAGTTTTTCCGTTTTCCCTTTCATCTCGACGTCAATGATGTCCGCTATCCGGTATTTTCTTTTGCATTTAAGGTTTTTACATATTCGCTATTGTTATAGTCCATTCTAAGCAAAACTTTTCCACAAAAAATGTAACAATTACTAACGGTGTCAGTATAGTTTTATCCCTTATAATATTAAAATAAATGCTTTAACAATTCTGAGAAACTTTAGTTGTATTTAAACAAAACCTGAGACGCGTGGGATATTTTGAGGATGTGATAATATAGTTTTCAGAAAAATGTGTTTAATGAACTTAAAATCTAGGTGTATAGCACGACCTTTACATGGCTGTAGAGCCCAAAGAAAGGGCAGTAAAACTAAATGCTGATTCTCTATAGATACCCAAAGGTTTCAATAGATATTTGCTGTAAAAGAAGCTATTGTCAATATTTTAACCCATCGTTGCCAAAATTTCACACGCGGTGTCCCTTAAAAAGGAAGAAAATTAACCTCTTGAAGTCTCTAAGCATTACACCCACTGGAATAGCTTCTTTTTTGCTGATTATGACGCCAATGCACGCAGCAGAGAATGCCTAGTAAAAAAAAAGGGTTAAACCCTTCTGTCAGTTTACAGCTATTCTCCCCCACCACTTAAAAGGGATTTGAAAAGAATGTCCAGTTCTGACCCGCTCTCTAATGCCAGTTTATGACAGTTTGAAAACTGACAATACTGCTTTGTGCAGAGAAAGCACACATTTCTGTTTATTGCTGTATTATTCCCCAAAATCACAAAAATCATTCTAATGAGTTCTCAGTAACCCTCCTGCCGTAATGTCTTACAGCCTTAATGAAGTTGAGGTAGCGTTTCTATCTTACACCCTACAGACTGCTAGTCTCCATGGCCGGGCTCGCTAAAGTGTATCACTTTGGTGCTTCGTGGCGCAGGGGGATCGTGTGTTCGAGTCCCACCTTGGGCATGGGTGTTTATATGTTTCTGAAAGGTGTCTGTGTGTGTCGGAAAACGATAGAAAAACAAACGGTAATCAAACAGTGAAAAGGTTAGGAAATTTGAAAAGGCAGAACCTGAGTCCCAACAATTATTACAACAACAAAAAAGCCTCGAACATAGAACCTCCGTTGAGGATAGACGTTTTATTTCCTTATCCTCGTAAACAAAATGTATGTGATTTCACGAGCCTTATTCTACACATTTCTTTCATCGACTCTTTTTTACTTAAATCGGTAAACACTCAAAAAGGAAAAACAAAAATGTACATTTAAGTAGTTTAAAATCAATAAATTCAATATAGGTCAATACACAGCAAAAGAAGTTTAAGGATACTTATAGTGAAAATTCTAAATTTCACAAACTGTAACACATTTATGGTATCTTGGTCTTCCGGGAAAATTGCAGATTTTCCAGACATCATTTAATATAAGTCATTAATAAGTATATAATTTAATATAAACATAATTTAATACAATATAATTTTTTTGCTCAAATGTAACTAAATGTTCAAGAAAACTAATTCCTTGGTGTAAAATGTTCCAGATGATAAAATTTGAAATGTGAAATTCATAAAAGTTGTGCATTTTATCTAAAATATAGTTTTCACAGTCATGTATTACATTGTTTGTAATATTAACAGTTTCTTTGGAACAGAATAGTATAATGTGTAACACAAGTCAGGTGTCTGAAAATCAATTATGTGGATATTAAATTATTAAAACCCAGTAATAAACTATGCTTGAAATGAAGAAAAGGCTTTTCAAGCCTGATTCACCTACAAAGGAGCGCCGTGGCCGTGGTTAGACCACTCGCCTCTCAGCTAGGTGGCCCGAGTTCGATCTCGACCACATGTGAGGTGTACAAAGCGGTGCAGGGATGGGTTTTCTCCGGGTTCTCCGGTTTCCCCCGCCATAGCATTTCACCGGTGATCCATTTTCATTCCATGTAACATTAATGTCATCGCCTGCAGTGCCATTTGCAGTAAAAGAGGGCGTTAAACACTATAAAAAAAAAACATACAAATAACATACACACTTTAAACTTTTTAAACATGCTTTTCATGATCTAGGGGTAAATTGCTAGCCTCTGGTTTCCAAGGTCGCGGATTCACACCCGACGGAGGGCGATGGATTTTTCGCACGTAAGAATCCTTAGGATGGCTTCTTTAGGAAAGAATATAAACCAGTAGTAGCGTGTCGTAGGTTTATGATTCGTTAAAAGAACCTCACACTTGATAAAGAGGTGTCTGAGTGAAATTAGCGGCTTTTCACACCCAGTAGAGAATGAGACACAGAGAATACTAAACCTTTTCATCTGATTCAAGTAAACTTGTGACCTTCAAGGGCTCTTAAACATACGTGCTGTAACATCATACCTTAAATGCGACTTTATATGTTTCGGGAGTGTTTAATTTGGACGTTTTATAGTTTATTTATGTTTTCCAATGTTTTCACACTAGCTATGAAGTTAGAAATACGAACAGACATGATGACCTTTACAGGTTCGAGTATCTCACAGTAGTAGTAGCAGCTCAGAGGTTCGAGTACTGCCCTTGGCGTTGAATTTTTCAAGTATGAGTCAACGTTTCCAGCACAGTGCTCCAATGCGGCTTATGTAAAAGAGGAGTCAGCAACTCGTGTGAAAATGTTTAATCTATTTTCAGTTTCGCTCACTTACTTACAAAAGCATCAGGAAATTTTGCTTTCAAACTAAATATTTGATACCTAGATTTCACCAAAAATATACGTTTTAAGATTACCACAATCCGAAAGAGAACAACTAGACAATTGTGCATGTGTGTGCGAGAAAGAGAGAATGAGAACGGTTGGAGGGGGAGAAGAAGAGACGCCTGCAAGTCCAAATGGCTCGCGAGTCCTGTTTTCGCCACCTCTTCTATAGCCCAAATGTACAAGTGTCGATTTTTGGTGCAAAAATGCATTATACTTTAAAGTACATATTTGCAGTAATACATTTAAGCGTTGCGCTGATTAAATCATTTTTTATGTCAAACTTATAAGCCATTATTCTCAGATTCAAATTTTCTGTTATGTTTTCATATTCAGAATCTATCTTCTCCCACAAAAATATAGCTAAAGCTGGAAATATCTCCTAAAGCACTGCGCAATATCTGTAATAAAATATCTTATAGGAATTTTGATGTTGGTCATAGGTTAGGTTTAAAAAGTTAATTAGTATAATTATGTGTTTGTTGCAGGTTTTCTTTTTCTGCTGTAAATATCCATTTAGGAAAAGTTAAAACTGACAATCTGTTACAAAGGTATTAAGGAATTTAAATCCATAAATCGGTACGTTTAGCTCAGTATCTGTGGAAGAATTATATCGAATAATGTAGTTAGTATATCCAAAATGAAAAGCCTTATTCGAATTAAACTTGGTATTAATGTTTCTTTTGTTACAGATAAAATATCTGTGCAAACAATTAAAGTCCTACTTTTAATACTTTAGAAAATCACTTTTACCATTTCGGTGTTCGCTTAAAGATATGTATGACTGATAATATGAAATTCCAAACTAATAACGCTAGCTTTTTGAGATTTATATAATAGATATAATGCAATACAAGTAAGTTACAGTAATCATTACATCCATTTCGTTCTAATGATTTGGAAGCTATGGTCAAATTTGTTTACGTTTTTGTTACGTCACTAAAAAGTCCCTCGCGACAAAAAGTTAAAGTTTTGGTCTAATATTTTAACAGTAGGTTCACAATACATATACTTTTTAAAATTATACTAGGCTTTTCTATGTATACTTTGGTTTAGGTTCCAACATTTTTAAAGTTTGAATATGCCTTTTTGGTGTACAAAATTTCATTTTTGTGTTTGAAAATTGAAAACTCGTGCTTAAATACACCTGACAGTAAAATCTAGAGCAATTCTTATTCTTTGTAGCTCTATGAACATGTACAGAAAATGTTATTTGTGTAACAAAAAAACTGCTCCGCAAGGAAAATATCAATAGCGAGAAAACAAGGAAAGATTTGAATGCACGACTCACATTAAAATCCACCAGGGTTGGTAGGTTGGACCCTCAGCTTTCTTTTTCTCTCCTGTGCTGCTGCTGCCCTTTTCTTCTTACATTGCTGTTTCTCTTCTGCACAACTTAGTGTTTTACTTTGCATGATGTGAATGAGATCTCGTCGAACTGTAGTTTTTCTTGCCGAGCCCAGTAGAGTTTCACTCCTAATTCTTTGCTGAAGCTCCAGTGATTTAAAGTATTTAAAAATGGTATTTGGTAGCCATTTATATATTTTTTGTATGCAGAAATGTCTAAATTATTTTATGGAATTAAAATAAAAAAGTCGATTTTTCTGATTTTTCATGCAATATCAGCCATACACATCCTTAGTCAGTGAAACAAAGAAACTTAGGAACTTCTACGCATATATACATTGTAAATTTACAGTACCTTAAACTCAATAATAATCAATAAGAATCTTATGTAACGATAAACAGTATCATGGAGTCAGCATTAAGCTGAAGTGTCTGCTTGTCGAGGGAGAGCCATTATATACATCCTTTTACATACATCTAAACTATCAAACACAGAACCGTTTGTCTTTTTCAAATACGTGGTTACTCGAAAAAAAAATCTGATGTGTTACACTCACATGACTTTCTCTATCTTTTCTACAAACAAACGTCTTACAAAAGATAATTCTTCTTTCAACACCGAGCTAATCGAGATAAACATTAGGAAAATGTTATTACTTAGTCCCTTACAAGTAGAATGCAACTAAGGGAATACACTAGGCTAAAGTAATACTCAAATGTTTTAAAAGCTGTCGTTATGCAATTGTCATTGCAAATCGCTTCTTTGCTTGGCCAAGAGTAGAACAAAACAAAAGCGGACACTTCCGTCTCAGAAAAGTATAAGTACTTCACAATTGAAACTAACAAGGAATATCTCGAAAACAGTGAGCTCCACGAAAAAAATGTATTGGACATAACTTATGTATTTTAACAAGGTCTACCTTTTTTGTATAGTAAGTTTTTGTCTATCTCTTACGGTTTACTAGTTATGCCAAATTAAGCAAAATTCATCCAGAATAAACAGGTCTTTAGAAGCTGTTCCCAGAAAATTCAAGATGTATATTTTATTTGTGATAGAAATGGCTTTAATATGTGGTATTTAAATCAAAATCTTTACAGTCATGTTTAAGAAAAACAAAATTTACGAAAATGTTTCCATATAAAGGGTATTTAGGGGTGGGAGCATTTTCTTGAAGATCTTCGTGCCGCATCCTTGGACGATGCCAAACTTAAATTCCAAGTTTGGTTAAGTAACAAACTTGTTATTTAAGTTTGGTCTTTTCGTTTTTGAGCTATGCTGCCCACAGACACACAGACAGAAGACAGACAGATAGACAGACAGACACACACACGGACCTGTTTCTGAAAATACCTTTTTTTTTTGGATTCAGGGAGTCCTAAAACATGTGTTTTCCGTGAAATATCGACATCGAATTTTTGGGTGTAATACAATACTTCTCTATCCCTATGTACATTGTACATACCGGACTAGAGAAAGTAAAAAATCCTTCGTTGCACAAAATGGCAACTATAATACTAATAATCCGTCCCCTTATGGCGTTTGAGTGTATTGCTTTCAAGAACCTTACAATGCAAAACGTATGAATAAAAAATCAGATGTGTTCTGTTTATATGACTTTCTCTGCATCTCTGTAACAAAGTATTGTTAAAAAGCTTATTCTTCCATCTACACCATACCATTCCTTGTAAGTAGAAGGGCAAAATCTAATGTGTTCCATTCACAAGATGTCCTTTAGCTGTTCGGCAAATATATATTTTATTCAAAAGATTACTCTGTTATCGACATCATGATAATCAAAATAAGCATAAGAAGAATTAGTCTTATTACTAGCTCCTTGTAATTAAAAGAGAAACAAGAAAATGCAGACTAAAGCGATAGTCTCGTCCTTCAAAACCCGGTCGCTATGTGAAACAATGGAATTCCAATGTATTTGCTTTCCAGGAGTAAGTAAAGGAGAAACTAGGAGAAAGATGTCTTCCCGTTTGAGAAAAGTTTAAGTGACTAAAACTGAAAATAGCTATCCGGATTATCTCGAAAACGGTTAACTCTACAAAAAAAATAACATACATTGTGTGTTTTAATAAGATCTACATTGTTTACGTAGTAAGTTTTTATATATCTCTTACGGTTTCCTAGTTACACAAAAGTCATCCAGAATGAAGAGAACTTTAGAGGCTATTCCCAGAATATTCAAGAAATATGATATTGAGTTTGTCATAAAAATATCTTAAACATGCGGTATTTTAATCAAAATCACTAGAGCCATTTTTGAGAAAATCAATATTTTCGAAAAATGTTCCATGTAAAGGTTAGTTGGGAGTGGGGGTATATTCTTGAAAATCTTCGTGTCGCATCCTTGAAAGATATAAAACTTAAATACCACGTTTGGTATTGAACGGTATTTACGTTTTTGAGCTATGGTGCACACAGTCTCTCTCTCTCTCTCTCTCTCTCTCTCTCTCTCTCTCTCACACACACACACACACACACAACCACTCACACACACACACACACACATAAACAGGTACACTCACACGCGGACATTTTTCTAAGAATGTTTTTTTTTTTTAATTCAGGGAGTCCAATGAAATCTCGGTATCGAATTTTGGGTGCAATACACTATACACTATGTACATAGCAAGTGTAGAGAAAGTAAAAAGACGGCAGCATACTGAGAAGAACTATTTCAACTATGTGTTAATGCTACAGCATTGGCAGTGCATTCAGATGTACTGATTTGAATTAGCTTCGAGAGCGATATGACTGGGTTATCAATCGATACTGCTGTAACACTTCGCATTATGCACAACTGTCAGAGAATAGTAAGGAATTTAAGCTTTTTTAACCTAAAATGGAGGCTTTTTACTCCTAGTGCAAGCACTAATTTGCTAACAATACATACTGTAATCCAGTTGGCTTTGTGGATTGGAATCGCTGTATAGTGATATATCGTCTCTTAAACGACATAAGCTCTAAATTGACAGATATCAGTTTACGATGATCTGCTATTTCAGAATTGTTATGCAGTTCGCGATTCTCCTTCTATATATGTTACACTTTCTTTTATGCTCCAGCTGTCAGTTATTCTTGAGTTTTTGTGATGTAGGCAGTTACTCATTAGAAAATTTACCCATGATTATGATAATAATAGTAATAATATTTCATATACATTCACCATAGTTGCTTTTCAGTAGAGCAGTTTTCCGCTCAGCCTTCCTTATCCAGTTAAACTAGGTTCTTATATAAATTAATAAAAACTGTACTCTATACTGTATTGAAACTCTATTAATACCAGTTTCATTAGTATCTATTTCTATAACAAATCTCCTTCCGCTCCGCAACTTACAACGGGCCAAAAAGCTACAAGATCTGTGCATGCCAACCCAATGGACAGATTATCGAAGAACTTTGATAGGGCTATACTGTCTACTAATTGTCCACACTTGCGCCATAGGACATTTGTGGGTTTATACAAATTCGTCACTGCATCATCGGACAGACGTGTTCAATATCCCATGAGCGTCAGGATTAGCTATCTCATCGAGACTAACCCAATGCGAACAGTTCTCCGATGCGAAGGGCTCAGATTTTTGGACCGGCGTAATTTTAATGAAGTCAGAAGTACAACGAGTGCTTAGGATCTACTGCGTTCCATAGAACTTGTACCAGACGGTGTGTTTTTTCTACCTCTTATCATTTAACTTTGATTTATAGCATGTGCTGCCATAAAGATTGATTTGCACCAGAGAAGTGATTCTCACAGTAGCAGTTGTAATAAGGGGAGTTAAATAAAGTTAGGAATAAATTATGAAAATTATAGAACATAATAATAACACAATAATATAGGAGTAGGTATAATCTTACTTTATTATAATAATCATTGTTATTTTTATTGTTTTTGAAATTGGTAACAGCGTCATAATCTTAGTTAACATACCTTGACTTGCGGTATTTATTACTATGGACAAAAACTCCTTAATAATACCTTGAACTAAAATGTTGGTTTTAACAATTTGTAGCACAATTTGAAGATAAATAAATTATAAATATAGTGACGTGCCTTCACAATATCACAATACAATACAATATCCTCTATTATCAAATTAATGATTAGGGGCAAAATACACACCACGCTGCATGGAAAACAAATTTGTTTTCGTTCATCAATATATCAAACTGTAGTATCATTACAACTGAGAATGGTACAGCACTTAGCCGCGCAAGCAATACACACTAAAGATACCACCAAGATTTCATGTAGCGAAGAAGAAATGGTCGCAGTTAGTTTCATTTTTTTTTTCAGTGGTGGGTGCTTCCAAGAAAGAAAGTAAGAAGGAAAAAAAGAAGAAAAAAAAAGAATCCAACGGATTCCATTAGCATGACAATCTCTGGCTGTTCCACAAACGAACTTTTTACAAAATGTCTTCCTTTTTCTTCTTCCTGTTAATCGAGATAAGGGAATACACAATGCTAAAGTGACAATCAAGTATTTTAAAATTGAAACCAATAACAAAGAATATCTCGGAAACGGTTAGCTCCGCAACAAAAATGCAAAGGACATAGATTATGTGCTTTGAGCAGATCTACATTTGCGTCTATCTCCTAGGGTTTACAAGTTATGCAAAAGTCATTCAAAATGATTAGCTCCTCAGGGTCTATTCCCAGAAAATTCAAAATATGAATTTTATTTGCATTGTTTTTAATCAAAATCGCTAGACGTATTTTTCAGAAATCAAAATTATCGAAAAATTTTCCATGTAAAGAATAGTTTGTGGTTGCGGGATTTTCTTGAACATCTCCGTGTCGCATCCTTGGGAGTTACTACACTTAATTACGAAGTTTGGTATAACTGGCTTTTCGTGTTTGAGTTATGCTGTCTGTAAGTATACACCTCGCGCGCACGCACACGCACACCCATACTCACTGATCTTTTTTGTATTTTTTTTAATTCATTGATCCAATGTGTCAAAAATATATATTTCCTATGAAATCTTGGTGCAAAATTTTGGCGGATTACAATACATTCTCTACCAACTATGTACATTGTACGTGCCAGAGAAGGTAAAAAAAGAAAGACGACAGAGAAATTGCACAGATCTGAAAGTTCTCTTGTTTAAAAGCTTTTGAATACCTATTTGTGCAAGAAATCAGGTATCATTAATGAATCATGTTAATTGACATTTTTACTTACTCCAGCGTATGTAATGTATATAGTAGATAGAGAAGGTATTGTATTCGACCCAAAAATTCTATACCGAGATTTCACCCAAAATATATGTTTTAAGACCCCCTGAATCCAAAAATAAAGCATTCTTAGAAAACGGTCAGTGTGTGTCTGTGGATAGCATAAATAAAACCGAAAAGTCTGTTAAATACAAAACTTAGTATTTAAATTCAGTATTTCTCAAGGATATGGCACGAAGATCGACAGGAAAATCCCCTTACCCCAAACTACCCTTTACATGGAAAAATTTTAGAAAATCTTGATACTCTCAAAAATTTCTATAATGATTTGGATTAAAGATATTTACATGACAAATAAAAATATATATCTTGAATTTTCTGAGTATAGCCTATGAAGTCTTCTTCATTCTAGATGAATTTTGCATAACTGGTTAACCGTAAGAGATAGGAAAAAACTTACTAAACATAAATGTAGATCCCATCAAAATGGACAGCTTATGTTCTTTACATTTTTGTTGGAAGCACCCGTTTCCGAGATATTACTTGTTATTTGTTTCACTTTTAGAATATTGAACTTTTCTCAGACGGAAGTCGCCAGTGTTTTTTTCGTTTTACTTCTAGCCAACCAAAGAAGCGAATTTCAATGAAAATTGTATGGCAACAGCTTTCAGAGCATTTGAATATTGCTATAGCATAGTGCATTCTGCAAATGCATATCTCAATTAGCAGGTGTAGAAAGAAGAATAACCTTTTGTTAGAAGTTTGTTTGTAGAACAGTAAAAGAAATCACGTGACTGTAACACATCACATTTTTTGCCCTTGTCTATTTTTGGCCTGCGGTAGAGAAAGTCGGACAGTTGTATCTTTATTTTTGATCTATGTTCACTAAAAGAAAAATCTGATGGGTTACACTCACATGACCTTCTTTAGCTACTCTACGAACAAACTTTTTAGAAAAGATAATTCTTCTTTCAACACCATGCTAATCGAGATAATAAACATTAGCAGAATTGTATTACTTAGTTCCTTATAAGTAGAATTGAACTAAGGGAATGCACTAGGCTAAAGAGATAGTCAAATGTTTTAAAAGCTGTCGTTATGCGATTGTTATTGCAAATAGCTTATTTGCTTAGCCAGGAGTAGAACAGAAGAAAAACGGACACTTCCGTCTGAAAAAAAGTATAAGTACTTCACAATTGAAACTAATAACAAGGAATACCTCGAAAACGGTAAGCTCCACGAAAGATAAATGCATATTACATAACTTGTGTATTTTAATAACATCTACATTTTTTGTGCAGTACGTTTTTGTCTATCTATTACGGCTTACTAGCTATACCAAATTAGGCAAAATTCATCCAGAATAAACAGGTCCTTAGAAGCTATTCCCATAAAATTCAAGATATACATTTTATTGGTATTTTAATCAAAATGGTTGGAGCCATTTTTAAGAAAAACAAAATTTTCGAAAATGTTTCCATGTTAAGGGTAGTTAGGGGTGGGGGATTTTCTTGAAAATCTTCTTGTCGCATCCTTGTAAGATACCAAACTTAAATACCAAGTTTGGTATTTAACAGTTTTTTCGGTTTTTAGCTATGCTGTCCAAAGACACACACACAGACACACATACACGGACCTGTTTCTGAAAATACCTTTTTGGATTCAGGGGATCCTAAAACATGTATTTCCTGTGAAATCTTAAAATCAAAATTTTGGGTGGAATACAATACTTCTTTAACCCTATGTAGATTGTGCATATAGGGCTAGAGAAATCAAAAATCCAAGCTCGATCCGTAAATCACTATGAAAATGGCACCTTGTTAGTAACTTTTACTGACGTCTACACCAACAATTGGTGACTTTCAATATTTGTAACATTTCTACGTTGTTTTCTTGTGCTTTATTTCCTATGTTTAGAAGGTTGCTGGAATAATACGCTAAGCATGAAATCAAGGATTAGCCATAATGCTGGGGCCGCACGTGGCCGAGTATTTAGACCATTCGCCTCTCATCTTCGATCCTAAGCGACCGCATGTGAGATTTGTGGTGGACAAAGCGGCACAGTGGGTTTTCTCCGAATTCTCCGGTTTCCCCCACCACCGGTGCTCCATCTTCATTCCATGTGTTTTCAGTGTCATCGCCTACGGTGCTATGGTAGTAAAAACGGGCGTCAAACGCCATCCAAAAAAAAAAAAAAAAAAGCCTCAATGCTACTTATAATTACATGTTTAAGGTATTACAAATCATAGAATTGAAGAATACACGGCCCTATTTGGCAATGAAGAAAAACTGTTTCTCAACAACGCACCTCACATTCCTCCGGAATTGTTGATGCCAAACTGTATATATTTTTCTTTTGTTCCCAAAATGAAGAAATATATTCGTGAGAACAAAATTTAAGAACAAACGAGGTCATCGTCGAGACAGAGATGTATTTTCTAAGCGTTAGCGATTACTATTTTTAGTTAAGTTAACAAAAAGATAGGAACGTTGGGATAAGTGCATATCCAAAAAAAAAAAAAAAAAAAAGGGGGGGGGGAGTATGTTAGGAAATAAATAATTTTGTTTGGAAAAAAATGGGGTCTTCACTCCCAACAGGAGTACTTGTTTAACCAGCCTCGTAAACAAAACACACTCTTGAGTACCAGTCACTGTCACTAGGTGTGTCTGTTCAATGCCACATTTGTGTTGTTAAGGATGGTACGGCAGTAACGAACGCTCGTGTTTCAGCACGAGTAATAATTGCTTTGGTGGCTTAATGCGTTACGCGGGAAGCTGCTGTCCCAAAGGTCTAGAGTTCGATTCCGGTCATAGAGTAAATGTCCCAGTGGCCGCGTTCGCTAAAGTGCATCATTTTGGTGCTTCGTGGTGCACGGGATCGTGGATTCGAATCCCACCTTCGGCATGGGTTTGTAAATGTCTGTTTATCTGTGTATGTATATGTAAAAGGAAATGTAGGAAACTGGAAAAACAAAACAACAGGAAAAAGGATAAAAAAAAAGTAGAGTATGCGCATGTAATTGTTAGTTTCTCTTTGCTGAGACAGTATGTACACACTTGTGAATGTTAAATTTCATATTGACAGGCAAATGAACATGTTTCATAAAGTCGTTCAATTTCATATTGACAGGCAAATGAACATGTTTCATAAAGTCATTCAATTTCATTTTGACAGGCAAATGAACATGTTTCATTAAGTCTGATTACAAATTATTTCATGCAACGCTCTTTAATTGTATACTGCATCTGCGACAGAATTGTTCTAACCCAAAATATTAAGTTATTTACCTACTTTCTTTCTTTTTGTTACGTTACGTACTCGGCTTACTCTCCCCGTATGTAGGACTGACACACCCTAGAACTTACAGGCGGATGTCTAGGGATCAGAAGCCTGTCGGGGAACCAATGGCACGAAACCACAGAATGGAAAACCTGGAATGAGTGGTCAGCCCGTAACCAGGCATGAGCCTGTTGAAGTGGATGGTAGATAAGGTAGAATGAGTGGCGAGGAAAACCGAAGGACCCGGAGAAAACCGGCCCAGACGCCGTTTCATCCACAATAATTCCCACATGTGTTCCTTTGGGACCTAACCACTCTACCACGGCCCCGCCTTACTTTCTTTATTTTTACTCTAAAACTGTGTAGATATTTTTTGTTATTTTGAAAATATATTTAATTTGTGTTTTATGGCACAACTAGTAACTTAATCACATGATTCTTTATCATTTGAGGTAAAAATGCCAATACCAGTTTGGTTATAGCTATACTTAATTAGGAAACGTCAATTAAAATGGACACATTTAGAATATCATATTCTTTTTTTTCAAGTTTTCCACTGATGATTAAACAACATATTCTCCAAGTTGTTTTTACGAATTTCCATTATAAAATGTTTAAAATTAAATAAAATGCTCAAGTTACCGCCCCGTAATTTCTAACGACAGAAGTCATAGTAGGCACCATTGTTATGGCTGTATGCTGTACCGATATTAAACATCTGGCTGTAAAACACCAACTTTCTAAAGAACGGCCATGTCGCTTCTGAGTATTCTATAGCTTTGCCCCTTGTTATTCGAAAATTATATTTTTCAAAATGTATGTAGGTATCCATAATCCATTAACTATGTGAAGTATGTGAAACTTTGCGCACCCGTATATTTTGCATAATCATCAATTTTACGTAACAACATTTTAATAATGTTATATGTCATAAATAATATCAATGCACACAGTTGGAAATAAACATCAGTTTTGTAATATTATTTTAAAAATATCACATAAAATAAACTAAGAGTGATAGAAAAAACCTCATAAGGAGTTTTTTTTTTTACAATTGAAGGATCAGTGTGCAAAATTTCAAAAAAGTATGTATGAAGGTTATTTTTTAAAATGTACACAAGAGTTTAAATTTTAGAAAAACACATCCTTATCTAATTGCTTCATAAACATTTCCTCAATGTTATGAAAACTTGCTGTAACATGTATGGTATTATAGTGTAAAACGTATCCAAATTTCATAAAGCCCTATGTTTTTGTAACACAATAGATTTTAATTGATATTTCCCTTGCAGGACTGCAGTAATCATGGTTTTTAGAGGTGTAAAATTCAATCTGAATATGTTAAAAGCGTATAAACATGAGACTTAGAGGAAAGTTAGTTAGTGTCTGGTGGTTAAAACGCTTTTAAATGATGAGTGAAGCGCTTATAAATGTAGTGGAAATTCACCTTGATTTAATCTTGATTCCACGCAGGAGATGTTAGAGCACAGGCTAGCATGGGCACTTAAATAACCAGCTTACTTTTATGTTACCCCAGAGGTCCATCGAGACAAAGGCGCATCCTCGCGGCTATACAGCACATTATGTGTCTAAGTAGAGAGAGAGACGGAGTTGGTTGATTGCGCAGAACGCCATGGAGCACGATGGAGTTTCTAGGGCTAAGAGGGGAGAGAACGATGGTGTATGTAAACACAAAGCGCAAAGTAGGTCGAACAGCTTTAGCATTCATTGACTTCCTGTACGGGAAAGCTCGAGTGGTGATAAAGCTTTTCCTTTTCATGTTGACAAAGACTTTTTTAAATGAACTTTGTGAAATGCAGGAGGTTCCTCAGCAGTATCAATAGAAAGTGTTATCTATCGCTGGTACACTCTCGACCTTTAGTACCGTTGGTATCAGAGGGCCTGCATCAATTCGTCCCAGCATCATTTCGTCCAAAGGTAAAATACTTTGAAAACTATTACAACTCGTCCACTACAGTTTTACGGATCCTTAAACTCGATAATGAGTTAATGAGCATCATTTCGTCCCTCCCCCCAACCGAAAACAGTTGTTGGGACAAGTACCTGACTCAAGTCATTGGGACAATTTTTAAGAACTGTCTCTTTCTTTATCCAAATTGACTAAAATGCTGAAATAACGCCATATGCTGATGTTTTATAATATACCATTTAAGATTATAGTTTCTACTGTCTTATGTATATGAACTGAAAAATTATTGGCATATTAAATATAATACGTATGACTACAGCACGCATTTGAGCAATACCTTATAAATGACAAAGCGCAGGCCTTAAATTTTTACCCCTATTACAGGACTTCTGTGGGGCCATTAACCATTTTAAAACTCTATAAAAAGGAAATCTTCAAGAATTCATTGATTATCATGCTAGTCCAGAGATTGTTTTTATTAGACATTATTACATTCTAATGTTGGGTGTGGAATTATTCACAATATTTCGGAATAAAGCTAATGCTATTAGTAAGCTCACGAAATGTGTTAATTTTTTGTAATATAAGTGCAAAATACATGCAATCACAAAATATAGAAACGTGTCGTGAAATATCAAACCTCACTTCTTATATAAATATGTCATTATTATGCAAAATCTCAGACTTGCCTGCTCATCAGGGCGGTTGCCCATGGCTGGGCCGAAAAGGGTGCATAGCAGTTGGGCACATTAGCAATTGGGCACAGAGAGGCGAGGTTACGTTCAGGTAAATGGCGAGTAGGGTTGGCGAGGGGAGGGGGTTTAACTGTGAAGGTCGCTGCCCGTTTCAGGTTGTGGCGGAAGCTCCAGTAGCGGCCGCCACAGTGCCGACTCCAGTAGCGGAGGCACCCGCTGCACCTACCACCACAGCGGCTTCCTCGGCCTTTACAGCGGCCATCCCACAGGCGGACCTGGATGAACTTCAGGACCTAGCCCTGTGGTTCAGTGACCTCCTAAGTAAGGTCCTACCTGTACTGCGAAACTTCAAGTTGCAGTACAGTGACTCCAGACTCTCCCCCCTCCAGAAACACACCCTGTTCCTCCAAACCTTGGAGCAGTTGTACCCGGGTTCCGCTAAGTAATGGCCTCTAGATTCGTTCGGAGACCATTCCGACTCGCGTACTGGAACGCGAACGGCATCCGGGGGCAACGCCCAGGCGTCATTGAGTTTGTACAATCCTACGGAATTGATATCCTGATGGTTTGCGAAACCCATCTGGATGCTGTTACTGACTTCTCGCTGCCTAGTTACGTCACCCATCGGTCCGATCGGGTCGGCCGACAGGGTGGCGGTACAGCTATCTTCATTAAGAACCACATAACCCATACTCCTGTCCAACTCCCAGCACTACAGCACGTGGAGGCCTGTGCAATCCGGCTTGCCGTCGCCGGGCTAGACGCGCTGCTGATAGCTGCATATGACCCACCAAACCACCGCTTCCATGAAGCGGACTACACCACCCTACTCAACCTTCACCCAGTGGTATGCATCGCAGATCTCAACGCGAAACATGCCCTCTGGCACAGCCGCACCAACAACCCTAGAGGCCTCGGGCTCTACCGCCTCATCAGCGGCAACCCCGCCCTCGTCGCGCACGGACCGAGAGGACCTACGTGTCATCCGGCTCGCGGCAGACCGGATGTTCTTGACATCATAATCACCAAGAACACACCATTTCATCTAGACCTCTCGGCGGTCAACGAGTTGGACTCCGACCATGACCCTGTCGTGGTGGATACAACCGAGACCGTATCAGCTCTGGTAACACCAGACTGGATAAATGAGATCGACTGGGACGCAGCCGTCCTAGACCTAAACCAAACCGTGGACCCGCGACCGCGCATCGATTCCATCGAAGCGCTGGAAGCGGCAGCCACGGCCTTCTCCCGCCAACTCCTGAATGTGGTACGCGCGCATACCTACCGCATCCCATCTAACAAACCTAACCCGAGAACCATACCGAATGAACTCCGTCAGCTGCTAAAAGCCAAGGCAACCGTACGGAAGCTATGGCAGCGCTTCCGCCATCCCAGGATCCAAGCAGTGTACCAGCGGTTCAAATCCCTGGCAAGGCGCCTGTTCGCGCGCACCGCAAAGCGGCATGGGAACACACAATGGCACATATAAACCTGGAAGAGAAACAACCCTGGAGGATCATCCGATCCCTCAGGAAAAACAAAAGTCGGTTTCAGCATCCCATCCATGGCACCCATGGGAGACTCTCTTTTGAGCCCCAGGATAAAGCCATGGATTTCGCAGATTATCTGGAGTCCCAATTCGAACCCCGCGAAGACCCCCAGGACGAGGACTTTACTGAGCTCGTGGAAGCGACGGTAGACTACCTCTATGAGGAGCCCCCGCCGCCCCATGAGGAGATCCACATTCCTTTAGTCACCCCGAAAGAGGTGGCTTCCCAACTCAACCACCTAAAGCCTAACAAAGCCCCTGGACATGACGGCGTTACGGCGCCTATGCTCCAGCACCTACTCAGAAAGGCCGTAATCCACCTGACACGGATTTACAATGCGTGCCTGCACCTACGTCACTTTCCAAAGTGTTGGAAGGAGGCGAGGGTGGTATGCATTTTGAAACCCGGTAAGGACCCGGTCTTCCCGTCAAGCTACAGATCTATTAGCTTACTTCCGATCGTCTCGAAAGTATTCGAGCGGTTACTCCTACCTCGCCTCACCCCTCTCTTCGAAGAGAGACTCCTACTCCCGGATCATCAGTTTGGTTTCCGTACTGGACATTCCACAACCCTGCAGTTGCTGCGATTGGCTGAGAAGGCTGCCCTGGGCTTCCAGGACAACTTCAAAACAGTCGCGGTACTCTTGGACGTGGAAAAGGCCTTCGCCACCACGTGGCATCAGGGACTCTTGTACAAGCTCAAGAACGCAGAAATCCCTCCCCCCTACCTTCACCTGCTTAGTAGCTTCCTTCGGGACCGCACTTTCAGGGTGAGGGTGGAGGGGAGGCATTCCACAGTCAGACCCATAGCGGCGGGAGTGCCGGAAGGCAGCGTGCTGTCGCTGTTACTCTTTGCTGCCTACATGTCCGACTTCCCCACAGAACCCAGTACAGTTACGTGCCAGTATGCCGAAGATGTCCTCATAATGGCGCGTAACAAGAACGCCCGATATTGCTTCCCCCCGCTACAGAGACAGCTCCAGGCCATAGGCAGATGGAGTGAACAGTGGCGGATGGCCATCAGCCCGCAGAAGAGCTCAGCTCTACTGCTGGCTAAAGTCCGTGGCTGGCGACCGGAGAGGTCGCTGAGGTTGCGGCGGCGGCGGATCCCCTGGGTCCTCGACCGCGGCCTTACTTTCACTCCACATGTCAGGGAGAAGGTCGGTTTGGGACACGCTGCCCTACGGCAGTTGTTTCCCATCTTCCGCTCCACCATGCCTACACACCTAAAACTACGGCTGTACCGCGCAGTCATCCCGCCCCTGATGCCGTACGGCTGCGAGGTCTGGGGTTCGGTGGCTCGTTCCACCATCCGCAGGCTGCAGACCGTGCAGAACAGGGCATTGAGGATGATATATGGCACAGACCGCAGATTCCCGTCCCACATTCTCCATTCCCACTCCGGAATCCCTTACATAGTGGACGTTGTGCGAGAAAGAGCTCGCACAATATACACTAAACTTGCTCCCCACCCAAATCCCCAGGTGAACACTCTCGGTCTTTACGACCACACGCTGCCTAGGAGACGCGTAAGCTACCGCCTTCCCAAGGACGCCTTGGGATGGTAGTTTTCCGGCAGCCTCTCCCTTTACAGTTCTACCCGCCAAGTTAAGCAGCATCGGGCCCGGTCCCGACTCGGACGGGTGACCGTCCAGTTGTACTCCGACCAGATCTGCAACACTGGCTTCCCCCACCCCGTACCTATATCCCTTCGGTTCCCCCCGCTAGCCGGCACTGCTTTCCTTGACAGCCCGCAAGCGGCTGGCCAAGGTAAGCAGCATCGGGCCTGGTCCCTCTCTGGGTGGGTGGCCACTCAGGTAGGTAAGCCAGCCCGCGCCGGCTGCACAGAGGGAAACACCCTGCCCACATTACTTTGACACAGACAAAAACGCTTGCATAAGACTACATCTTTTATATCACACGGGTAAATCCGCGAGAAAAGCGGATAGGTACCGTGGTGATTTGCCCCCGCCCGAGTACACCCGGGCGACTAGCTCCTGCTCCTGGCTCCTGGCTCCTTTCAGGTCACTTTGAGTTTGTAACTCGGGAAGAAAAGTTTGTTTTTCCCCGTTGCTGACATGGAACTCACAGGAATAGAGAGGGGTAAACCTTGTGCGCTTTTCAGTGGATATCGATACAGAGTAGGAGAATGCAACAAGGAGAACGTTAATTTTTGGAGATGTGAAAACTGAATCTAGTTTAAATGCTCAGGAAGAATAATCAGCAGTAACAACAGTGTTTTGAAGGAAGTGCCGCATATCGCATGTTGTGTTCCAGGCGTTGCTGCCACTGAAGTCCAGAAGCGCGTATCCAATGCAAGAAAGAGAGCAAGAGAGGAAATTACTTCGATATCTGCGATTTATACGAAAGAAATGGGTCCGTTATTTAACCACGAAAATGAACTAGTGACGGAAATGCCTTGTCAAAATGTGTGTAAAATTAACCTACATCGAGTTAGGAGAAAATCACAAGTTGTGCAGAAAGAACCGGAAACTCCTGAAAATATCATTTTACCACCTGAACTGTTAAAGATGAACGTTAGGTGAAGATAGCGTTTCTTTTAGCTGAGGATTTCTCTGTGCACAAGAAAGGATTTTTGTACTTGCAAGCACTAAATGAGCACACCCTTTTTATGGACGGCACATTCAGAAGCTGTAGCAAACAATACAGCCAAATATACACCATTCACGCCGATATTGGAAGTACAAATCACGAAACCAATGTAGTGCCGGTGGTGTACGCTCTTCTTCCAAATAAAAAAATGAGACTTACAGCAGGCTGTTCAACACAATTAAAGAGAAGATTCCAGAAGGTATCTCAAGGATGTAATTGAAGATTTTGAACCTGGCGCTATTCAAGCTTTGAAGTTTCCAAATGTTCAACTTTCTGGTTGTAACTATCATGTCGGTGTATTTTGAGAAAGGTGCAAGAATTGGGAATGACACATGAATACATTAAAAATGAAGAAATTAGACTTCACATAAAAATGTGTTCTGCATTAGTTCATCTTCTGCTGAACAAAGTTGACGATGTTTGGCTCATTATACAAGAAAGCTCAACAGGAAATGAGAAATTAAATTTGTTCTACGACTATTTTGTGGAACAGTGGCTGGATAATCCTTCAATACCAAACGATATATGGAACTGTCACGTAAAATGTCACAGAACCAACAATACTGTCGAAGGATGGAACCACCGGCTCAACAAAATCGTGCAAAAACCACACGTTAGCATACTCTCGCTAGTTGAGGCCTTGAAGGGTGATGCAGAGTACCAGGGATTCCTTTTCGACCGAAAAGAACTAAACTTTGATTGAGAAAAAGCGAAGAAAGTCTGTAGTTACACTTGACAAGAGGATTATTAATAGCGTGAAAGACCTTGAGGCAACCAGGGATCTAAGAAAATATCTCGAAAATCTTGCCTATGTGCATAAATTAAGTTAATGACAACTTCCGTTTTATACGAATGAACTTAAATACTAATGGAGAAAACTGACAAATTCTTACTGAATGAACTTCCAAATAAACGAAATTGAAATTATGGACTAACAAAATAAGCAAAACCCATTAACGAGTTCTAACAGAACGAAAGTAAGATAATATAATATAAATATTTGGGGTACGATAAAAGATCACGTCCACGTGGTGTGCCCTGGAAACGGTATGCTTTAAATACGCATAGCTCGCTAAGAATCTCTTAAACACGTTTTCAACAAAATAGTAAACATGACCATCAGAAATTAACACTTATGTGCCTCCTTTAATACCCAGCGCCTGAAACCGGTTTGGCTAGTTGCTTGATCCATATGCTCAATTGCTACTATTTTTGCTTTGTGCCCACCTGCTACAGATTCGCCGAAATGATGCTCGGGTAGGTAGCAAGCCGAAACTTAATTTGTCTTTACCTGGAATTTGGACGAAATGATGCTGGGGACGAAGTGATTTGACCCGGTATCCTACGGGAACAGTTTCTCCTAATGCCAAGTACCAGAATTCAATAATAAGACTTATGTTTTAAGTTTTTTTTTTTTGGAAACAAAGTACTCCAATATAATGTTTTTGAAAAAGATCTAAAAGTCGATAAACATCTATGTCCACTATGTGGCAATGTCGATTACACTATAAAATTGAGTGTGAAGAAACTAAAATATGGAGAAAAAACGTATGGAATAAAAACTGGGAAAAGTTACCACCAGAGATAGTGTGTTTAAAACTTTTTGGAAACATTGAGAAAGAATGTCTGAAACAGGGAATGTGGGAGAGAAATAGGGGAGGAAAATCGCCAAAGAAAGAGAGGATGTTAATAATAAAACTGATGGGGTTGTAAGTTATATAAGAGATAAATAGATTAAGTTGGCAGGGTATAAAATATACAATTAGAGAGAAATGTACGTATATATAAATAATCAGGGTCTTAACTGTATCTGATACCAAATTCAGCTGCTCCAGGAAAGTAACTATGTGTGAAGTTTGTAACTGAAAAGATGAAATAAATTATCTATCGGTCTGTCTAATGTGTGTGCGAGAATAAAGCAAACTGTTTGTGGAAAAAATCTGAAATATTCACACAACGAATTGAATTGAGTGTTATTTATGGACGCTCTTTTACTGCTGCGGTTCTCAGCGTCTCATTCTCTATTAGGCGTGAAAGACCCCTTAACTTTGCTCAGAGTCCTCTTTACCAGGCTTGAGGTTCTTGTACGCGCCCGTAAATCTACGACCCAGGACCAACGGCTTTACTTCCCTTCCGAATGGAGCCATGCTAAGGATTTTTACGCTAGAAAAAAATCTATCGTCCTCCGCCGTGTTTGAACCCGCGACCTGAATAACCAGAGACTAGTATATTACCCCTAGTCCACAGAGCACAGCACATTCACACGACCTTCTCTGCTCATTATCACTTGTTTTAACTTGTACGTGGTATTCTTCTAAAGGCTTATTTTTATCTGTTGACGCAAACAAGATAACCCTTTCCAGGAATCGTTACATTACTCATTTCGTTATACGTACAATAGGATAGTGGAAACGAAATCTTTAGTCATATGTTTAAAAGCAGATCGCTTTATGCAGACCCAGAAGTTGTATTATATTTCCATGGCATCACTTCAAAAATAACATATAACATATCAAACAAATAGTAAACGAGATCTGGAAATATCTGAAACTACACAGAGTTATTGGAAAAACAATTTTGAGTTTTAAAAACTTATACGCTTTTATACACTTAAGGTTCAGAACCAGTTATACAAAAGTATGCAAAATTCTCTCGCATGAGGAGGATTTCATACGCTTATGATAAAAAAAATATCTTATCTTTATATTTATTTATCTTGCAAATATGTTAAATCCGGTATTTTTATGTAAATCTTTAGATTCACTTAAAAATAAATCCCATCTAAAGGGTAGTATGGGATTGGAGTTTACTTAAAAATGTTTGTATTGCGACTTTGAAAATACTGAATTTAAATACCAAGGTAAGTGTTTATCCGAAATTTAGTTTCCGAGCTATGTTTTTCAAAGCACACGTCGTATACAGATGGGATACTTTTCTAACATTGCTTCTTTTATATTCAGAGGACCTTCAAACATTATTTCCGGTGAAATCCCGATATCGGAATTTTGGGTAAAATATAGATTTTCCTTTGACTTACTTGAACTTCTTGCTATGTGTGTCCAACATGAAGCAAGCAAATGGGACTTTCAACATGTTAACTAGTTATACTAAAGCTTTTGACATTTTAATATTTTATTTAAAATTAATCACTTCTGATAACTTGTTTTCAAGCTATTTTGGGGTCATAAAACCATTCTAGTAGTTAGATCAGACTGAGGAGAGCAATGGGTCAGTTGAATAAAAGTCAGTAAACCCTTTTACTTACATTATTTTAAGTCAATACTGATAACAAATTGAATAAACCATAAGTACTTACAGCTCAGGCTTTACTGATCACTGATAAGTTATTACTTTTACTTGTTCAGTAATTACTAGTTTTTCCAGCAACTGCTTAAAATTTATTTGAATAGCATTCAGTGATTACTTGTTGATTTAAGTAATTGCTAAAATAGCTTTAAGTTTTCTGTAGAGTTGACTTGTAAAAGTAGCTGCAAATAACAATGGCAGACTTTTTACCCATACACCACGTAAAGAGCTACAATAAGAGAAGGGGTGTTAGTCCCAGTGATTCAAAGAAAATTCTGAGGTTTGAAAGTAAAAGTATAAACTTTTTAAGAAATATTTTCTAGACAGTATGGATTAAACAAGGGGTAGAGCATTAAGGTCACATCATAAAATTAACCTTTTTTTACGCTATTTGGTTGACCCAGAAGATTTAGGTTCACCATTCCACGGTGTGCAAATAGAATTGAGGCAAAGGCAGGTGCCTGGATAAGGTTTCCAACCTCAAATTGCAAATTTAAGAAGCGAAAGAAAAATGGTCTTCTCGCTTTAGATTTCTGTCAGTTATTGGTGCACTTTAAAGTACACACGTACAAATTGTTACAAAATACTGCTATATGCTCCTTCATGGCAAGGCCTCCGATCCAGCTATTCATTTGTTTATTCAGTTTATACTGAACATTTTCCAAAATATTACTTATCAGTAAAAGTAAACTGTTATTCAATTAAAATCAGTAATTACTTTTGCTGAGCAGTCTTAACTTTCCTTGACAAGTAATTACTTATAAGAGTTTACTGATTTTTATTCAACTGACGCATTGACTATTCTCGAAAGCTTGGCACCATAATAATCGCCATTTATCTGCTTGTTTTCCAAAAAGTTTTATAAACTAACGATAAGTAAACACACAGTGCTCCTTCAGCTATAAGAATTATCATTGGAATTATCAAAAATAATATTTTTGTTTTAGACACTCTTAAAAATCTATATTATTTTCAGTTTCAGAAAATCTATACCATCGTGGGGTTAAGAGGTTAAACACAATTTAAAAGCCAGACTGCATTCCATTAAAACTCTCATGGAACACCCCTTTTTAGAACATTTGTATCTTTAAATTCAATTTTCTCAAAATATTTTTGGATACTTAAGTAGCTTTTTCTCAAAGTACGAGAGGTAGAAAACTGAAGTTTTCAGTACGTGTATATAGTTGAGCTTCCACAATTACCTACACTTTTATAATACACATTAGTGAATTAAGAAAGCAACAGCACTACAACATTTTCGTATTTTTATTTGTTTGACTTTGGAAGTAATTTATTTTCTCAATTTATAGTAAAATGATAATTGAGGTTAAAAAGATAGCCGATTATGTCAACAACAAGTATATAAAAGTGTGATTCTATATTGCAAATAGGTTCAGAGAGAAACGTATTCTGCTGAATAAAATATATTTTACAGTCTCAACCACATAAGCTATGAATGAAAACAACCACTCGAAATAATTTTCATGTTTTATAGAATAATTCATAAACATTTCAAAAGAAACCATTGAGAACTTTAAGAGCAGTGAAATTTCCGTATGTTCAGACTACTTTTCCCCCTTAACTTAAAAACAAATATGAAGAAATTGTTTTATAAATATTTATTTATTTATTTGAAATACAGTAATATTAAACTGTATTCCTATATTTTTCAGTTTTACAAAGTTGGGTTATCAAAAATATATAGCTCTAAATGAACAAATCGCTTAATAGCTTCTAATAAATTCAGAACCTCTCCTGAACATTTCAAGTTCCACGTGAGTTAAAATTTGTGAAAAAAAAATTAAATGAAACGTTGAAAAAGATGTATTGTAAGTAAAAAACACAACTTTGTCTGAATAAAATGATGAATTTTAAACAGCTATTTGCACTTTTAAAGCTAACCAACATTATAAAAACAACATATCACGAAGTAAGGGGTCCTGGATTCGGTTCCCGGCTGAGAATGGGAATTTTTCTCTGACCAAGATAATTTCTTATCCTTCCCAGAATCTGGAAATAGGAATATTTGTGTGTGCGTGTGCGTGTGCGATCTAAGAAATGAAATTCACCGACAATTATACAGAGCTAACAACATTGTCGATACGCAATATGCTCCAAAGTTAGAAGGCCGCTATTGCATTTAAGGCGAGGTATAATTAGAACATTAACAAGATAGTGATTATTGTAATATTATTATCATTATTATACTATTATCATTATTATAACTATCATTGTTACGTAAACTTTACAACCCGTTCTTCAATGAAGTTAGTTTATCCTGGATAGCAAGGCTGCCAAAAGATTTGTCTAAGCCCAACTGTAAAGTAACTCCATACCGAGGGAGAGAGAGAGATCATGCTAAATTACTATTCCCGTAGCTCAGTCGGTATAACACCTTCCTCCTGTTGGTCGAGACGTACCTATTTTCATTCCCCTCCTGAGATTGAGAAAGTTTCCTTTATTCAAAATTTTACAGTAGGTATGCATAGAATGCGGTATTTTAATGTGAGTGGGCGTATTTGTGTTTATGTGCGCACGTGTATCTTTTATTGGCTATTCAGTAAGTAGCCAACGTGCTCATAAATAGGAATTTAGGATTGCCACTAGTTAGAAACCTTAGCACACGTATTAACTCATACTATATTGCAGTTCATGTACAATTACTACAACTATATACCACTGATCGCTGTTACAAAAATAACGATATTAAGAGAAACATTAATTTTGTTTATTTTTATGTACCTTCAAAGCTAGGTTGGAGTTTAATTATAATCTCTGAATTCATAATAAACATGTCCTAACATATGTCCGCCTTGGTGGATGAACTTAAAAGAACGTCTTTCAGTATCAGCATGGAAACTACTTAAAATGCTTGCTGTTATTAAAGCACAGACATGACTAACTTTTCATTTAATATTATTGGGATTTCTGGTTCTGTTTTTTAAACCCTGGATTTGATTTATAGCCAAAAGAAAAATTTTGCTGGGCACTGAATGTAACCACCATAACCTATCCACCGCCCAGATTACACATCGTTGAGAATTTCATTAACTGCTCTAGAATAACGGGATGATGAATGATAATGAGATGCCATCTACGTTGCTGTTAGAGTTCTTTGCCTCTTAGTATGTGCTTTATTCAAGGCTGATGGTCCGTATAAAGCGGACCACGTCTTTGATATCAGCTCTCAATCACATAGAATATGCTGTGAGGTTTCAAAATCCTTCCCAAATTTCCTATGTACACTGTTGTGTAAGTCCCATTATACCAGGTAGTCCAACTGCCTCATATTTGATGGATGGAAATATCCCCTCGTGCGTTAAAAGAGTTGCAGAACTCAACGGAACTAATTAAAGTTAAATCCGGTCAGTGGGAACCTGGCGTGAAAGATCTTCCGTTTAAACGTTTTGCTTATCAGTAAAGATGGTGAGCTATTTGTGCTTATTGAGAGGGGAAAATGGAGACCTCAGATGCCAGTTCCTCACTGAGTGGTTTGAACTTGAAAGGTCCCTTATATTCTGCAACTCTTTAACGCAAGTTGAGCCACCTAATTCAGAGATATCTTCTCAGAGTGCTGTGGCCGGTAAGATAGTAAACAAGAATGTTGATCCGCGTTTTAGTTAAAATTGTAAGAACCACACTAAATTTACTGTCCTGCCAAGGAATAAAACCGTGGTCTATTCTAGCGGTAATTTTAATTTTCCAAATTTCAATGAGCCCTGACTGTAAGCTACTTGACACTTCTGGAAGACACGTCACAAAAAGGCTCGCGTCCTACAAACCGCTCCTCCCCTTAGCTAGAATGTCCACCACTTCACTAGAATAACGGACTGTTGTACAAATGTGGTTAAACTAGTGATTTAGAGCTGAAAATGGTACGCCTTCTACAGTTTCTCAATTTTGAGCCTCTTCTCGAGGAACGCTAAACAAAACAGACTAATAGACTTAGGAGCCAAATAAACTGGCGCAGTGACATCTCCTAGGCAGAAGTCACGTCCTATCTAAAAGCATTGTCATGAATGGAGCACAAATTTCTGGGTCTAATGTATTTTGTACGGCCTGTATTGTCTCTCTTGTGTTTACATACATCGCAACGCCAGCTCCTGTGTTTAATACAACACGCACACTGTCGACCTGCATTCACGTGACTCACGGTAAGGAATCGAGTTTCCGATTCAGTCGTAAATTTTCCTTAACGCTGTGAATAGTTTTACATATGCTGAATTAGTAGATAAATGCCGCAATGTGCTGCATCGTCTAAGATTTCTAAATCGTTATCTTCCAAAAAGAAGAATACTAAGTGCAGAGTATCGAAGCCTCTGTGACACAGGTTCTCTTACTTCCCGACTTGGAGTTTCTCTTTATTTTTTTAAATGTTATTATTTTAGTGTCTCAGTTCATTTTAATTTCTCAGCTTTATAGAAGCAATGAGGGTGATTTTGTCATTTAAAGAACGGGAGTGCAAATACTTCTTCATCTTCTGTTTCTGTTTCAATACAGATTCCGGTCATTTCTCCGGGTGCACCATCTTCAAGCTTGTTGTGCTACTTGCATCCCTTAAAAGGAATAGAGTCCTCTAATGGGTATGGATACTACCTCTTTTGGTTCTATAAACATTTCCCCAAAATCATTCATTATATCTCCTGTGAGCCAAGGTTCTACTAAACCAAGTTTAAATAAAGCATAAGTCATTGTGTTCCATATTTTTAAGTTGAACCTTGAATTCATTATGAATCCTAATCAGAAATTGTTGGGTTAAAAAAAAAGTATGCTTACGTAGGTTGAAGTTTCCGTGTGATAATTTCTCCTTCACTTCACGAGAGTCAACTGTGTGACATGTTACGTAAACAATTACCGAGCGTCTGAGATAGGTAATAATAGTCATCCATATAGTCACCGTGAAATTATATATACATACCAATCTATTTACCTACCCATTTATCCACCTACTTATCTACCTACCCAGCTACTGCCTACCTACGTAAAAAGTTCGAAATTTGAAGCCGCAACTTCAAAACTGTTTTAGATATGTTGTATGTAACAATAAAAGTTACATCATTTTGAGATTAGGCAGCCTATGAAGCGCTTGTATATGCTTATATAGTCACATCTCAGTGGATGTTCTTGAGCAACCGCGTGTCATGAAACAAACGGGTTTCTCCTTGTTCGTTATCAGAAAATTTATCGTATTTTTCAGGTAAAGGGGCAAAGGGTAGTTACTACTTAAAACACTTCTTATGATCCGGAAGTTTCAAGGTTCTTGAATGGGAAACATGCGCATCATTTGTAATCCTAATAGTAAAGTATCAACAACTTACTGTAAATATCAACAATAATTTGCGGTATTTTCACAATCACTTCCTTTCTTTAATTGTCTGTTACGGTGAAACATGTTGAAGAGTAAAAAACTAAAGGCTTTGTAGCGGGTTTCGTAAACAAGGAAACCCTTAATGTTAGCTAATCACTGTACATCATGTTTACCAAAACACGCGATCCGGAGCTTCCCAAACTACCTGCATTGCTTAGGATAGCGTGGGATAAGTGTAGGTCTTTGACCCTGGGTAGCCACCTAAGTTATGCTTACAATGAGTAAATATTGGTTGTTCATTTCAGAGCTTCCTAGTATAAGAAACAATTTACTTAAGTATAATTTAATTTAAAAAAAAACAGTCAACTTAAATATTGAGGGGGAAACTTAAAACTAGTTTTAGTTACCTTTTAGGTTTCACCTCCTTACTCTCACTTTGAAATTTCAAATAACAGTCCTGTGTTTCTATACTTAATTATGAATGAATATTCAATTGTTTATTTATCTCATTCACGTATTTTGCATCCTTTATCTGGCAACCAGAAAAGACACACAATTTTGTAGGTACTAAACTAAAGGTTAAAATGTACTCCATTGTTGGGTAAACAGTAATACAGACCATTTTAGAACTCCTTGCAAACTTTCTGTTGTTTTTCATTACTAATCCAATTACCGAGCCAGGTGGCTCAAGTGTTTCGTCTGTGACTGCGATTCTGGAGGTCGTGGGAAAGATTCCTGAGGCCGACCTCTCTAATCCATAGGTTTTTTTCGTGGGTTTTCCTGGGTCACTAGGCATGCAGAGGTTATATCATTCTCCCGAACTTCCTGTCCCTCGATTTCATCCAACTATCCCTTTCAGGGCTGTAACTGTCGGCGAGGGCCGCGGTGGTGGTGCCCTACCGTGGTGGTGACTACGCCCTGAAAATACAGTTCTCGCATGTAGACCCAGGGGGGTTGGTCAGACCTGGGGTGCGGGCTCCTACCGCCACCTTTTGAAATTATCTTCATCTCATCTTATCCTCCTAGACGTACAATAAGCCACTGGTTACAGTGCGGAATCCCCTCCGACATTACAAGCATACACGCGCGCCACACACACGATCGCGCCGTGGCCGAGTCGTAGGACACCCGCCTCTCACCCAAGGCAGCCCGGGTTCGATCCCAGGTGACCGCATGTGGGATTTGTGTTTGACGAAGCACCGGAGGGACAGGTTTTCTGCGAATTCTCCGGTTTCCCCCTCCATTGCATTTCAGCGTTGCTCCTTATTCATTCCATGTATCATCAATATCACCGCCTGTGTTACCGTGTAGTAAAAGAGAGCATCACTATAAAAAAATCCACTCACACATACCACACACACACTAATCTGATCATATTCTGGAGTTATTTTGTTTTTCAGTTATTGAATATTCTAAGGCATTTTCCTTTTGGAATTTTGAACAAGCAATTAAATGAAACTACAAATGGACTAATACGCACGCCCAACATGTAAGCTTTTTTCACAAACTCTTTTCTTTTCCTCAACATTTGGTCATGTTCAAAGTGTGCCACACAATACAACCTCGTATAAGCTTCTTCTAAGTTAAATAAAATGAGCATTGCCTTTAACAATGTTCAGATTTTGAGCAATAAGTTTAAAGCTATCCAAAGTCAAGAATGTTGGAAAGTACAAAAAGTAGTATTTGTTCTGCGATAATTAGGGTGCTTTTGTATACTTGCTCACTGAAAACGTTTAACTTGTGATACGAATATGTTTATTACTACAATGAATTTACTTTGTGAAAGTTTAATATGTAAATATCCACGCTAGCTAGAATTTTGAAAAATGGCAAATACATTACTAGTACTGTATTAATTACAAGGTATAGGAAAGTTATGCTCTAACAATTCCTTAAATATGTGCATTAGTATGCAAGTGAATACGCCCATATAAAAGTACGATTGTGGCGCTGCATAACTTATTTTAGACCTAACTATCTAAAGCTATTATAACTTCATGGCACGACAGCTCACGGGGAACCTTGGACGTCATGGATGGGGTGCAGTATTGGAGGGTGAGACGTGGTCAGCGCCTCGAGTCCCCCCGGCCGGTTAATGCGGTCCTCATTACCTGGAGCCGCTACTTCCTCCATCAAGTAGCTCCTCAATTGGCCCCCCAGGGACCTTAAGAGGCTGAGTGCACCCCGGGCCAGGTCTCCCAGCGGGGGAAAAATCCCCACGCCGGTACTGGGGATCGAACCCAGGTCTCCCGCTTGGTAAATAGCAACGCTACCACCGCGCTAAGGAGACGACCATCTAAAGCTATTAAAGATCGAAAATTCTGAAGTAGTTTCCTTTTTGTGAATTTGTGGTTACATTTCTATGTATCTTTAAATCTACTAAACGATAAAGTTTAAACTATAGTATTAGGTATTAATATAATCAGCACACTTATACTTAATTACCAGATCTCCTTAATGTCCTGCTTTATATCGTGAGGGAGCCACTATGGATTAGTCACCGATGTTACGTAACCTATTGGTTATTTTTTGGGATAGTGTTTAACGCCCGTTTTTACCGCCTGTGGCGATGGCACCTATGATACATGAAATGAAGAAGGAGCACCGGTGGAATGCGATGACGAGGAAAACCGGAGAACCCGGAGAAAACCCGCCCTGCGCCACTTTGTCCACCACAAATCTCACTTGCGGTCGCTTGGGATCGAGATGAGAGGCGTGTGGGCTAACCACTCGGCCACGGACCTATTGGTTACGTAGTATGTGAGGCACCATCAGCACTGGCAGGTTTCAAGACTGACTTGTAGCATATGTTGTTTGAAAATATAGTATTTGTGAATCAAATATGAAGATAAAATATATAAAATAGAAAAATAAAACTACATTTATAAAAAAAGTAAAACAACTCACTTGACAATAACTAAACATGCAGTTTCTTTTGGAAACTGCAGAAGTATGATTAGTAACAACATGAGCAAAAACTGCATTATTTGGAACAAAAAATGTTGCTTAAATTATTTGGAAGTTAACTCTTAGAGCAGAACAGAAATAAACATTTCATTAGAACCCTGTCCCTTGTTTTTACTGTCGTCTTCCATGGTATACAGGTAACGTTACTAGCCTCTGGTTCTCAAGGTCGCGGCTTCAAAATCAGTGGAGGGCGATACAGTTTTTCTGGGTAAGACTCCTTAGCATGGGTTCCTTCGATAGGGAAGCAAAGCCGGTGGTCATGTGTCATAAACTTAAGGCACGTAAAAGAACCTAAAGACTCTGAGTAAAGTAAGGCGGTATTTCAGACCCAATATAGAATGGGACTCTATGAACTACAGCAGTTAGATAGCTTATTTATTTCCAAAGGCATTTGTCTGTGTAGCAACGTCAAGAATAATAACAATTATGTCCAATAAATTGTAAAGTATTCCAGGACCTTATAAAAATGATTACTGTTTAAAAGAGTTATCTTCTTTTTAACATTACCCATGGAAATTCTTTGTTAAAAATCGTGTAAAGCATTGAACAATTTTAGTGATACTATTTCATGACATTTTGTGTTTTGAAGCACTTACATTTGTTTTTATACGCTATATATGTTGAATGATAATTAAATAATGTTTTGTGTTATGTATGTTTTATATGTTAAACAAGAAAAACGTATTACACAATTACAGAACTAGATATTGCAGATATTGATAGGTGAAATAGACTCTTAGTTACCTGTGACTCTAAAATGAGACTTTATTCTCTAACAAATAAATCATGCTAACTTTCTCCGGGTGTTCACATTGTCCCTATATATCATCACAGACTCTAGTACAACCCTGGGAACCGCCTCTCATTCCTTCAGAGTATACGCTGATATGCAAAATGAGAGGCGAGAGCGACCTTCGTTCTTACAACGCCACTGGCTGGCGTATGCTCGGATTTACTCCGCGGAGTTCTGGAATTTTTATAACGCACGAAGGGTTATCTGCACATGCAAAATATGGCGCTGTTGGGCCACCTGATATATAAAAGATTATGGTTCAAGTCCTTGTAGGCTAATTATGAATGTAATTACATAGTGGAAAATAATGCACATTTTTCTTAACAAATACAAGACAATTCAGGACATATATATAAAGGAGTTGAGAAGACCGAGATCAATAAATAGCAGTTTACAATGCGTACTTGGCGGAGCTCCTTACATAACCCAAAATGCTCTCTTTTGTAAAATGAGCGGAATGTTGGCATAAGAATGGCATTCCCACAAAGAGACACCATAATTAAGATGACTATATATATTACGGTAGTATACCGTCAGTAAGGATTTTTTATCAATGTTTTGCCTAAGAATGCGTACCATGAATATTTTATTTGCTGTATGAATGATATGTGATTTCAACTCAGGTCTTCATCAAGGTAGAAGCCCAAAACTCTTGCGTTACTTTCATGAATATTTTATGCATGATTTATTTTAAAGTGCATGTTAACTGTTTTGTTAAAAGAGCGCCCATAAATAAAACTCAATTTTAAGGGGATCAATCTGTTAAATTTTCTAACTCTATGTTTCTTATGCAATTAGGTTAATTTTTTACCACATACCTGTATTGCTATGTGTAACAATTCTGAAATGTTGGGGCAAATACCAGTAGTTTTTTGAGAAAAATGTTTGTGTTTTAGCTACTCTACGAAAAAAGAACCTTGCGCTTCAGTTTTGAAAATTTAACAAAACTTTAAATTTACATTCCAGTAAAATCACTTTAAAAGTTATTGGACTGCAGGAAAAGGCATGACAAGTTATTTTTTCATACTCTTTTATTATTTTTGTGGATAAGTTATTTTTGTTAATACAAATATGTAATTAATTTTACTTATAAAACTAATTCAATAATGCTTATTTATTATGATATTAAGATTCTATGGTGGGAAAATTCAACTGATTGGTTGAAATTTACACCTCGAGGAATATTTTGAACATTAACACGCATTGGAGAATGAATTCAAAAACACTCGTTTTAATATTTGAAGTGTTATTTGTTAAAATTAAAACGGCCATTTAATGGTCATGCGAAAAGTATTGTAAGTGTCTGAAAATAACTTCAGTATATAAATACAACAAAGACGGTATGCTAGCGTGTTAAAATCCAAAAATCAGCATTTTCAAGAATTTTGGTAAATTTTCAGGGGTTGGTCTCATTAATTTTGTTTTAACTGGCATACATTACAATTGACATTCTGTGGATTTTCAAAGTCTTACGGATGCATTACTTTCAGAAAGTTAACCTTTTAAGCTTTTGTCAGGTAATAGAGATCTTGGTTTCGGTAAGCCTGGTTGTAACTGAACCAGGAACGCTAGGTGCTAAAGCAATTAACCAATGAGGATCTAATACAAGTCTTCTAGATTCCATTTTCAGTAATGGAAGCAAGGGAAATGTTCGGAATGCTAGCTTACAACATTTGCAAGTACTGTTGTGCTGAGTGCAACAAGAGCTTAGGATCCGTTTGTTTTCTGACTCAGAGGTGGGTGAGGTACGTACCCTTCATTCAGTTCGTCAAGCTCTTCCCTCCAGCAGGGCTTGCTCGCGGTTCCCTGGCCACATTACCGCATAGGGTCGAGGTGCCCCACAAAACCCCCGGACCCCTTCCCCTTACCCTCTACAGAATAACCCCCAATACCATAATCCAGACCAGCTCACATCCGCAACCAAAAACTCACCCTCTCTCAGTACTTCCCTTCTTTCACTCTTTTATATAAAACATCCCTCAGCCGCCCCAACTCGCCCCACACCATCCCCCTGATGAATTCAAACCCCCTTCTAACCATCATCCATTAGTACAGCACCTCACAAAGTGAAGTAGCCCCATACAAAATGAATGTGTCTATGACACAGTCTAAGGGCTTGTGTGTGTCAGTGTGATATCGCTGCCGAATTAAAACGTCTTGCCTCGCTGGCTCGTCCAGATCTGACAAGTCCACCAACGTCAAAGAAAATGTGTACCTCTATGGATATATTTCCAGTTCTCTCTGCATTTTAATCATTTTCTCTGAAAGAACTTGGACTCTCACCAACCCTGATAAAAGACCGCGACGTACAACCATTACTACTAGCAAAGATAAAGCTTGTTGTGCATGTGATATATTAATTAACAACCCGGCTTCATTATACGAACCTTTTTAATTACTCTGTTTTAGACTTTCTGTCTTCGTGTTGCGATACGCTGTACGAACACCAGGGTTCAAGCCTCCCATAACTGCAGTGTAATTTTTCTGATTTTCTGATGCGGAGTTTGTAGACAAACGAGGGGACTGGCCCAAAAACTATGACATTTCAGTACATAGGAGTAAATAAATTCAATAACTGCAAGTTATGGCAAGGATTTCAGTGTACTAAAAAAGCAGTTATGTCAGAAAACAGCACATAATATCACACAACATTGCATTAACAATTTCACAAATGGTTTAGCTCATGTGTTAATGCACGTTAAATAAATCGTTCTATATGAATTCTCTATAACTCTGACAAGGTGTGCCTAATTTATTTTTAACTGTCACTGTTTTTTGTAATATCATTTTAAAATTGTAATACTATTTCTGCTTAAACCACTGTTAGTATACAAATAGACATTTCGTGTGTATTGCAATTCCTCTGTGGCACTGTATTTCCTATTAATGCTTTAATATATCTTTGTATATTGTATGTACATAAATATATAAGACTTTTTATGTGGTCACTATAAGGCCTGTGGGTTTTGCGACCTAAAATATAGATTAAGTAAAAAAGTAACACTATTTTCACAGCTTTCAGAGGCTTATCATACTTAATGCTTTATTCTTCTAACCTATTTAGCTACTAAACACTTGTTCTTATCTGCCAAACAAAGAAATTGTTTTGGTTTAATCTTTCTCGATCCATGTTATGATATTCCTCATTACACTGATCAAGTAGAGTTGTTTATTTTCTGTACTAGAAGGTATGTTAGCTTTCACGAATGCATTAGTTTGAACTGTATACCAACAAGAAATATATGTAGAGGCACTTTTTCACGTTAATCAGTTCTGCTGTTGCTGCTTTTGCATTTGCTAAAGCATTCAAAGTGACGCTATAGAACGTATCAAACATTTCATAAAACATCTGGTTTTTAATCTCCAGAGCCTCCCAAAGAGTTCAAGAAATATTTAGCAAATATTGTGAGAAATTATTGTTCTTTTTCTCTTCCTTTTAACATCTTTGTAATTTGAAAATACAAGATGATGCTTCTGTTGCTGTGTGTATTCTTCAAAGAAATAGATTTGATAAATCTGAAACATAGGTAGATACAGGTGCCATTAAATATTATTTTCCAATAATGGGAATGTCATCCTCCCCTAGGAACGTAGTGTAGGAAAGTTGTAAGATACGATGTAGCGCAAATGTAAACGACAAAATAGATTGCTTCGATGTTCGTACGTCTGGTACAAGTATATCACACCAGAAAAAGCTCAAATAAATTTTAGATCCTCTACTTGAACAGTGTCGATATGGAAAAAGTGAACACTGTCGTGCATAAAAGATAGTTCATTCGTTTAGATTGCAATAATGTTTTCCCTCCAGCTAACCAATCTTTGCCTCCACTCAGTCGGCGTAGCTTATCTATGCAATTGATCTCAAAAGCAATTCGGGCACACAAAACCGAACCACTGAACGGTGTATTAAGAGGTTTTTGTACCTTTTTTGTAGTTCTATGTTTTCTTATCACTATTAAAATCTCCATTACTTTCCACGTTCATTCATGTATAATACACGGGTTGTACATTTTATAGTCCACATTTAAATAGCATGCTGCAACTCCACGCGCATTTTGAAGCTACCCAAATTATTGGGTTGTTGTTTCGCAAGTTGTGTTTGTTTCTTGAAATCATCTGTGGTATGTTTTGTTTTTGAACCTTGTGTTGACTTCATGGAACGTTTATGATGGTTAGGATTGTTTCATATTCCTGTTTGCTTCAAGTGAACATTTGTGTTTATTTTGTTGGTTTGGAAATTAGTCGTTTTTTTTTCTACACGAGCTTGTGCATTTAGCAGTCAAATTATGGACAGGTGTAAGAAGTTTAAAAAAAAGGAAGGATGAAGTCATTAATGCAGGTCATATGGGCCTAACCTTATCTCAGCTTCTGAGGACTTGGAGCCAGTGAGTGATGATACATTTTGTAAGCAAGCAAGCATCGAGATGATTTTAAATATGTTAATGAAGATTTGTAGCTATTATCAGATTTATTCAAAAGTAGGGTTATTTATAAAGACAATGGAAAAAGTGTATGTATTATACTAAAAGAGAATGATCATTATTGAAAGGGTTTAGCAGCAAATATAACTCTCTCATGCAATACACGTAAAACGCTCACTGACTGTCGCCGTGGTCGAATGGTCAGCGAGGTGCCTTCTCACCCGGAGGTTCCGCGCTCGACTTTCAGCTGGGGCGGGGAATGTTTCTTTAACCAGAATTATTCCCTATCCCCCACAGAGTCTGGAAGTATGTACATGGGAGTGAATGTGTGTGTTTAAGGAAAAAAAAAAAAAAGATTTAAACCTAACGTAAAGAATCTACAGACAACGAATTGTTTCTAATTCAAAGCCCCTAATATGACTTTAGATGTAAAAGGGCGCTATATAAATGAAAAAGAAAGCATTCACATCAACCGTGATGTCTAAAAGAAATCAAACCTGTGCAAGTTACTATGAATTGAATATAAGGCTTTTAACGGATGAGGTAAAGGTTATCAGCCTGCAGTGGACTTGTATCATCACCCACCAGATTCAACACATATATTTCACTTCTTTGGAAAATTTGGGAGACTGTCAGCAAATAAAGCATGAAGAAAGTAATTGAGGAGGTTTTAGTTCTAAATGATGGTAACAGTTATCTTAATGTAGCTTTGGAGAGCAACTGGCAAAAACGTGAACATGTCTTACTGGTTGATGTTGCCTCTGCCACTGTATAAGATACAGGTAACGTGATAGACATAGAATATTTTCCAAGCACTGCCAAAAATGCAATAAAGGCAGCAATGATCATGACTCTTCATTTATTTATCCTGGAGACAGTGTGGCATGGGAAGTGTAAGTGATCGGAAAATGTTTCAATGGTCAGGTAATGTACGCTATATCAATAATTTGTGGGAAGGCAATTCAAGGGCATTTTTAAAAGTGAAGAATGCAAAAGTATATACTGACGCTGATTAAACAATTTGGAGTGTTGCGGATGGGTGCAATATTGAGAAAGCTTCACAAGGGTTTGTAGGGGGGGCCTTCTAATGGGAAGCTTTTAACGCGGCGTGGGAGACTGATGCTGAAATGGAAAAAACACAGGTGTATTATGGAGAAATTTAAAAACTGTGTATGACATGAGACAAGGAATATGTGCTGTTTATTTCCACAAGCTCTCAACTGACAATAACCCTAAACAAGGGCTTTAGGCGGGCTCTGATTCATGGTGTGGTCACCGAAAAGCTGAAGCTACAGATGAAACATATTCACATAACTATTTTTGGCAGAACTAGTCCTGCATGAACTGAAACCTAAATGCAGAGACCTCAGTAATCCAGAGTTAGTAAAGAAGCATCTACATGGACAGACACAGAATCCAAATGAGCATTTTCAATTATTACATGTGGGCGCGGATACCAAGAACAGCGTTTGTTAGTCAAGAAACATTGAAATTGGGTGTATTGGATGCTGTTACATGTTTTAATGGTGGGTGTCAAGCCAGAGTGAATTTTTTACACAGTTTACATGTAGTGGTAAGCACCAACATGAAGAAAAGTGTAGAGCTCATCGAAGCAGAAAGGTTTACTCTGAAGATAACAAAAGAGGCCAGAACTAAAAATGAAACCTTTGTAGAAGACACTCAAAATAGTCAACATGTGTACTTTCCTGGAGCATCTTAACTCTGTGTGTATCTGCAAAGCACTGGTTTTGAGTTTTCTACATTTTCCGGTAACTGTACTTTTGTACATTTAAGCACCGTTTCTCCAAAATTATTTCATCTAGGAATCTTAAATTTGTTTAGATTCTAAAACATAATATATACTTTAAAATTAGTGGAGCAGGATTGTCATGTTTAACATACAATTTGGAAAATATATTGTTATGCGTTGCAAAAATTTAGCTAATTAGGCTAATTTTCAATATATAGCTAACACTTTGAAAAACGAATCCACTTAATTTTGTCAGAGATACTATTTTATGGATTCACCATAAGTTTAAACACATTAGAACAGAAGGCTATTCATATAATTGCACATAGCATATCATTTTTTTTCTTTGCATTAATTTACGTGAATGCCACATGTCTTGCTTTGAACCTAAAACTTGATTTTTACATAAATACTACCCTCAACTCTTGTAGGGTACAAAAATTATAATATAGTTGTAATGGCTAAGCTGATATTCACATTACAACACTGACATATTTCTGATGCGTAAGTGAGACCACAATGTGTCCTTAATCGATATGAAATGCAGAGGTAGTTCGGATACTGCGTCTAAGAGTTTCGCAATGATTGGTATACTAGGAAAGGGTAACCAATATAAGGTAACTTGTCCCTCTAAAGGAAGGGGGAAGAATTTTTAGCATTTGTAATGTTTGTTAAATACGACGACGTTCTGACATTTACCTATATATGGGAGCTTTCTTCAGTGACATGGAGGCGAGGGTTGTAGCTATTGCCATCATCGAACGACAGTTAAAAAACTTGACATTGAAAACCACAGTTTAAGTAAAACAGTAATGTATTTTTAACTTCCGTCTCTATTTCTAAGTTCTTCTTCTTCTCCATCTGCTTACTCTCCTCATATGAAGGGCTTACAAGTCAATGTCTTGGGTCAGATGCTTGTTGAGGACCAATTGGTCTGTGGATCCAAGAGCATTCAAGCATGGAGGATCAGCCAAATATCTGGTATGGCGGTAAATAGTAAAGGATATAAGATGTAGGCGAAATGGATGAAAGGTGTTGGAGCAATTGGTGGAATGAGTAGGGGGCCAAGAGCACTGGGAGCAAACCCGCCCAAACGCAGTTTGGTCCAATACATATGTGGTCACCTGGGATTGAACCCGGGCCGTCTATGTGGGAGGGGAACGGTCTGACCACTCTGCACAGCGCCGTCTACACGTTTTTATTATATGATCATTTATTTTTCCACCAAAAGTAAATGCTACTCTTAACACTATTCCGCTAGTGGGAATGAACGACTAGCTTTCAATGTTGCGCTTCAGTGATTCGGCCACATTTTTGGAAAGCTAAAGTACCCTCCAATTCAGTAGCTAGAAATATGCCCCTGTAACAGAAATCACGCTGACAGTGGGAGGAACCAGATTTGCTACCACCAAAATAATCAACTACGTACCACATGGGCTAGTTTATGGATCGCAAAAGCTTTCAATTCCGTACAGAAGTATACATCAGTTAACAAACCATTTTCTACCATAATTTCACCGTAATCACTGAAAATTAGTTCTTTAACAAACTTGGATTGAGCCCTTACATGTAATTTTTCCCACGCCTGCTAGCACCGCAAAGTTCTGATTAGTGCAATAGCTCCCGAGAACCGCATGTGAGATTAGTGGTGGACAAAGTGGCGCAGGGGCGGGTTTTCTCCGGGTTCTCCGGTTTTCCCCGCCATCGATTTCCACCGGTGCTCCATCTTCATTCCATGTATCATCAGTGTCATCGCCGGCGGTGCCATAGTAAAATCATAAAATTGGCGCACATTCCTTATCTTGCAAAACCATATTTCTAACAACCAACAATGAAGTCCAAAGGCGTCTCATATAAATGAGGCTAATTTAATTTAATTTAATTCTAACACGGTTTTTTTACGTTAAAAGCTCAAAGCAGAATTATAAAAAGACTTTAAATCATTCACCACTTCTTCCAAAGACAATTGCGCTAAACAGTTACAGATAATCGCTTCGGTTATTATAAACTTTACTTTCTCTATTAGGCATTCACAGCAAGTAGAGAGTATTTTATTCCACTCAAAAATTCAATGTCAAGATATACAAGTTTTGAAAGGTTCTTCTTGGTACGCATCTATGTATTTGTGTTTACGTGTGTCTTGAGTCAGCAAACATCAAAACTAAAATGTGATGTTTTTCTTTCACATCACTCTATTTTTTCTGTAAACAAACTATTCTTAGAAGATATCATTTGTTCAAACACATCATGCTATTCGATATAAACATTAGTAGAAACTGTCTAATTGCTTGCTTCCTTCCTTGGAAGGGATATAAGGAAAACCATCAGACAAAAGCGATAGTCAAATCTTTTAAGAGCTAGTCAATATGAAATATAATTGAAATTTAGTTCTGTTTGCAACGCCAGTAGTAAAACAAAAGAAGTATGAAAGGATTGACGACTTCCTGTTTGGGCATTTTAAAATTGAAAGCAATAAAAATGCATATCTCGGAAATTGTTAACTCTACAAAAAAGAAACAAAAGATAATGTATGTGTGTTTTAACGAGATCTATATTTACTCATTTATTTATTTTTTTAGTGTAGTAAGCTTTTATCTAACTCTTACGGTCTTATACTTAGAATGAAGGGTTTTTCAGAGGCTACTCCCAGAAAATTCAAGTTATACATTTCATATTTAATGAAAATATCTTAAACATTTTGTTTTTAATCAACATTGTTTGAGCCATTTTTACAAATCAAAACTTTCGGAAAATGTTCCATGTTAAGTGTAGTTGAGGGTAGATGTATTGTTCTGCAAATCTTTGTGTCACATCCTTGGAAGAAACTGAACTTGCCACGTTTTGTGTTTAACAGTATTTTAGTTTTCTATTTATGGATTACTATTCTTTCTCTAAAATGCTTTTTTTTTGGTACCCAGAAGGTCTCAAAACATATATTTCCCATGAAACGCCTTGCCAAGTTTTTAGGCTGAATACAATACAACACATTGTGCATAGTGTTGGAAAAAATAAAATAAATGAAAGAAGAAAACGCAGTACGATAAATATGAAGTATTGTAATTATGTTCAGTATCCTGAAAAGATTCAACTTTAAAAATGTCAAGAAAATTCCATGCAGGAAACCACACTCTACAAAGACATTTTTTTAAATATATTATTTCCTTAGTAATCGCTCTAATGATTTTGAACTAGTATTTAAAACGTACCACATAATATACAGAACTCTTTAAAGCACATTTTCTTCAAACATTTTTGTTTTGTATCAGCCATTTCTGAGATATCCTTTACTACTGATTTTAATTTTTCAACATTTTGTGTCGTTTTGATTAACTTCTGCCATTAATCAATTGTTTCTGCGAATTTGCGGAAGGAGAATAGAATTTCCGTGCGATAAAATGGCTTCCCGCTTTTAATCATGTACCTATCAACTCGGTTTTCTCTATACTCCTTGTACCTGGAACAAATTTTGAAATGAAACTACTTTTAAGGAAGTTGATTAGGATTAATATGAAGCAGATAGAAAGGTAAGCTTTTGTAAGAAACATTTTAATAACTACAATAAAAAATCTGTTACAGTCACATGATTTTCTCTACCTATTTTGTAACAAATTATTTTACAAACACTTATTCTTCGTCTGCTCATGCTAATCAAGATATACATTAGCAGAAATGATTTAGCTGCACATTTTCTTGTAGATGCAGGCAAAATAAGGGAATAAAGTAGGCTAAAGAGATAATAAAACCTTTTTAAGACCTGGTCAGTAACTGAAAACATTGAAATGTCATTCCTCTTGTATGAACAGGAGTAAAAAAGAAAGAAAAGAAAAAAAGAATTAAAAAGGATGATAACCTCGCATTAGAGAAAAGTATTACTATTGGAAATGTTAAACCATGTGCATTTTATTTGTCATTAAAAGGTACTTGAGTGAAAATACCTAGAGCCATTTTTGAGAAAATCAACATCTTTGAAAAATGCTCCTTGTAAGTGGCACTTTGAGGTGCAGGAATTCTGTTGCATATATTCGTGTTAATTTAATGGAGTTTTCCATTTTTAATTACGCTGTTAACAGGTTCACACGGACCATTTTTAAACATTTTTATTTATTATGTTTTATTCAGGGGACCTGAATGTATTTTTCTAGTGAAATCTCGGTGATAATATTTCCGTAAAATGCAACATGTACTTCTCTACCTATTAATGTGCATTGTACTTGGTAAAGAAGCTAATAAACTACAGTGGTTTGATAAAGCAATGTGAATGTAATCCTTCAGACTCTCCTTATTAATTTACATCTGCTTTGGGTACCCATGTTTTACGGTGCGATAAGTAATAGTTATTTATAATACAAGATTTAAAAGTGTAGTTTTATTTTGCGAGAAGGAAAGTTTGCGTAACGAGGCCGTAAGGCCGAGTGTAGCAATCCTAGAGCAAAATACACTTAGCTTGAGTGTCATACACTGTTTTTAGACAGCACGATATTTCTAGATTTATCAATAAATTTATAATATAAGGTTCAGCATTCCTTTTGTTCAAGGAATAATACGTTTTCCTATCGCTTGGAGGCGAATGTGTATGTGGGTATAGATTTCGTCTATCGATATAGATTGGTAATCGATGTAGTAATGTCAGTTCTTTACTATTTACAATAAATCTTATAAAATAACAATTCCATACCATTCCTTCTGCTATTAAATGATAAACTAGAGTATGTTACAACCAAATACCCAGCAAACACGTTTTATATGTTTGAAGTTGCCATCGAAGAAAATTGTTGTCTAGTTGAGCATGTTTAGACACGAGAACGGACTAGTAAAGAAGGCGGTGGTACTATTATTGATTTTATTTTTTCTCTCAGGAACATAACCTCATTTATTTTTATACAGATAAATAACAGAAAACAAACATATACAATTCTTAAATGGATGCGTAGGCTTCCACGACCTGAGTCTTGATGTGTCTTCTTATTAGTAATAGGCAGCATTAAGTTCTTAACTGTGCAATTATGATGAAAGTGTGATATTTATTGAACAATTATTACATATGGAAATGTTGATTCCTTGTGATGAGGTACTTGGTGTGTTTTTGTTGCTAAATTCAGACATCATACTATAATCAGGTGGTATTGCAACGTCAGCAGATGTGTTTGGAAGGATGAGTGTAGCTCTCTTCTTCTTATTTTCTATGTCAGAACCACAACATTCTAAATAACGGATACATAGATAGTAACAAAACTTAAGTTGGAGTGTTATAAATATTTTATAAACCTAGAGTTATAAAGAGCAATTTTAGTCGAGTGTTTTGTGTTAGAAAGCTTACTTTTAACAGTGTCTGTCTAAAAACATTTTTGTAGCAAGAATCCTGTATTGCGCAATTGCAGCAGTTACAAACAAATGACAGGTCATCCCAGCCTCTGGGTAATTTTGAGACAAATATTAGTTAATATCACGGTTTAGGGACTTAAAGCATCAATCTAGTTTTGTGTAAGATCAATCGATCAAGCTTAATTAATCGATTAATCGATTGTAATTAATTAACTGATAATTATAATAGTTACTATAGTAAGGCAAAACATAGTGGACAATTCTGAAGCAGCTATTATTTTATTTCTTTATGGACGACAGACAGTTGAAAGTGTAGTCATAGTTGTGGTTCTCTTTTGGAAAGCCCGTCACATGTGACTAAATATTTCTGAAATATATTTCTCACGCGTGTTTTTACTCCCAGAGAGAATCTTGAATCCCGTGAAAATGCTTCCTGACAGTATAATAACAAATAGTCAAGGAAAAAGTAGTTCACTTCTACATATACTTAAGACTGCTGTTTTGACAATTGCATTGTTACAACTCTGAGTTTTTATGAAACCTGTGTCTTTAGTTTGCTTATTTATGTGATTCCTTTGGTGGATATCTAAAGCAGTAATTTTGGTACTACAAAGAAAACGTACCTACATATATCTATATATTTTACTATCAAGAAATATAAATAAAATTTAACAATAATAGTGTATTTCAATATAGCTTTACTAACTCGGGAAAACTCTATTAATTCATTAAATTAAACTAGTTAATCGATTAAAATTTTTGATCGATCGGCAGCACTAGCTAATACCAAATATTTCGCCATGCGACACTAAATGCTAACTCACATGTTTGACAAACCGCTTTTTAGATGCAATAATGAAGGCGCAGGAATCTAAATCCCTCTGGTACCTCATTGAAACTATAAGGATGCTTTTTGTCTGACATTCAAACTATTGTTCGCGGCTACGCCGTGGCCGAGCGGTTAGACCACTCGCCTCTCGCCTAGGCGGCTTGGCTTCGATTCTAAGTGACCGCATTTGAGATGTGTGGTGGTCAAAACCGCGCAAGGTCGGGTTTTCTCCGGGTTCTCCGGCTTACCCCGTCATCGCGTTCCACCGATGCTCCATCTTCATTCCTTGTACCACCATTGTCATCGCCTGCGGTGCCATGGTAGTAAAAGCGGGCGTTGAACACTATAAAAACATTGTTCCTCTGCAATGCATACCGTATGCTTAAATTAAAGCTGTTGGATTAATGCGGATTCTAACTGAAGGTAGGTAATACATCGCAAATGAACAAAAACCCAACAAACGTTGGCTGTATAACAGACTCCGTGGCACAGCTCACTAAGAGCCTTGGCCTACCGCCCGGCCGCTGCTCCCCATCTCGGTCCATTACAGACGTCATGGATGGGGCGCAGTATTAGAGGGTGAGACGTGGTCAGCGCTTCGAAACCCCCGGCCAGTTAATGCGGTCTTCACGACCTGGAGCCGCCACTTCTCCATCAAGTAACTCCTCAAATGGTCCCCGGGGCTGAGTGCACCCCAGTCCAGGTCTCCCAGCGGGGGAAAAATCCCCACGCCGGTACTGGGAATTGAACCCAGGTCTCCCGCTTGGCAAAGAGCAACGCTACCACCGCGCTAAGGAGACGACACGGTATAACAGACTGCCTAACATAAAAAATTCTGATGTTTTACACTCACGATTTTCTTCATGCACTATAGGTTTAATACTTCCCTAGCATCTATGTACCTACAATGTACATAGGAGGTAGAGAAGGGATTCCATCAAAAAATTTGACATGCATGTTTTGAGGACCCCTGTACCCAGAAATTTTTTTTAGAAAAAGGCATGTCTGGACAACATCATAGCTCAAATTGAAATTGTGTGTTATTTATGGACGCTTTTTACCTGTTGTGTTTCTCAGCGTACCAGTCTATATTGGGCGGGAGTGACCGGCTACTTTTGCTCAGAGGTCTCTTTAACAGGCTTGTGGTTCTTTTACATGCCTTAAATCTACGCCACGGGAGTAACAGCTTTACATCGCTTCCAAAGGAAGCCATGCTAAGGATTGTTACGCCCGAAAAAATCCATCTTCCTCCACCGGGTTTGAACCACCAGCTTGAGAACCAGAGCCCCCCCCCCACACACAGGCAAACTACCTTTTATAGAGGACTAGTCGCTGTTGCGAAAAGGCTATTTGAAGTTACAAAACTAGGTATGTAATATAGCTTTGGTTCTACTTAGAAATCGACCATATGGCATACGCAAACGGAGATATGCTGATGAGGAGCAAGTTGAAAGTATCCAAATATCCAAATATTCATATTCAATATTCATTCATTTATTCATTCTTTGGAAAAAACATTGAATAGCAAAAGAACATTTGGACAATATGAAAAATAAGAAGCATTGTTAGGTAAAACATTTTTGGTTAATGGTTTTGTGCGTAAACCGCTTACCGCGTAAAACTGAAGTTCTGAGCACATTTCAAGCTTAAGAAAGAGGTAAAAGTTTGTGTGATGTTAATACCTCAAGGCCGCGCTCGCTAAAGTGTCTCACTTTGGTGCTTCGTGGCACAGGGGATCATGAGTTCGAGTCCCGCCTTGGGCATGTGCTTTGTGTGTTTGTAGATGTGTATATCTGTGCGTGTGTGTGTGTGTGTGTGTGTGTGTGTGTTAGAAGCAAAAAGCAAAAACGGTAATCAAATATAAAAAACAGGAAATGTTGGTAAACTGGGAAAGGGGGGGGGGAGAGGGAAAACGAATACAGCACCGGACTTCCGACAAGACTCCGGAACAAACAAAAAATACCTTTACTGGCATATTCACTTACATTTATCCGAGAATTAACCCGAATAGACCTGATATCTGGGTTCTTAATGGATCGTTACAGGTTAAGAAAACACGTAGAATGAAAATCTTTAAAGAAAAACTAATATACAGAGTGTCTTACCACCTCCGAAAAATAATTAATCTGCTGTTCCGTGACAACGGAATAGGAATGCTGAACTAAAACTGGAAAGAAAGGAGTATAATTCAATACATTCTACAGCTTTTAGTGATTAATGGAAGGTATAAGTCACTTCCATCTTTATGGTATCATATAAAATAATTAAGTTTTATTATTGCTTTTCAAAACATCACACGACATGCAAGTTGCACAAAGAAGAGCGTAGAGTGAGAGCAGTTAATTTGGAGAGATAGAGAGAAGAAAGAGGAAGGGAAGGGGAAAAGCGGGAAAATTCAATATTGACCCCAATAAAGTTATTAATGTACATGTTAAAGGTTGGCTTAGATATCAGCTGCCATATTTAATATACTAGAGGGAATATGATTTTTCCCGAGAACTGCCTCTCTTCCGCTTTCTCACTGTTTCTCCCTCCCACTTATTGTTCCAACCGTAAAGCGACACGGTAAGCCGAGGACACGTGGTTCAAATGATGGCTAAGGCTTTGCATTATCAAGTAAAAGTTTTACCTCTCCAACTTATCTTGCGCAGAGGATGAACGAAGAAACAATTAACATTAATTGACCTGACAGTACTTTAATATGAAGTCCGGGACTTATAGCACTTATGGAGTTGTAAGTCGCCGATCAGTAATGCTGTCTGAAATGAATCTGAGTACCTTGTATGGTTTCGGTTTTAAATATGCGAAGCATATGGGGAATTTAATGTCGCGCTGGCAAGCTGCGATGGTAGCTCAGTTCGTTAGAGCAGCGCCACAGTAAGCCAAACATACGTGGTTTAAATTCTGGCTATGACGTTGACCTTTTTAGTCTTGGTCTACTTTTCTAGTCCCCCTATTCTTCTAGAAAAACTCATGCCATTCATTGAATATATTTAGTTGTTTTAAAACTCTTATTAAACTTCAACCATATACATTGAATATGATAACCGCGAGGAAAATAATCACAAATGAATAGATATAATATTATGTTTTTAATATATGAACACGCTTTGTTGCCTTACCAATTATATCCATATCGAGAGATTATTCAAAATCATATAAGGAAATTTTACTTTGACTAATAGTTGAATAACCAATGGCTTAACTTTACCTGCTTTATTCGTTTAATTTAAATTGTTCTGTGACACTTCTTCTATGTAGCAAAAATGTGACTAGGGTTAACTGCCTTGGGAACAAGTGAATCACGTGTGGAATTTGAATCATGGAGGTTCTATCCTGTGTAGGAAAAAAGTTTGGAAAGGCTTAATTAGCTTTGAAAATTTCCGATCAGACCATGGCTAAAATCAAGAGCCTTCCGTAGCAACACTTCTACCAGTGAGCTGACGTGGATTTTTCACAGTAACTGAGCATTCTTTTATGTCATTATACCTGCTCCACAAACTTCACATTTTTCCTTTGTAACATTTATTATTCTCGGGGTAAATGTTGAAAGCAACCTTAAATGTGCAGCTTTATTTTTAGGTGACAACTAAAAAAGAAAAAGGTTTTTTGAAACTGGTAGCTACGGGCTAGCCTGAGGTGATCAAATCTTCCTTCAGAAGAATATTCGTAAATTATTTAATGCTGATACTGGAATCATGGCCGTATTCAATCACTAAGTATTTTATAAATAGTGGAGACGTAGATAAATAACTGAGATAAATAATTTCTCAGATTAAAGTCAGGCATCATGTTAGACTACACGTTAGAATTACCGAGCCAGGTAACTCTGGGGCTGGCATTCGGAAGGTCCTGGGATGTGTCCCCCTTCGCCGATCTCTCTGACCCAAGGGTTTTTCGGGAGTTTTCCTGCCCCACTAGGCAAATCTGGGAAGGATCCTTAATTCCCACAAAGTTCTGTCCCTTCATTTCATACCAGCCGGTCTCTTTCAGAGATGTGACGACCAGGACTGCAGCAGAGGTGCCATTTCGTGGAGGTGACTGCGCTCTGCAAATATAGCTCTCGGCGGTGGGATGGCGCTCTTGGTTATCTGCGGACTCAGGCGGTCTATCAGGGACTGAGCCATGGGCTCCTGGCGCCCCAAGATGAAGAATTGCTTGTGAACTGTTCGGGATCCTTCACGACGGTTCTTTCTCTGTCCAGATGACGGCCACCCTTGGAAATTACACCCATTTCATCCTCTCCTCCCGGGGTCTGAGATACAATAAATAAGCCAGCGGCTGCAGTGCGGAATACCCTTCGTAATACACACACTTGCACACACAAGTTAGAAATATATTGCTAGGCAAGTCATTAGCACAGACAAGTTGTGTCGGAGAAAGCAATTATTTCGAAGTCAGAGTGGTGAAGGTAAAGATTTGCGGAAAATTTCATAAGCAAGAACTTCATTACGCTCAAGGCATAGTTCTTGAGAAGTATACACATTCTAAAATGTAAAGGTTGTTGAAATATTGCACATTTCCTTCCTGAGAATAAACGACGAATAGCAGTACTGTGACAGATCCCTACTTTTGCGGCCGCTCTCACGTTCGTCTTGGCATGAGTCGGTGGAGTTGACGGCCTTAGAATGCAAAATACCGGTTTTGAAATGAGACACGCCAGAATCTTCCAGAAGTTTCGGTTTCTACAATTTTCCAGACAGTCCTCTGATATCACTTCTAGCTATAAAAAGGAAGGAAATTTTGCAAGTCGAATTAGTGCTGAGTTGTAGTGAATCGTGAGTGACTGGATTGTTAACGCGCAGTGGCGTGCAACCCTTAACTGTCTACTCTTCGAAGTATCGAATGAATTATTTGCAGCTGTGAATTAAAGACTTTATTTGTAACTAAATTTGAGTCAATAAATACATTTGTTACTTTGGTGTCAGGAGAAGGATTAAGAGGCCAAGATGGAAGGGATGGTTCTAAAATTATTGGGTAAGATAGACAGCGTGGGAAGTGAAATAGAGGTAACGAAAGCGGAATAGAAGAACTGAATACTGGAATGCAGAATATGATGGAGGAGAAAATAGATTCCGGAATAGGAGAAATGGGTGAGAAACCGAAAAGGAAACTGCAGTGGCGAAGATGGAGAAAATAAAACCTGTCATGGAGATGAGAAATGAAAGGGCCTATGAATTCTTTGATGAAAAATATGAAGACACGTTAACGGAACGACTAGCCAGGAGCAGGTGGCAGAAGCACTGAATGCGATCTCGACAAAGACAGTCCGGGGAGATCTGGGAGGCACTCTCGAACCGCTTCCGGAGCAATCGCTTGGCTAAAGCCTACTGCGTAGTCAACTAATGGCGAGGCTGCAACAGCCGGGCGAGACGATATGGGGGTTCGTCCTAGCCATCGAACAGGTTGTGAACCTACCACTATTTGTGTAATCCAGGAAGTTGCGTACTCCGTCGACAGGGTGCGTGACTTAGAGGTGCGACGCCCGGAGGCTATAGAACCATCAACGAGGCGTTAAAGGCAGCTTTTAGAATGGAGGTGGCCAAGACCACAGCTGCGCCCATCTCAAGGATCAGGAATATTCTCTATGTCAGAGATAGCGAGAGAGAAGCAACACACAGATCTCGACGAGCTTAAAATGGTGTCTGCTGGGGGTGTGGTGAGGTGGACCACATAGCGAATGGCTGCGTACACCAAGACAACGAGCAGGTGGAAAATGAATAAGGACAGGTGGAGTGAGGGGCATGTCGGGCCTGTCTTCGCCATCTCCACAAATGACGCTACGTGTCTTGGACACAAGATAGGCAGACAGCCTTATTGCTGACGATTGGATACAAGTGAAGCTGTGCCGAATACTCGTAGATACAGGTGCAGCCGTGACTTATAATAAGACCTGACATGGCGAAGGGCTTGCTAACACGAACATCTATTCGGCCCTACCAACTTGTGACGGCGTCGAGCGACTTCTTGTCTGTGGAAAAGGAGGTTAGAGTTTACATTGAGATAGAGCACTGTGAGCCTGTGGGGTGATTGAGGAGTGATACTCCGATTAGATGCTCTCAGGGGCCTGACGCGGCGGTCAAAGTCGGCCGAAGGGTTCCTGCCACTTGACCGAGTCGCGTTGTTGCTCCGGAGCCCACAATATGAACATCCGGGGATCTGTAGGGTGGTTCCGAAGGACGATGCCGTAGTGTCCGCGAGAAACAAGATGGTGGTGAAAGCGCATCTGGAAAGCCAACGGTCAATGACCTTTTATTGGACCGGAAGATATGACTGCACGGTTTATGTGCTGCTCGAGCATTGTTGCCTTACCGGGAGGAAGTACCATGAGGCTGCTGAGTCCTCTGTACATCGACCAGGTCATCCAGGCCGGGATGGATTTAGGGAAGTGCGGGTCACCTGGGCGTGTATCGCTGTGTGATGAATCCGCATACCCAACACCATTGCAGATTTTGTGGCTTCGGCTGAAACACTTGCTAAAGATTGCGCTCAACCATCTGACCGCTTCACAACTGGAAAGGGTTCGGTGTTTACTCAGCCGATGCTAGTCTGTCTTCAGCGAAGGGCATGGCGATTGCGGTAGCACTGACAGAGTACTCCATAACATCGACACCGGAGACACCTTATCGATCCGGCAACCACCAATACGTGTTCTTTGACGAAGGAAACAGGGGTATGGGACACATTGGAAGACGTGAATCCTAGGGGAATCATCAAAGAGTCCGACAGAAATTTATGTTCCCCTGTAGTCTTGGAGAAGATGAAGAGGTACGGCGAGCTACGCTTCTATGTAAACTACAGGAAGAAGGATGTCGTCACCATAAAGAATTATTTCCCCTTACTGCGAATTGACGAGCTGGAGGCACTTGCTGATGCTCAGTGGTTTTCGTCTTTGGACTTGAAATTGGGATACTGGCACGTAGCCCTGGATCCCAGAGACTGGTAGTCGGCCACATTTTCGACATTTCAATGACTTTGACAATATATGGTTTCGCCCTTTAGCTCTACAATGCGGCAGCCACTTTGCAGAGTCTCATGGAATCAATGATGAGAGGGTTGACATGCGATGCTTGCCTGCTCTATTTGAATGACATCGACGTGGATAGTAATTTCGAAGAACATTTCGAGAACCTGACCAAAATACTGCAAAGACAGCAGACAGCTAACTAGAAGTCGAACGCGAAAAACTGCAAACTCTTCTTTAAGGTATTGAACCACTTGGGGCACATAGCCTCACCATTTGGTGTGGTCACGGACCCGGAGAATGCAGTTTCAGATTGGATTTTCCCGAAAGACAAACGAGAACTGCGAGATTTCCTGCTCCTATTCAGCTACTACCGCAGGTTCGTCAGAGGTTTCTCCAATATCAGGAAACCCCTCACCCGTCTGACTGGCGGAAGAGCACCGGCCTCACATGTGGTCAGAAGAGGCAGAGAGCGCCTTCCAGGAGCTAAAGTTTACAGTCTGCAGCGCCTATTGTAGGATTTCCGCAGACTTGGTGCCACTCCTGGGAGAAGTGGAAACAGGACTAGACTGAGCTGGGAGGACGTCGCATCAAGGAGTAGTGCGTACAAATGCTACTGGGATCAATGGAATCCATTGAAAATCAAGGATGTGGTACTGTTCAGAGTATAGGAGTCGCCTGATGGGAAGGCTAAGAGAAAACAGCTGATCCTCCCTCGGGGTAAGGTGGCGGAAATCCTTGAACAAGTGCATTGATGGGCTTCATGATGACATTTGGGACCCATCCAAACCATTGACAGTTCCGACAACGATGGTATTGGTTGAGCCTACGGGCAGACGCTGAGAAGTAGTGCCGCTAATGTCATAGTTATCAACAAGTCGTGACCCGCATACTAGGACCCGAAGTCGCGTGCAGCAGTATAACGCGGGAGCACCTTTCAAACGCATAACCATTGATGTAGTTGGGCCATTTCCAATATCAGACGAGAGCAATACGTTCCTGTTGCTTGCAAAGCATTACTTCACCAAGTGGCCGGAAGTGTACGCCATCCCGAACTAGGAGGCCAAGAATATTGCAAACTGACTTATAGAGGAACTGTTTGGTCGCTATAGAGTGCCAATGGAGCTATACATAATCAGAGCATCAACTTTGAGTCCAATCTCCTGAGGGAAACACTGGGGCAACTCGGGGTGCATAAGACGTGCACAGCACCTCTTCATCTACTATCAGATGGCATAGCTGAGTGGTACATCAAGACTCTAGAAGAACAATTGAGGAAAATTGTGGGGAAACACCAGACAGACTGGGATATAAGGATGCCAATTTTCTTGCTCAATTCACGACACAACCGGGTTCACACCAGCCAGTTTGGTCTTTGGCAGAGAGCTGGGTCTACCATGCTATCTAATGATGGGGTCTTACTTCATGGACATGCATGAACTGGACTATCAAAACATCCAGGTGGAGAGCAGTCGGATGAAGAACCGTTACTACTGGCAGGCCAGCAGCCTAGGTTTCCAGCAAGGTGATCTGTTGTGGCTATATCGTGCAATTTGGACCAAGGGACGGTACCCTAAGCTTCAACAACCATGGTAAGACCTTGTAGCCAAGAGGATAAATGTTGTCTACCGCATCCAGGGGCCGCCCCAAGGGAAGAAGATGGTAGAATATTTGAATCGTCTATCCGCTAGAATGACGCTGATCGGGAGGACCTTTACTACAGTTACGGAAGTATTACAGCGATTGGTAGCACAGCGCCCGTTTAGTGATGATCGGTAAGGGATTTATCTTTTGTCAGTTTAGTAAGTGAGGTAAATTAAAGCCTTACAGTGGAAATATATTTTGCTCACAACAATGATCAAGTTACCAGATTTAAATATGCTGCAGTTATAAGTCCTCGTGCTTAGATTTGGGAGCAGTTGATTATTTATCTTAAAACAACCGGTAAGTCATTCTAAACAGATTAGTTATTAGCATTAAATATTCTGAGCAAATTAAGTGGTGTTTTCTATTTTTGTCGCAACATATATCCTCAAAAAATAACTCGTATATAATATCTTTAGATTGAAATCAATAATTAATAATGTGATCCCTGACAGCCAACTCACTGCCTCAGCTGCTAAGAGGTTTATCTGCCGAGTGGCAATAGATTCATTCTACATAAGCAATGATGTCATCCTTGTCGCAAGATGTAACAAACATTCCTCAATGTAGTTTCGGATGGTGCGACTATATGCTTATACTGCGCTATTTTGTTTTGCAATAGACTTTTTCTATGTGTTGCAATGTACAGCGCTAGAGTTTTTGGTTTGTTTACTTGAAAAGGCTTATTGTTCTGCTGCAGATGTGGACGGGACGAAGTGGCAACAGGGTGACGGAGCAGCCACGAGGTAAGACAACTGTAAGGGATCACTGTGCACAAAGACAAAGTGCTACAATTTCCATCTTGTCGGACGGTATTAGTGGAATAAATAAGAAAGAATAAGTGTTGTCCGATTTTGTTTTAACCAGTCGACCTATACCCATCATTGCGACAGAAAATAGAAGCTCTACGGTACATATAAAACAGCTGCTGTATAACTTGGTGGTTTAGAGATGATTGACTACACCCCAATGCCATTAATGCATTATTGCTTTCTCTAGCATGTATGTACAATTTACATAGTAGGTAGAGAAAGAATTAAATTGCGCCCAAAATATTCGTTAGCGAGACTTCACCCAAAATTCACAATTTGAAGCAGTTTCAGAAAAAGGTCAATGTATGAGGCTGTGTTTGTATATCTGTGGACAGCATATCTCAATAATGAAAAGTCGGCTAACTATCGTAATTGGTATTTAAGTTTAGTATCTTCCAAGAATGCGACAGGAAGAGTTTCAGAACAATCTCCCCAATCCAAACTACTCTTTACATGTAAAATGTTTCCAAAAGTACGATTTTCTAAATATTGTTAACAATTTTTATTAAAATACCGTATATTAAATATGTTTATATGGCAAATAAAATGTATGTCCAGAATTTTTTGGGATTATCCCCTGAAGTTCCTTTAATTCTAAATGACTTATGCCTAAGTGATAAACCGCAAGAGTTAGACAAACACATACTTCACAGAAATGGAGATTTCGTCAAAACACGCAATCTATATCATACACACTTTTTTGAAAAGGTAAACATTATTGGATTCAGTTTTAAAATACTTAATTTTTTCTGAAACGGGAAATTTTGATTGATTTCATATCTCTTCTGTTTTACTCCTAGCCATGAAGAAAGAACCTAATTTCAATGAGAATCCCATAGGGACAGTTTCTAAAAGATTTTACTGTCGCCTTAGTTTATGTACCCCTTAATTCTCTTCTGGTAACACTTATTTCATTTTCGGTAATGCTTATCTTGATTAGTATGATGTAAAAACAAAGAATAACCTTTTGTAAGAAAAGTTTGTTTACAAAACAGATAGAAAAAGTGATGTGAATGGAACATATCAGAATATATTTTTGTCTGTTATCCTCATAAGCGCTGAAATATGTTATTTTTAAAATAAGATTTAATATATTGAATTATTGTTATATAAATTTATATCATACATTTGAAATTTTATAAAAAGAACAATATGAAACGTTTTGAGCAGAAGACTATTTATGTTGATACTTTGGTATTTGCTCATAGCTCTTATACGAGGACTGGCATCGGTTTACTAACCCAAATTGCCGCCTATGCTCATGGCTAAAAACGAATGCATTTGTTTTAACTCTCAAGTAATAAAACATTCACATAATTATGTCTCCTGGAGATTATATTCTATTGCACACTCCTAAATATGTTGCTCGTACTGAGTTCCCAACATCAAGTGTGCCATAGAATATTAGATCGTATATTTTATTCTCTGCCCTGCGATTGTTTTGTGTGTTTGGAGCAATTGTTTGGTATTTTTAGTCATGACTCCCATTTTCGGCATGCACTTGTAGCATGGAGAACAGGAATGGAATGCATTTTGAGCATATCCAATCTGGACTGAAAATCACGTTCTCGTTGAAAGGATGGTGGTCAGTGCTATTAGGTTGAGAGAATGGGGGAGAGATGCAGGTTTGCATTTGTACCATATTTATGAAGCGAATTGTCTGCAAAGCAACTGGGCGTCGAAGGTAATTCTATTTCGCTATCAGAAAGTCGTTGCAGAGCATTCATTATTTGTACACAGGACAGAGTGGTTGAAATTTTTGCGAGAGCTTTAAGCATTCACTGTATAAGAGTGAAATGTGTACAACGAGCATGATTCATTTTACACTCCTTATTTCTTCAGTGTGTTATTAGCGAATTAAATTTCAGCAGCGACTTCTGCTGGTTTATGAATGGTTTTTTTTTAGTAGTGGTTAACGCCCGCTTTTACTACCTGTGGCAGCGCAGGGGATGACACTGGTGATACATGGAATGAAGATGGAGCACAGGTGGAATGCGATGGCTGGGGAAACCGGAGAATCCGGAGAAAACCCACCCTTCCGCCGCTTTGTCCACCACAAATCTCACTTACGGCCGATGTGGATGGAACCCGGGCTATCTAGGTGAGAGGCGAGTGGTCCAACCACTTCAAGGAAGCGACAGGAAAATCTTCAGGAAAATTCTCCCACCCCAAACTGTCCTGTACATGAAACATTTTTCGAAATGTTCTGAAAATGGCTCTAAAGATTTAGATTCAAATGCCGTATAGTAAAAAATGATACGACAAATAAATGTATATCCTGAATTTCTTGGAAATAGCCCCTGAAATCCTCTTCATTCTGAATGATGTTTGCATATCTGGTAAGCTGCAAAAATAGACAAAAGCTCACAGCACAAAAAATGTATTTTCGTTAAAACACACAGGTTACGTTCAATGACAATAGCACTGTGACAGATTTTAAAAGATTTTACTGTCTATTTAGCCTAGGTTATTCCTTATTTCCCTTACCTTTATGGAACTAATAATACTATTTCTGGTAATGTTTATCTTGATTAACATTAAATGGATAAAAGAATAGTGTTTTGTAAGAATAGTTTGTTTGCAGAACAGATGGAGAAAGCAATGTAATTGAACACATAGTTTTTTTTAAATAAAAATACTGCTATAGTGTACATGCAAGATACAGAAAAGTAATGTGCAGAAAATTGTAGATTAGATAGGCAGTATCAAAATAAGGATTTTGACGTGGGACCATAGGATCGCAAATGCAGAAAAGTAACAGAAGCCCTGCATGAACATAACTTAACCTTACTTTATGAAACGTTTTAATGTGCCAAAGTTGCAGAGTACAGCAAAGTAACTCGCACAAGGGGTATCTACCGTCTACCTGTCTGTGGTACACAGTGAGAAACCAACATTACATGTATATACAATAGTGTCATCTTTGTTCTGAAAAAGACGAGCGTTCCTTATTACCGCACCATCCAGTATAGGCTTTGTAACACATATATGGCATTGAACATCAGACACACCTGGCGACTGTGACTAAGCTTTGTAAAATAATGCGTTTTACTTACATCTGACATGCCACAAACAGAATTCAAAATCGGAGATCCTAAGAGGATCATACTGAAGTCGTGAGCAACCTAATATTAAATTTAAAACTAACAAAGTAACAGAAATGATTGCAGGATTGTAATATACGGACCTTACACCACATGTTGTCGCATTGTGACATCATTAACTTCCATCACGTTACCACAACGCTGTATATCCAAAATGGCGAATATCAATGTTTCGTTTCGACAGCATGCTCTCGTTGATTTCCTTGTTAAAGAGGAAAAATCTGCTGCTGAAATTCATCCCAGAATTCAACGTGTCTACGGAAATGTCTGTAGTGTTACGAGATGGGTGAAACACTTAAAAATGGGAACGCAACTACCCAAGATCAGCCTCACTCTCGAACTGTCTCCACGGAACGCAACAAGGAAAGAGTTAATGAGCTCACTAGAAAATACAGGTGTTTCATTGTGGATGAAATCGCCTCAAATCTTGCAGTAGGACATAGTGCACTACAAGAAATTATTGAAAACTTAGATAATTGAAAATATTGTGCCCGTTGAGTCCCATGTTTATTGACCGTAGTCCTCAAGAAACCATCATCCAAGTTCTTTCTCAGAGGTTTCAAATGTTGGTGATGATTTTCGACTAGTATTGTGAAAGGCGATAAAAGCCTGAAACAAAACGTTAAAGTATGGAATGGTATCACTTGGAGTATATTCAGAAAGCGGTGTGTCAGTGTCTTCGTGCAGCTGGAACGGAGTTTTTTCGTATTGGTATCTTCAAAAATGCAGAAAGATGACGAAAACGTGTTCAAAAAAATTGAGACTATGCTAAAAGGTTTCACAAAAATCTGCAGATTCAGCTAATGTACTTAGTTTGTGTAAAAAATAAGATTAAGATTTTAAAACAAATGATGGTTACGACCCTCGTAACATAACGGATTTACTGTTGACGAAGATAATGCCTAAAAAGCTTTTGCGCGCTTGTTGCTGTTCTCGAAATGCTTATTTTAGTACTGACTTTCTACTGTACTGTCTATCCAGAATTTTGACAAAATTTTTTCCAAGAAATAAGGCTTTGCTTACCAATTCCACTCCTTGCTCATATTAGTGAGTACAATACAGTCGCCCGTTATGTAGGTTTCAAAGGCAGGTTTAAGAAATGGCCAGTTAGAACCGAAGGCTATCCTATTTTAAAGGGTTGACAGACGGTGAGATGAGGAAGCTATGTTAAGAATTTGTACAAACTATGTATTACTCTAAACATTATTCCTCCTCATCCAATATAACTTACTGTCAAAAATAGCGACTATTGCAGTTTGTTTACTTTCTTGTGTAATCGTGTTACATGAGTGGGTTGTTATCACTTTATTATGTGTTGCTGACGCCGAAGTTACAGGCTGTGTACAGAGAATATTTGACAGCTGTTTCTTTTCACATCTTGCACAGGTGGTTGACCAGGCAACCACTGGCATAATTCCACTGAAGGGAGGGTGCGGGGAGACACTACAAAGCTTAACGGATCTGCAAGTGAACGTTCACGTATTTCTAACTTTTGGTTTAAAAATATAGTGCTGATTTGAATGCGAAATTCGGACGCAAACTAAGAAAAATACAAAATAAATATGTATCATGGTTCACAACAGAAGTTAAAGGTGCACTTAATTTTTGTATTTATATAATAGTTTCAATTAAATATATGATTAGGCTAGTTCATGAATTTTATTAGAAAATTAGGGCAGAAATAATGCTTTATGCTAATGTTTCTGGAGAAAAGGTAGAGCAGACGTCACCAGCTTACTCCGTGTGTGAATTGAGTAAACACGTGACAGCAAGGATTGTCTCTCTTCCTTGTAAAATGCGCCGTGTTTCAGTATATAATGTCGGAAACAGAAAGCAATCCAACATGCACGCCATCGACTCCTAAGTTTATGCCTGTCTAATAAGAATCCTTCTTATTTATTGAAACGATGGAATAAGTGTTTAGTTCTGCATTAAGAAAATTCTATTTTCCAGAGTCATTACCTAACCGAGGCTTATACGCACGAGATTTACCAAACGAGAAGAACGGTTCTTTCAAATTTTGTTCGATCCCAATTAATTACCAAGATGCCTGCTCATATTCACTGCTATAGATATGAAAGTTTTTCGTTATAAATTAATTCTCATACTTTTAGCAATATAATGCGTTTGCAATTGTATTAACCAAGCTAAGAGTTTGTGATTTTTATTATGTTAATACTCTTATAATTGTCCTGTTTGCAATTATTTATGTTACAAATACTAATCACCACCAAATCTATTAAAATACGTGTAGGTTCATAGCCGAAGTATAAATAGGAATGCAAAAATCATAGCTAATGGCGCAATTGTTCTACCAATCACGAACCTACAATGTATATTAAGCTATGAAAGGTGGTTTACGTGTTTCAAACACAAAATGCTGCATACTGCCACAGCACTTAAGGCATTATCTGTTCTTGCTTTCCGGGCAGCAGTTCGCGCTGTTCACAGTAGGCGATTCGCAGGAGTATACAACAAATTTGCACTCTCTGCATTACTCAAGAGCAGCCAGTTTGAGACCCTTGAGGTGGTGGTGATTAAAACTGAGCGGCCTCTCACAAGGCTTCGCACATGTGGTCCTGGAGCTCTTTGTGGCTCATAAACTAGTCTTCACCCAAGTCCGATGGTCTCAATAAATTTGACCACGTCTCTGATGTGCCTCTCTTATATCCTCTGGCTACAAAAAGAAGGTACCCAGGGTTACATATCTAATAAAGGCGAATGCTTCGCATTCACCTAGAAAGGTGCTGGAAGGTTTCAAGACCCATCCCGCATTTCCTACATATGGGGTCCTTAATTAGCTCCATTATGCATAAGATCTTCTCAAAGTGTTGTTTCCAGTGAGATAGCCAACAACCACTCTGAGCCTGGTTCTAGTTAGGTTTAAAAGAGCCTGATTTTGTCTGCACGGGCCTGTCTTGCGGCATTTTTGTTTTCAAAATCTCAAGATGAGCCCTAGCTGTAAGCTGGGTTATCTCATACTTGATGCTTCTGGGAGACACGCCGCAAAAGGGCTCAGGTCCTATAAACGCAAGAACTGCTGCCCGCTTAGCCAGCCTATCCGCCATCGTTTTACCTCTAATGCCTCAATGGCCCGGAACCGAGACAAGGGAAACCTCTCCGCGGGCACAAAGTCTGTCCAACACCAATCTGGATGTCGTTTTAACTGTTATAAGGACTTTCAAATCTGCCTGACTATTTGAGCAAATCAGAATATCAGCTCACCTGTCTGACATGCTTAAAATATGCATGACACAGACTAAGATGGAAGATATCTCAGCCCGGAACACGGTAGCAAACCTTCCAAGGGGAATGGCAAGATTGGTTCCAGGGTTCCAGGCTACGGCCCCATCCTATCCCCGAAGCGGGAATCGTCAGTGTAACACGTCAGGTTCTTCCCGGTAGGAAACACCAGCGTATAATCTGGGCTTAGGTTTAACCTCGCCCCCATGAAATCTCCTGCCATAAGGGAGATAGGACACCTCTCCTGAAGTCTATTGGCATCAGTGAGTGTCCTTTAAGAGTTAGGTGACCCTTGAGGTAGAGGATCCGTTACGGGAACTTGGGTGAGGAGATATTTACCAAGGTCTACACATCATCTAACTGGAAGTAAGTAAAGGCGAGAGAAGCATGTGTGTTAAAATGGGCCGCAGCAACGCGAGGCAGAAGAACTCTGTAGCAAATCAGTCTCTACTTACGCGATGAAAGGATAGATGTTAACGGTAGCTGTGCAATTGAGGTCCTCATTGAAATTTCAGAACGCCAGTTAACTCAAGCTTTATCTTGCTTCGTTCTCCTATTTACCACGACAATAATTCGAGATATCGTAGCAACATTAAACGATTTAATTTTACGATTTGAAAGCAATTTGTACCGGCAGTATGTGCAGAAATGTGAGATTCTGAAAGTACTGATAGATCATTTGTTGCTTTTCACCAGACATAGTAGTTCTGAAGCAGTAGGGTTCAAGCTATCTACACTCAAACCATTACACCTACAAAGGACGCAAACTACAACGGCTATGACTTACTGAAAGGCAGGTAAATACGGTCTGTTGAGAGCCGTCTGCAGACGCCAAAACACTATATGATAGATGGGGGTGGCAAAAACACTGCGACAAATTAAGTAACCGTTTAACTTAATTCCTTTTCATCATTATTTTTATGCTTAGAATTTCCTGTACCTGATTAGCATCTGTTAATGCCATAAATGAAATATGTTAGGAGAAGTATGGCAAAACAGCTTAAAAAGTTTTTGAGCTTAGAAACGCTAGGAAAATCAAAGTAAACCTAAAATGTTATTATGGAAAGTGAATCTGACCTCACACTAAAATAATTTCCATTCCTTTCATGAGAAGGTGCTCAATTTGACTTTGTTCACTGGTATATCTAAATGAGTATTTTGAAGTTATTGTGTTTTTAATTAGCATAGTTCACTGTCACGTTAGGGTAAAACTTCTTAGAGGAGTACCTTAGTAATCTAACGAAATTTAATATTCGTTCATTCCTGTGAATGTCATGTCATGACATTTTGAGACACAATTTGGAATTTTAAACATATATTTAACCAATAGCGCAACTAAATGTTTAGTATGAATGTCAGTCGCTGATAAACAAATGTGAACTAATTCAGCATGTTCAATTGGATCATCAGTTGATTTATTTGAAGATATTAATAATATGCATACAGTACTTCCTGCACAGAATTTATTAAACATATATACTTATTTCATAATGAATAAACTGGTAATATGGTAGTTAAATATATAGTTCTGATGAATTTAAAGCCTGGGACTAATTTTCTGTACTAACAAAGTTACTTTCGAAGGTAATTGCTAATATAATTGAGAGAACAAGGATAGCGTTAATATGTTTTCGGAGGGGACCCGTCATCCATCCAGTGAGGATAATATTCAAAGAGCCCCCGAGAGGGAGGGATGATGTGAGAGAGGAGACACTGAGTGGCCAGAACCTGGAGTGACGCCTCAGCAATGGCAGGATTCTTACAGTTTCCGGATTGAGATGCCCCGGTGGTCAGACATGCAGACCAGGGACCCTGACTTACCTTGAAGTTTCAAAATGGCGGTCTGTACCTATACTCCAGCAACCAACAAAGGCCAAGAGGCTGAGATTTTCGTAGAAAGAATCATTGTTCCTGCCACGCTGCACTGAAACACGTCGCCGAGAGTTCCATCCCTGAAACACAACAAACAGGATGAAGGATGAATGGAGTGGTTAACGAAACGATGTGGTGAGGCAGGAAGTTTAGGGGATGAGAGAAACCCCTCCAGCATTTACATGACAACCCGAGGAAACTCCCGAAAGCAACCTTGGGTCGAAGTGGACGGTTGCCGGAAATCGAACTCGGGACCTCCTGAAAGCGAGTTGCACACTTTATCGCGGCGCCACCTTAATCAGTATGTTGAGAGAATGCAATCAACTAATCATCATTCAGAGCTTACTTCGCGCCTCTCAAGTATGCAACTTTCTTCACACCCAACGATGCAAACCAGTGTGTTTTAGTTCTATTAAATGATATAAATTTCTTGAAAGAAACGTCCACCACTGATAAACGTTTGGAGTAACTTAATTTAATACTTTTATTAATTAGACTAAAAAAATAACCAAAAATTTGTAGCGTTAAAGCGTAATGAAAGTGTCATATTTCCAAATCATTAGACAAGGTAGACCGAAACAAACGGCACCACCAATAACACAACGCACACCACAGAGATAATTTTAAAATCCCCTCTTTTTCTAGGGTGCTCTAAGACATGTACATCTGGTGAAATATTGGTATTTCACTTTGGGGTGGAACGCTTTACTTTCTCTACCTACTAGGTATATGGAAGAGAAAGTACTCACAGAGAGGTATCAAGGGACCGATTCAGGTGCAAAATTTCTTTTACGCACTGAATGATTTTATACATGCTGAATTAGCAGATATTCTTTTAAGTTACACCATAAATAGGGAATCTGCCAATGCAGCAAGGGGCCTATATCATCGCAATTTCTGAATAGTGACATCTTTAACTGCAATGTATCAAAGGATCTGTGACTCGGGTTCTCTTAATTCCCGATTTGAAGATTTTTCTAACTGTTGAGGTTTAATTTTAATTTATTACTTTTGCAATGAGAATGATTTTTTAGTTTAAAAATCCGAACTGAAAATGCTTACATATGGCTTGAGGTATATATTTGTTCAATGAAACCAAATTTAATAGAGCATAATATCATTATGTTCAGAAATTCTAAGTTGAACTATGAATATATTGTGAATTCTAATTAGGTAATTTTGTATGAAAACATAAAAGGCATGGCTGCGTAAATTGAAGTTCCATTGTGACCTATATTCTTTCCTCGTGTCAGAGCACCTATGTTCTAGCAGGACAAAGGGCAGAGGGCAGAAGAGGGTCAAACGTCTGACCTGTTAAGTAAACAACGGAACGTCTGAGATAAGGACCTCTAGTCATCCTAAAACATCGTGAAATTTTCCTCAAGAACACAACTTTAGAAAAAACTGCAAATACCGGATCACCATATCGTCCTCAAGCGCTGTTAGAACTATTTGTACTTATTCAACTCCCATCCTTAATTTGATATTTTATATCTTTATTTGGTATTTTAATATTTTACATCTGAGTAATCTTTGCATACAGTAAGCTTTAGTTAAAGGAAGCCAATACGTTTAATATATGTTTTTTCTTCCCTAATATTATTTTAGAAAAATTACTACTTCTTTACTCTTCAAAACTCCTGATTTTGAAAACTTAATAATTTATTTTTCAAAATTGAAATATTATTTCGGAAAAATACCTGGTCATTTTTTTTAATCTACTGTTTCCAAAAAGTAAAAATTTATGAAACAAATATGTAAAAAAGTGTGTTGTGTTGAGCAGTTTGAACATGGAAAATGCTGGAAAAATATTTACAAAAAAAAAATAAGGTTCGAAAATGGGCGTTCCTATTGGTAGACATGAACCTACCCACTTATAGTCTCAGTTAGTTGGTAGTTAAAATGTGGAAATTGGAAAAAACGATGCATATACTCAAAGCATAAAATTGATATAACTTTATTACGAAATAGTTTTAACAACTTTTGTTCAAATTTCACAGATATATTATCTTCGGCAGGTTAAGGTTTTTATTGAAATAAGTGAGAAATTATTCCTGAAATTTGAGTTAGTCTCTTGCATCCACTGGATAAGTAAGATATGTCTTACAGCTTTGGAACACACAACACGGAACACTGAAGTATTAGATCTTTATAACAATGTTGGTTAAACCCTTCCCCTCAGATGATGTAGGATTAGAACTGAGTAAATGCGTGTTCTTATGATGTAACAAGGCTTAGATTCCACCAGTCGTTTCAAAGCTGTTATCCACTCGACCACAGGCATTTGTGGTGGGATGCTCAACAATGAAGCATTTCTCCTGCTTTCGCATTTGCTCTAAGGGTGCTAGATACTTGTTTTAGATATCAAACTTTCAAAAAATGGTAATCAATTCCCATTTAAATACGCAGTGAACCACTCGCCGCTCATCTCGCCCGGGTTCAATCCCGATGACAACATGTGGGATTTATGTTGGACAAAACGGCCTCTGGACGGGATTTCTCCGGATCCTCCGGTTTTTCCAGCCATTCATACCACCAATTTCTACATCATCACCCTTTCGCCTTCCTTTCGTATAGTGTACTTTTTTGCCTTCTTACCAAACATTGGGCTGATTCCCCATCCCTAGATACTCTCTCCGATCCAAAGTTCGCAGCTCCTGAACAGATCTCTGACCTCAGGAATTTTCTTGTTAAGTCCTGGGGATAGTGTAAGTCGTCCAAATTAACGTAAGCAGGTGGAAAGAAGAAGTATAAGATATCTAATTATTCCTCAGACATGCTCATTTACAATTAAACAATAAATTGCTTCTAAACTTAAAGCTTTTCCTGAAGAGAAATTGTGTAACTTTATAGTTTCCTAAGAGGTGAATAATGTATTAAATTATTTTCAAAAGCCTTAAACCAAACCGGTACTTGATATCAAGAAAAATATTCCTTACTTACCTTCATCAACCTTGGAGGAATAAACATATAATAAAAATCTGATGTGTTCCATTCACATCACTTTCTCTATCTATTTACAAACTATTCGTGCAAAAGAGTATTCTTTTATCTACGTCGTTTCAATTGAGACAAGCATTGGCAGAAATGGTTTTACTACTTGATTTTTTGTAAGTAGAAGAGAAACTAGGAAAAACGCTAGGCTAAATCGATATTCGAATGCTATAAAAGCTGGTTACCATGTGAGCAATTGAAGTTCGGCCCGGTCCAGTTAGGTTCGCTTTGCACTTCTAGAAGTAAACAAACAAAAGATGAAACGAAAGCTGATCCCTTTCGAGAAAAGTTACGTACTTCAAAGCTGAAACCAGTAAAAACAAATATATTGGAAACGGACAACCCTACAACAAAAATACATATGACATAAATTGCGTGTATTAACGAGATGTACACTTCTTGTGCAGTACATTTAAGGTTTATGGGGCAATTCTCAGAAAATTCAAGATATACGCTTTATTTGTGATGTAAATACCTTCAGTGTACGGAATTTTAAACAAAATTATTAGAGTCATTTTTGAGAAAATAAAAATTTCAAAAATGTTTCCATATAAAGGGTAGTTTGGGGTGGGGGTATTTTCTTCAAAACCTTTGTTTGTGTCACACCCTTGGAAGATACAAACTTAAATAGCAGGTTTGGTATTTGATGGTCTTTCAGTTTTTGAGCTATTCTGTTCACAGGCACAGGCTCGGGCGCAAACACACTCACACACGGATATTTTTCTACTTTTTTTTTGGATTCAGTGGACATCAAATTTTTGGGTGGAATACATTACCTTCTCTATACATTGTACCTAGTACGTTTAGAGAAAGTAAAATTAGCTAATTCAGCAGTAGGATAATGGAGTAAATGAAACAGACAAAAATCAGAAAAGACTGTGCCACGTAAAAATTGATTTAAAGTGTCTCTCTCGATTTCCATACACCTACAGACACTATTAAAGCTTCGGATTTGAACTTCTAAGTCAGGCATCCCCAACAGTCCGCCCGCTCGGGCGGCAGCAAAAGCCCTGAAGCCCTGGCCGTCCGGTTGCGGGCATGAAATGAAGGTGATACAGTGGCGGAACTACAATTTTGTAAATTAACTTACACTTTTACTCTAAATTACATAATAGTGATAACAGTATTTTATACACTTTAATACTGATAACTAATATAATACAAAATAAAATCTAATGGGCAGGAAATTCAATTAATGAAATACAAATACTCATACACAACTAATAAGCTAAATAAATAATGTAATATGACTAAGACCTTGTTGATACTATGCAATTCAATGAAGTAAATAATACAAATATACATAATATTCTTCAAATAAATGCCTCTATGAAAACTGTTCTTTCTTAGCCATACGACAACCACTGTTATTTTTGCAGTTGTCTGTTTTTAACCGGTTGTTCAATACGTGGGGCTATTGTTTGCGAGCTAACCAATCGCAAACATGCTTTCAAGTGTTCATCACTTAATTGGCTTCTGTTACGTGACTTTGTACACTTCATTAAGAAAAACAGCGATTAGCAAACATAGGTTATCCCGAACATGCAGGAAATTCTTCCAGCTAGACTGTGGAGTTTAGGAAATCTTTCACGTATTACAGAGGTGTAGAAATGGTTGACACTTTTTCTATTTAAAATGTATCTTTTAACTCAATGTTATTTAGCATATCTATTACTTTTTACTGCAGTTTAACAGGACTAATGAGGATATCCCCTGAAAATGGTGTTGCAAATAACTTAAATTGTTTCTTAAGTGGTATAATATCCTGGAATCTACGTTCGAATTCTTCGTTTAATTGTCGCAGTATGGTTATATATTCATCAAAGTCCTATGTTTCTACTCACTGAATCACTGAGGCTATGATAGGAAAATATAACGTCAGCGCAAGTAATGTCGTTGCAAATTATATTTAGTTGTTTTGTTTAGTAGTTTGTAACACACTAAAATTTTTGCCGCGTCATTTTCTTCCATAAACAGAAAGTTTTCTTCCCATTCTGCTCGAAACATCACAGGTGTGGACGACCGTCTTCCCAACACGGATGTACCAGCCAACGTAAGTAGGACACCACAGTACTAATATGTAGCGTTACACCGCCACTGCACGGATATACTGTATAGCTGTGCGGCCCGCAGTGAGTGTAATGTTAGCCCCGCGCCCCCTCAAGCGACCTTGACTCGACTTGGGGATGCTGTTCCAAGTGAACAGAATCGCAATTCAATTTTTTTAGTTTAGTTTAAGCATCTGTTTACTTTTACATTCTTATTGCACCTTATTCCAAGGAGAAAGTACTTAAAGTACCTAGTAAAGGCACAAATAAAAATATTTTTAAAAAATCTATGGCTGTAATGCAAAACGTTATTTCTCCTCTTTTTTTATGAATATTTGTACATACAATGAAAAAAACAGAATGCTCTTTTGTTTTGATTAATGTAACAAATGCCTTTATTGACTCATTAGTTACAATAAAATCTATAAAACACTGCTCCAAATAGTTCATTTAATGTTAGACAGTTGACAGATTACAGTTCCACGCCGTCGACGGCTCACGCACCACTGCGCTAACACTCCTGTCACTCACGATTCAGTGAGTGCAATGTGTTTCTTCCTGCTTTAATAGCGAGTAAATGTCACAACCTTTCTGGAAGCTTTTCAAAAGTGTAGAACCCGAAGCTTAAGGAAACATTTCGAATACCAAAAGAATTGTGATTTTGTGGGAAGCTTTCGCGGTCGCGAAACTATATCCTGTTGCGTTGCGCCGTTGTTTACCATCGAATTACGATATCTTATGTTCCAGCTTCACTGCCGCATGCCAGAGCGAACATGAGAAAGATCGCACCCTTGGTCACATCAACTACTGATCTTAACCTATACTCTTAAAATAGTCCACTCTTAAAGTAAAAATATCCTAACTTTATAATTACATTACCCATAAGTGAGTGTAGTGCTTCGGGCTGCGATGTGGAAATATACGCTATGAGCCTTGAAAACTCCTGGGAGGTTTTATGAGGTACACTAAGCTGGTGAGATATTTAGGGAAAATTTGAGGAATATTTTGATTGAAATATAGAGTATGTGCTCTAGCGAATTGCTTTATCTACTTCTTGTCACCATGCTCCTTATGTACCGTGTTTCTCGACCAATGTGGCTAACTCTGAGGATCTCACAGCGGGAAACATTTTTGTCACGCAATCACCATCCTCCGACGTATCGTTACGGAGTTATTCACCTCTGTTTGAAGCGAATCCGATAGGATAGGTTTGAGAGGCACAGCCAGTACACTTTGACTCTCTGTTTGTTTAATTGGATATTATATTATATTTAAAATTATATCTATAAAAATCTCATTGGAGTGCAAATTTAAAATGTGTGCATCATGTTGTAATATTTAGACACATCATTAAGTAATTAAAGAAATATAATACTACTATAAAGAAATGCCAGAGATCACGTTTTGCATTCCGGCCTCTCTTCATATACATTATTAATTATAACATCTCGTCCACTAGTTCTGATCCCCAGGTCACGGGACCAAAACCGACTCAGTCGATGGTTTTTAAGTGTGCTTAGAAGCGCCAGTCCCATATCAGTAGGTGTGCTGGGATATAACAGAACTCATGTGAAACGAAATTTTGGTACACTGGCGGCGCTGTTATAATCTTGGTAATTGACTGTTCTTTACAAACAAATATGTATTTATTCATCTATGCATTTGAACCATATGGCTCAAGAAAAACTGTATTTACATTGGTGTGTATGTGTATATATTTAAAGTCTTAAAAACTAAAGCGGTGAAAACCCATTTTAAAGTTGGAGTACATAGTAAAGACTAATGTTAAGCTGTGGCTATGGGATCAATTTTGCATATTTTATAAAATGAACCAATAGTCACAAGGAATCCTAGTATACTAAAATTAAGTTTTGGCAACTTGTCATGTTTCATTGATTGGTTACTTTAAAAATAGTTATTTTTGTAACGAGACTTTAATGAATTATAGAAATGATAAACATAACTGTTAAATAATAATCACAATAGAAAGTATCAGTTCTTCAATTTCGACATCTTCCTTTTTCAACAGAGACTGAACGCGCTTTCCTTCTTTCTTTTCACGAGTCACCTAATATGCAACACGCGCTACTCGACTTATGCGGTACGTAAAAAAAAAATGGACTGTCGGGCAGACAGAAAGCGCTGCCTGCGTGTCCAAATCATGTCACACTTTCCCACCTCGGATGTAACCTTATTACATCTGTGTCCGTTTTTGCAACGATGGTGTGAAGAAAACGAGAGAAGATACTTTTTCAGTGTACACTTAAATGCTATTAATGCATCTAAAAAATGTAAGCTGTTTAGTTGAAATAAAATCAAAATATAGCCAACTGAGATCGTAGGATGATCAACATTCTAAAATTGAAAGAAACAATAGATATTATTATTATTTTATAATGATTATCAACATCATTATTATTTTATTGTTGTTATTATTATTATTATTATTATTATTATTATTTTATTATCATCATCACTATTATGATTATGATTATTATTATTACTATCATCATCACTATCAGTATTATCATCATTTGTATTACTATCATCACTATTATTACTATTATTATTATTTATTATCATCACTAATACTATTATGTATTATTAAAATTATTATTATTATTATTGTTATTGTTATTACTATTATTATCATCACTATTATTGCCACCATAATTATTATTATCATTATTACCATTACTATCATCACTATTATTATTATTATTATTATTATTATTATTATTATTATTACCATTGCTTCGTAATCTGAATTTCTCTTCCCAACAAAGAGCGTTGCAAAAGTCTACTATTGCTTAAATGAAATATATCAGTACTGGGATAGCAGTTCACAGTAAGTTTTTTATATGTTGTTGGTCACAATATAGGTATTTTATTATTTTTGCTTTTTCTGACAAAGCGCTTTAAATCTGACATACTCAGTAATGTCCTCATAAGCTTAACTCGTCTTTTCGAAATATGACATATAAAAATATTAGATGTGTTCCATTCATATAACTTTCTCTAGCTTCTACGCAAACAACTTCCCTTACAAAAGATTATTCTTTTATCTAAATATTAGCAGAAATTGTCTTATTACTTGCTTCCTTGTAAGTAGAAGGGACATAAGGGAATACACTAGGCTAAATTGATAGTAAAATCTTTTCAAAGCTGGTGCTCTATGAAACAATTTAAAGTTCGATTCGCTTTGCATGGTCTGCAGTAAAACAAGAGAGGTGAAGCGAAACGTCACTTCCCGTTTGACGAAAGTTTAAGTACCTAATTTAACTTTGAAACCCATAACAAGGAATATCTCAGAAACGGTTGACTCTTCATAAAAAAGAAGGTATATGACAAATTGTGTGTTTTAACAAGATCTAAAATTTTTGTTTAGTAAGTTTTTGTCTATCTCTTACGGTTTAACCGTTATACAAAGTTCTACAAAGCTCATCCAGAATAAGCAGATATTCAGAGGATATTCCCAGAAAATTCAAAATATACGCTTTATTTATGATATAAATGTCTTTAATGATCGGCATTTTGATCAAAGTCCTTAAAGCCATTTTGGGGAAAAACAAAATTTTCAAACAATTCTCAACGTAAAGGGTGTTTTGTGGTTCGGCAATTATCTTGAAAAGCTTTTGTGTCGCATCCCTGGAAAATACTAAACATAAATACCAAGTTTGGTATTTAACGGTCTTTTCGTTTTTGAGCTATGCTGCTCTCACACACCCTGGCCTTTTTCTAAAAAGATTTTTTTCGGACTCAGGGGATCCTAAGGCATATATTCCCGGTGAAATCTCGACATCGAAATTTCGGATGGAATACAATGCCTTCTCTATCCACTATGTACATTGTACATACGGGCTAGAGAAGGTAAAAATCAAAGCGTGTTCTAGCATCATTTTTATTATTCTACTACAACTGAATAATTAATTTACAGCATCTTTGTTTTTCTTTGTTTAGTGTTAGAGATTATTCAGAGTTCTCTCGACAAAAACATACATTTGCAAATTCTCGGAACCCAAACCGTAATTCTGAAACTAAACTACTATGCTATGTCAAAAAGACATTCTTGCTTGAAATCTATCCGAAATTTATTTCGATACACTTTCCACTCTAGTTCACAATTTGACTCTCAAACAGGCATCCATAGTACCCAATGCGGCGTTGCTTATGTTAGGCACTGATTTTTCCCCTGCGTTTTTGTGTTCTTTGCCTATTTTCTGTTTCTTACAGATATGTGTATAAGCCGGCCAAGGCGAGTGCAGTCCTACTCTGGGAACGGAAAGCTGGCGAACTAACGCGATGATGCAGTACGACTTCACGTATAAGTCATGAAATGCTGTACAGCCACTTTTACTTCACTAGCACGCCGCCTAGTATTCAGTGATAGTGACGGAAGGCAAAACGTTTTATTTAGAATGTTCTTAAGTTTTGTGATGAAGAGAAGAAAGAGGCTTAGAAAATATCTATTACAATGCTACTGAACTTGTTGCTTCCACCGGTTAGAATAACACAACGATATGCAAGTTCTAAAGGGAGGGCCGGCTTGAAGAAGGTGGGACGAGCAAAATTACTTCATCTCATAAGATTGGTAAACCTCTTGCAAACAAAGTTTTGGGCGATATGGACGAGTGTGTATTACGAGATTAAAAAGAAATACGCAGCAAAAATTATTGAACTTTTGCAAGAGGGAGATTCATTTCTTTGGACGTAAAGAAACGCTTAGGAAAATATTGAACTTTAAAAAGTGTAAAGATAAACAGAGTTTATCGAGAGAAACCCCTGACGTAGTGGCTCAAATAGCATAATTTCTTGTAAGCTATTGTCAGTAACAGCAAATGACTGGGAAAACTTGGTCCATAGGATGAAAAATATTCAACAAACGTATAGAAATAGAGATGCACTAATGGAAGAAGAAACGGAAAGCTTAATAATCAATCCATGATTCGAATCAATGCTGAATCGCGAGAAGAAACGGCTACTAATTGTATTGTAATGGATTAGAGAATATATTTGATTCCTTATGATATGAATATATACATGATTTTAATACATACACGGGAAATGCCATCAAGAATTATCGCTAGCGCTTTCTCAACTGGAGCGTACAGGCAAGCTGTTACATGTACAAGTGGCGCTCCCCAGTACAGGATTGTACCCGCCTTGGCCGGCTTATACATACACAATACACACATTTAAAAGTATCAACATCCATGCCCGAGGTGAGTCTCCAACACGTGATCCCCTGCATCACGAAGATCCAAAACTAGGCTACCTTAGCCAGCGCGACCATGGGGACCATATTAGTATTTTCGTATGTAGATTGTAAGTCACAGATGCTTTAGCATTACAGTACTAAAGACTAAAAAGGTAATTAAAATTATTTAAATTAATAATTTAAATTGCATTAAGAATAACAAAATAAAGGCTTTAAAAGAAGGTTTTGAACTGTCTGCTATTGACTTAGTTTCACAATTTCACAGGTTTCACCATGGAATGGCAAACTCAAATTAACATATCTGGTCGATCCTTGCTTACTACGCCAGCTAACAAATAAACGCTTCAAGCTCCGTTTCTGAGTTTCCAGAGATTTCATATATAAAATATTATTATATACATTATTATATTCTTGTGTAGTAAGTTTTTGTCTACCTCCTAGGCTAACGATTTATCCAAAAGTCATCCAGGATGAAAAGGTCTTCAAAGGCTCTTCCCAGAAAATTCAAGATATACATTATATTTGCCATGTAAATTTCTTTATATATGATATTTTAATCACAATTTTTAGGAAAACAAAATTTTCGAAACGTTTTAATGAAAAGGTTAGTTGGGGTGGGGTATTTTTTGTAGTGTTTAACGTCCGCGTTTACTACTTGTGGCACCGCAGGCTATGACTGAAGATATGTTGAATGAAGATGGAGCACCAGTGGAATGCGATAGCGGGAGAAACCAGAGAACTCGGAGGAAACCCGCCCCTACGCCGCTTTGACCATCACAAATCTCACATGCGGTCGTTTGGGATCGAACCCTGGCCGTCTAAGTGAGAGGCGAGTGGTCTAACAACTCAGGCACGGCGCGATCTGGGGGAGTTTCTTGAAAATATTTGTGTTCTTGGTATATACTGAACTTAAATAACCAAGCTTGGTGTTTAATGGAATTTTCGTTCTTGAGCTATGCTACCCACAGACACAAACATACAGACACACACAGTAACAGACAGACACACACGGACATTCTTCTAAAAATTCTTTTTTTGGATTCAGGGGGTCTCAATATGGAACTTTCGGGTGCAATACAATACCTTCTCTATACACTATGTACCTACATAGAACTTGTAGAGATACTGAAAACGATTCTTAAAGAGATTGTCATAACCTCTTTAGAGAAGTGAGATTGTTTGTACAGTAGGAGCTGTAAAATATGGCATTGCGATGGTCTGTTTTTGAACAGCAGGCAATGCACAGAGGAAGGAATCCAACGCATATATAAAGTTTGGAGTTTGCAAACTCTTGCGTTGCATAGCATTGTTTAGCATGTTGCAGGTGTTTATGTGAATTCTTTCATTGAATAACATAGGTGCAAATTTTTGCGATGACATTGCGTCAGCACTTACATCTCAGTGTGAATGGAGCATTATTCGTATTATTGTAATGATAACCTAACCACATTTCCCTTTATAAATCTAATAGAAGTATAACAACTTTAATGTTGTGCAAAAAAGAAACCTTTGAAGCAACGTGTTAATTTTTAACCATCAGTAGTGATGCTTTATTGACATTTAAATTTTTACACTGCACTCTACTCTTTTTTGCGGAGGGCACAGCCGGTACAAAGCTTTAATAAAGTAACCGGTATCGCATTATTTGCTTTCACCTGCCAGGAGTTATAAACGTGACGATAGCCGGGAGATTTCGCTGCAAACCATTTGTGGCTTAATTCCAGGTACTCCAGCTTCCTATCCGGGATATTTGCCGAAGCTCTTGACACTCTCGCTCCAAAATGATGCGGCACGAGGGTCGGAAGACAAAAGAACACTCTGTAGCGTTGTTCAGTTTCGAAATAAACAAGCTGTGCCGATTAGGAAATTTTAGCAGGAACAGTTCGAAACAAGCATTTCTGCAAGAACTCTAGTCGTGTTATGAATGCAGGGGGGTGGGAGGGGACGACTGTTACCCTCTCTGCCCCTCTATTGCTCCTATTATGCGTATGGTACTTCTGGCGGCCTCAACAACTGCTGGACTGCACTGTGTACACAACACGGTAGGGTGGATGCAATATGGACAGAGATGGAAAAACGCGAAAATAATAGCGCAGAGGGCCGGGTCTGGGCTGAGGTTTGGCCCAAACGTATAGACACAGAGAGAGCGAAAAAAAAAGTAGTGTATTTGGGGGGAGGGAGATGGGAGAGGGGTTTTAATCTGATGCAAGCCACACAGATGTGTGCGGTGCGCGGGGTGGATGCTGTTGTAACTCCCTCATCCCTTTTCATCTGCATACAGCAGTCCGTCCCGACCCCTGCCACCCCCAGTGACGTCATTAATGCTGATGGTGTACGTACGATATGATTGAGAAGCAATTTTGATCCGTCGTCGTAGTCGTGCGCTTTACTTTAGAAACCGTGGGAGGAGGTTCACCCTGGGGAACAAAAGGGAGGGGGATGTAAGGACAGACCGTGGCCGGCAGGGAAGCTCATTGTTCGGGACCGCGCTCTATAAGTAATATCGACCTTCCCGAACTGACAGATTCAGACATGAACGGAATAATATGGCTTTCATAATCAACACTCGATATGGGGGTGCATCGGAAGACGGGGGAGTCCAGCCCCTTGTACAGTCAACAAACCACTGCCAGGTTTGCTTTGCTCTGGTTGTGGCAAGCTCACGTTTGCCATAAGAGGTTTCTTATGCGGTTTTTCCACGGCTTCCCTGAGGATTAAGGCCATGCATCTCTGAAACATGACTAAAAATTGTGCAAAATTGAAAAAAAAAAAAAAAAAAAAAAACTACTTTCTTCATAGTAAAATAATATAAGTTTTAAACTTTAAGCAAGTGTACATATATATTTTTCCACTTGACACGTTTGGGCTACCAATTAACTGAAGCTACAAATGAACAGACGGATGCCTATTAATAGGCACGCCCAAATTTAAACTTAGTTTTCTCCTGAACATTTTAGCAACTTTTCTATATACCCAAAATGCTCCATATTTTTACTAACATATTTAAAAATGTTTACTACCTTTCAAAAGTGAATTAAATGACTGTATATATAATTTTTCGAAATAATTCACCTATTTAAGAAATTATTCCCCTATTTTTAGAAATAATTCTCCTATTTTTAGAAATTTCTCTATTTTTAGAAATAATTCCCCTACGTTTAGAAATAATTCCGTTAGTTTTAGAAATGAACCATAACATTTTGAAAAATCAAGAGTTCGCAGAGTACAAAGGCAATATTTTTTCTACAATAATTATGTGTTATTATAAAAAAATCTGATATAATTGATGTATTTATAAACGCATTTAATGTAAAACTGTAATTTTTTATGTAAGTATTTTTATAAATGAACCATATGGAGCATTGTTATTCATACAATGACTTTTGAAAGTTAAAAAAGTATTATTTAAATACCCGATTTGAAACATGGAAAAATGTTTACTTATTGTGTTCATTTTTACTCGAACAATAAATTTGAAAATATATTAAAAAGTATTATTTAAATTGTTACGCAATCTTGAAGTATGGCAAAAGTACCATTGTAATTTTCTGTAATAACTGTTATGTATTTGAATAACATATGTTACATTCTGTGGAGATCCCAAATTTCACTGGTGTTCCCTTGGATACCATTTAAAATAAAAATGCAAAATATTAATGCCAGTTTTATTAAGCCCATAGACCTTCTCCTTTAATTCTATGTAGCTTTTATAGCTTTAAACGTTATTTATATGTGATTTATATGTTTACCTGTAAGCCCAACTTCCTATAAAGTTATAGCATTAAAAAAATAGCCTACATTCAAGTAAGAAAACCATTCAAGGGATGTCTCAGAAATTTTAGAATATGAAATTATCTGCAGAGAATCAGAAAAACATGAGTGCATTAAATGCATTTGAAGCAGCATAAAGTCAGAATTTTTAAATGAAATTATTGAAAAAATACACATGGGTGGAAAAATATAGGGATTTTAAATTAACATGAGTGGGATTTGCAGATGGTACTGGAACTTTATTAGACAATAAAAAACAGATTTATAGGTGTTTATTAATGAATTGTAAAACACTCTAAGAGGCAATTATCACTTAAGTAATAATAAATGGATAGTAAAGACTTTGATTTGGAGAAAAACGAAAGGAAATAAGAAGACACAAATTCCATTAAACGGGAAATCATTAGATGAAGCTACCGGATTACAATACTCAGATAACAAAATGCCATTTGATGGAACAAACAAAACATAAATTTCTAATAGAATGTTTCAAGCAAAACTTCCTCCAGTAAGAGAACTAAATTATTTATATCCAATAATATTAGCTTATAAATTAGAAAGAATCTGTAGGAAACATATTTCTGGAGAATAATGTTATATGTAAGTGAAACTCGGTCAATACTAACATCATAAGAAATAAGAATAGAAGCGTTTGAAATCTGGTGCTACCGGGAAATGTTGATGATTAATTTCTAATGAAGTCTATGAGAGAGCAAAAGAATAACGACATTTTTTGAACTGAATAAGAACAAGAAAAATAAAACTCATAGAATATGTATTAAGATGCTGAAATATTTTGAAAATTATATAGAAGGTACAATTGAGGGTAATAATAGCATCGTAAGAGTAAGACAATAAATGGAGCAAGTTAAGAACAGCATGAACTACAGAACGCACGAATAATTAAAAAAGAAGGCAGAGAGATGATCGCAATGGCGAATCCCTGCAAACCAATCCAAGGACTGACCACTAAACAAGAATTTTTAAATTCTCGTTTCTCGGGTTTCATTTGTCGGCACATTCGCATTTTCAAATTTCCACACGATGCAGTTTTGGGTATGAATCAATAGATTTGTATATACCTCATTATAAAAAAACGGATAAAATTTATTAAATGAATGTTGTTTAACGTACATATTTGTGAAGTTCTTAAACAATAAAGTTGTTTTTGCAAGTCTTTAGATACAAAGCTGAAATCTTGTATTTAATATTTATTTTCTCTCAAGCTTGTTGGATAATTTACATATTAATCTCTACTATTTATTAATGTGGTTTAGAGTTTAATTATAACAATTACTGAAAGAATAATAATCGCATCGTGCGAACAGTTTTACGAAACAGTAAATGAAAGTCTAAAAATAAATCCTCTCTATATCCCTGCATGAAGTTTTGTCTACTTATTCTACATTAAACCCTGATTGCTTTATTTGCACTTCAAATAAGTTGACTAGAAATTTTGGACTTTATAAATCTCAACATGTTTAAGATATTCTTAAAGAGAGACTAAATGGCGAAAAATGCTATAAAAATTAAGCCTTTTGCTTTGGAACTGAATAATTAAGTGCTTATTGAGCGATTTTGGTCAAAAATTTTATATGTCGTGTTTTTGGTGTGTAAAAACTGCACCATGCTTTAAAGTACAGTGTGTTTCAAAGTGAGAGAGCAGATTTAAATGCTGTATTACGGAAAAACTATCAAAGACAAAAACATATTACGCATGTCGCTGGATAGAGGAAAGTTCAAAGTTTGGTCGCAGCTGTAATGTTGTCTGTGTATAGCAACAAAGCAACTACACTACAGGAAAAAGTATTTTGTGTATTGGTATTTGCAAGATCTCAGTCCATTGTTCAAGTGCAACGTGCTTTCCGCCATCAATTCAACAAACAGCTACTCGTCACAATCAAATTTATGACTAGCATAAAAATGTGTTAAAGTTGTTTACGTTTGCAAACAGAAAAACGTTGATCACCACGCACGTCTGATGACAATGTCATATCTGGACATGCTGGGAAATTGGTTGTTGCATCAACTTCTTGAAACTATTTTGTTTTCATGCAAGATGGTGCCACGCCACTTAAAGTGCGGAGTTACCTGAAAAATACCATTCCACAGCGTTGGATTGGAAGAGGCAATCAATATCCGGTTCATTGTTTTTGACCTCCAGATCATCAGACCTTACTCCCTGTGATTTTTATCTGTGGGATACATAAAAGACAAAGAGTTTGTCCCACCTATGGCAACTACTCAAGATCTGAGAAATGGAATTGTAGCAGCTGTCAAATCAATAAACAGAGACCAGTTAGTACGTACATGGAAGGAAATGGAGTACAGTCTTGGAGCTTCTCGTGATACAAGTGGTGGTTATGTTGAGAATAGAGTATCCGTATAAAACTCTGATCCTCCCTATGTCCAGTGACATCGCAATATGTTTTAATCTTTGATAGTTTCTTCGTAATACAGAATTGAAATATGCTCTGTCATTGTGAACCACACTGTATATAGTTGCAAAGTTTGGCTATTCTAGAGCGGATTTAACACGTGCTATGAACACGATCTTCAAGCGTTTCATTATTTAAATGTTTCTCTATGTCAAATTTTAAAGTCATCAGAATCAACTTTGCTGCTGTTTTCCCATGTTAAAAGTCCATCTCATCCCAAATATACAGCTGCTGGATCTCAAAGTTTTCCCAAAGCACTGTGAAATGTGAGTAATCTTACGGTTTACTTGTTATGCAAAATTCAGCAAAATTCATCCAGAATAAACAGCTCTTGAAAAGCTATTCCCAGAAAATTCAAGATATACATTTTATTTTTGATGGAAATTGCTTTCAAATATAGTATTTTAGTAAAATCGTTAGAGCAGTTTTTAAGAAAATATACATTTTCGAAATTTTTTCCGTGTAAAGGGTAGTTAGGGGTGGAGGAGTTTCTTAATAATCTTCGTGTCCAAGTTTGATATTTAACCGTATTTTCGTTTTTAAGCTATGCTGTCCACAAACACATACACACGGATCTTTTTCTAGAAATACTTTTTCTTTGGATTAAGGGGACCCTTAAACGTTTATTTTCGGTGAAATCTTGGTATCAAATTTTTGGGTGGAACGCAATACCTTCTCTCTACGCTATGCACATGGTACGTGTAGAGAAAGTAAAAATGGGTGTTAAAACACTACTAAAAGAAAAATACGTATTATTACGATATTCTAACCGACTCCATATTTAGGTACCTTAACAATGGAGAATTTGGGTGTGCTGGTTTCCCATTCTTGCTGCTGCCTTTTATTATAACCGACCTTAAAAAACGCAATATGGGGTGTATGTTGTATGCGTTTTTGTAATATATAAATAAATCATCGAAATTATTAACGAAATATCACATCTTTAAAAACATTACTAGTTATTCATCAAGCCCAATATGTATAATTAAATTTTTAAATTTTTACAACTCAATGAATTAAATGCATTTCATCTTTGTTAAAATGAATTTTTAGAAACATTGCCTCTATATTTCAAGCCGAGCTATTTGGTTTGCACCAGGCTGTGGAAATGCACAGCACTCCACTCTGGTGCGAAATAGAGAAAATTATTTTACTTACCTTGGATGGAGAATCGATCTAACATATTTCCCATTCTTTGAATCAAATCTTGTACCATGAACCTGATGTACCAGCGCATTTAAAAGCGCGGTAACTTTTTAGAGTACGGCCGTAGTTTGCATCTAGTTTCGTTCTCAAAGCAAAAATTAAACAAAGCCTAAAGTTAAATAATTTTAAGTTTATTTGCATAGTATATGATGGTTGAATATTGCTTATCAACAACAGTACAAAATTGATTTAATTGTTTTTTCTCACAATCAAGGTGTAGGACAGAAGTTGGATTGGGTAGAGTCAGACTGAAATATTCATTACTATGCCGGGATTTGAACCTCGCATCTACCGGGCTCTAGGCAGTTGCTCTGCCGCCGAGCTACCTTGGTAACATGTTTGCAAAGCATTGAATTTCTCAACTGACTCTCATGTTTCCCGGCAAACCACAAGGTGATCTCAAATTATTTTGAGATGACAACCCCAATGGTGACTTACAATGTTGTAAGTATTTTAAGACCCAGGATTCATACTATAGCCAACTATTATGGGCAATTAGTATTGATTTAATTGTGGCTTGTGTGAAAAAAACAATTAAATGAATACCAATTGACCATAATAGTTGGCTATACTATGTATACTGCGACTTAAAGTACTTACAGCATTGTAAGTCGACATTAGAGTTGTAATACAAAAATAATTTGAGATCACCTTGAGGTTTACCAGGAAACATGCGAGTCAGTTGAGAAATTCAATGCTGTGCCGGCATATTGCCTTGGTAGATCAGTAGTAGAGCAATCGGCTAGAGACCGGGATATCCGTGGTTCAAATCCCAGCTATGGTGTGGAATTTTGCAGTCTGACCCTACCTATCCAATAGTGTAAATTACTGGATATTTTTCCTAAGAACGTGACTGCTATCATATTGCTATTTTTCTTTACTTGAAGTGGAAAACCTAAAACTTGTTGTAACTCCACAATGTTCCCTGTAAACCTATGTCATTGCCCATTCCTGAATTGAATGGAGATTAAAATGAATAATAGATTTAAAGGCAGGCAAGCTTATAAATTATCATAACACATAATTTGAAAATATTACGATATTCCACTGAAAAGTTTGCAGCATACGGAAATTGTTGCCTTTTAAGAATGCTGGTCTACCTTTATTGGAAACGAAATTGAATATTTTATGAAGGCTCTTTAACTACTACGGTTCTCAGCATCCCTTTCCGTTTTGGATGTAAAACCCGCTTAATTTTGCTTTTAAATCTCTTTATCAGGCTTGGCGTTCTTTTACTTGCCGCAAATCTACCACACCGGACCAACGACTTTACTACCATTTCGTAGGAAGCCATGCTAAGAATTTTTACGCCCAAAAAATATCCATGGCCCTCCGCCAGTTTTGAACCCACGACCTTGGGTACTAGAGGCTAGAATGTTACCCCTCGACCATGGAAGACGATTTTATCGGAAAAGTTTGTTTATTAAGGTAAATATGGTTATTGTTTTAACCATTTAAACTTAATAGCATATTTTTGTTTACAAAAAAAGCTGACTGTCTTACTGTAGGTACTTAGGACCCACTCAGTTTTAAGCCAACATTTTTGAAATTGTTAGTTCAGTATTTATTCCAAAACGAGTTCCTTGGAACGTTAATCAACTGTAAAAGTTTATTTTTTGATAAAATTTGCGTTTTAAAGGTGTAGCTGATATTTTTAAAAATACTTGCATAGATATTTAAATAGCTGCCATGTCAATTTCTTTCTCTGAGAGCAAATGTGAAGGTACACAAGCAATTATTTTATCTACAGGTTCTATTTTTTTGTAAAGTAGAATATTTCATAAAGATTAGTTTTTCAAAGAATTAAAATTAAAAACAAAATTAAGCATTGGTTCTATAAACAATTCTTTTAGTATATTTTTGTACTCACAAATTCCATTGACAATTCATTTCTGTGACAATCTTATTAAAGGTTACATTCTTTACACTCAGAGTTCATTTTTGCTACTATCTGATAGTTTTCAATGATATTATTAGAAATAATTCAAAACAAGCAATAAAACATGTTTATTAAAAAAAGAAGTTAATTTCAACTACATAATGCTAAGATTATAAATGTTTATTTACAATGCATATTTTTATTTTATATGATTGGTTTCTTACATTATTAGTTGATCTGTTTACTTCACACTGTTGTTTATAACCAGATTTATACTAAGAATTTAAAGTCAATAGTGTTGGTGAGATTTCAGCAAAATGCACAAATTCAGCATCAAAAGGAAAGCCCTAAAAGGTAAAATGGGTAATAGTAAATTGAATGCACTACAAATTAATGAAAAAGGTTGAACTATGGAATTACCAATACCTCAGAACCCCAGATGATTCTTCAGTAGTGTAACAGTAAAAGCCTGCATTTCTTCATTTGCGCAAGTGTCCTAAAGAAACTTCTGTTTCTAATAAAGTAATTCAGTAATTAATGAAATTTCTGAGCATTGTTAACTACATTTCAAGAGATGAAAACATGCATTGCTTCTGAATAAATAACAGAAATAGCAAGAAGAACAGCCTTGAAGTAGGTACATTTGTCGCAATCATCGCTGAAGGAACAGTCCGCTAGAAAGGGGCAAAATACTTAGAAACTGCAGAAGGAGGAGTTTAAGAGGAAAAAGGATGGGAAGAGTATAGTGTTATTGAATTTTGATTATTAATGTTATACAAAATTTAGGTTATGCATGTTTCTTTACTAAAATGTCTCAAAACTACTATATACAACAGACTTATTTTTCAGCCCATCTGCAAGAAAATTGCCACAAATAATCTAAATATTATTGTAAGTAATTTTAAGGGTAATTTCTGTTATTTTTAAAATCATAAGATATAGTGAATTAATTAATACTAAACTATGATATAATTTTAGCTTTAAATTACACAATAGTATTCATTTTTTAGAGTCTTGTTTCAGAGCATAGATTTTAACAAGCATCCTGCAACAGTTTCTAAATATATAAACTAATTTTTTGCAGAGATGAAAACGAGGAAAAAATGTTGAAGTCGTACAGAGTAGTTCAAAGTTTACATTAAACGCAATCCATGAAAATATAAACTTTAGGTACCTCAACGGTCATTCATATTATTTTATAAGTTTGAACATAATGTTATTAGAAATATTACTAGCCACAATGCAATGTTTGTGAAGCGTGACTCCAAAATTATGGAAAAACCTCTTAGTTGTCCTGAGAACCTTTAAAGAAGATAAAAGTTAGCTATAAATGGCAGCACGAGAATGCATTTTATTTATTTATTTTAACATCCATTCTTATTGAATCACCGCCATATGCGGTGCGCACTGATGATTCATGAAATTAAATGATTATTTCAGAAAGGAAATTAAATTATATTCAATTTTGTTTATAGGACGTTCTTTAACTGCTGTGGTTCTTAGCGTCCCATTCTGTATTGGGCGTGAAAGACCGCTTAATTTTGCTCAGAGGATTCCTTGTCAGGCTTGAGATTCTTTTATGTGCCGTAACTACGACACGGGACCAACGGCTTCACTTTCGTTCTGAAGGAAGCCATGTTAAGGAGTTTTACGTCCGAAAAAAAATCCATTGTCCTCCGCCGGGTTTGAACCTGAGGTTAGAATGTTACCCCTAGACCACGAAGGACGATACCAATTACTAGGATTGAGGAAAACTTTGAAAATGTGGTGGAAGGCTTTAGGTCGGGACTCCGGCACTGTATACCCTACTTTTATTTACCCATGTTTTTACCTTGTTTTTCTGTAGTATTACTGCATTGCTTTTTTCTTACCTTTACAACACACACATAAACACAAACATACAATACCCATGCCCAAGGCGGGACTCGAACCCACGATCCCCAGCGCTACGAAGCACCAAAGCTGTACCCTTGGCGAGCGCGGCCATGATGACCGGCAGAATAAGATGAGCTGAATGGAGGTAATTAGTACATAGGCGTTAATTGAGTGTAGGTAAGCAAGTGAGATGGCATAACGTTTTAAACATTTTTACTCCATAACTGATATTTTGTTCCAAAACAACCTTCGAGTTATTGTTTAGTAAATTATAATAATTTGGTCTCCGGATGTTACAGCAAATATTTACCCATAGGATCAATATAGAATACTTAGCTGGAGTGGTGTAAAATGAAAAAGGTCTAAAGAAACAGTGCCATATTAAACTTGTGTCTGCAGCGTCCATAATATAAAGATATAAAAAGCTTTTCGGAAGTCTACAGCTACGTAGTACAGTCTTTGCAACACACGAATACTATTACTTTAAGTAAAATTGTTGCAATTTAGTTTCTGAGAACGTTAACAACTGTTTTAATTGCTTTATAAATTATGAGTATAGTTCCAAATTTCACGGCTCCTTAACATACTGGTTGTGGAAAGACGTAAAAATGTGCTTGGTCAAATGTACTGTATAATAACAGGAGCGCAGTATAGTGTAATTCACACTTTTAAAACCTTTTTAAAAATATAATAATTCAGTAACTAAGTTACTGAAATATCACAGTTTAAAGTTTCTGTGTGTGGTTCAGAGCTATATTTCAGAAAATGCCAACCAATTTTCTCAAGTTTGTAGGTGCCCAGAATATTTTTACTCTGTAATTTATTTACTTGATACAATTTTTTAAACAATTTATATCTTACAAGATTATTTCTCTAAGTTTAATGTAATTTTATTTTCATATTAACATACTATCAATGCGATCACAGTAAAATTTTCAGTAACATCTATGCAGAGATGTATCAATTTGAAATTTCATTCTCAGTGTCCCTTGAATGTCCCATGAGGGACACTGAGACTGAGAGTTTGGGCGAAAATGACAAAAGGTTCAATTTTTAATCATATGAATATTCTTCAGACTTCTGTGAATGTTCACTTTGAACATTTTCTCCTAGTTACCAGGCTTAAAAGCTTAGTAACATGTTTAAATCACTATCATTTATCCTCACTTATCCTTTCTGCAAATTTTTTCTTAGTTTTACATTTTGTGCATGAAATTTATTAATTGCATTACAGTTTTTTTATTTGTATTAAAATTTCCATTCATAATTTCAAGTGCGCTGAATAAATATTTAGGAATGCATTTTATGACTGCTTTATTTACTGGCTAAAAATAAATAATTTACACTACTAAAACAAGTAAACGTATAATGCTAGTAATCATATATAATATATGACTAATAACTTCAATTTTATTCAAATCGTGACATTTATTTTCACTATATTAAAATGTAAAAGTATTTCCCTGTGATACCTCTCTTACAAATGTGAATGTGGTAGATTTAGAATATTTGCATCTTCCCTGATAATTAAAAGCATTTAATCTTGTTTAGAAACTATCTGAGATAGAGCTTTTGCACTGTCGTTTCTTTACTTGCTCGTAATAAATGTGCCACTTTCCAGTGAATTAGCTTTAAAATTGAAAAAGAAATTTGAAAAGTTAGTGATAAGAGTTTCCTTAAAAGTTCAATTGTATCGTATGGAAAAATGGATTTTAAGACTTTCGATGACATAATTCGTAGACTCTCATTATTCCCATTACGTTAAAAGCTTTTATCGCAATCACTTAAGTGAGATGGTTAAGTCCAAAAATGGGAAAAGCTGATTTTTGATTGCTCCATATTTAAAGAATATATTTCTTCCTGAATATTTGTGTTTCATTTATCCCTTTACTTCAATTATAGCACCTTAAATATTATTTTTAAAATTTATTGACAGCTTTTAGCTTATAATATTACTTAATACTTTTTCACATTATTGTTTATATCCCTGGTTTTATTTGAGTCATGGAGTTAATATATTTTTAGGTTTGTATTGGAGTTTATATTTCACACGTTGAAATAATAAACACATCTTTCATTGTATTGTAGTTATGAATCATAGTTTATATATTTAATTTACTAATAATTCATTCCTAATATTATGTATTTAGTTATTAATTAAGCTTCTTAATATTAATTTTTCAAGACATATTATTATCCTGGCATTCTAACGATTTGTGCATTCTAAATCTGACAGTGATCTTTGATCTCAATTGTAATAAATAATTTGACAAATAATAGTTATTAATTACAGTGAAATAAATAACAAAATAACCAAGTAAACACACACAAACAAAAACACAGCTGGTAAGTTTAAACTTTATGTTTCTATGTGGGCGTATGCAAGTTATTCTATACCAACCGGTCACATTTATCACATGAATATTCATCATGATACATAGCTTTGGAAACCATTTTAAACATCGTTTTCTCGGAAATGAATACATTTAAATATTTTATCCTATTTTCTCGGAAAACTTTTACAGATGGTAGCACTAGGTAGTAGGTACTAAGAGACGTAGAAGTATAATCCTGAAGATTATCCTTGTAGATGGTACCTAATCACAATTTTTATAATTTAAAACGAAAGGTTTAAACATTTTTAAAACAAATATAAACTACCTCAGAAAGGAAATACAAATCTTACAAGAATCGCTTATGAAACAGAGTGGTTTTGGTTGAAAATCTGTTCAGTAGTTTCAGAGAAAAAACCCTTAAAACTTGGATATTTTTACATTACTGCAATAGGGCTTACCGTCTCACTTTAAGCGTTTCTTCATTATTAACGTCTTTGCGGCAAATGTTACTTCTATTAACCATTATATGCATACTGGTTCCGAATTTTATCGCCAACTAGACAAGCGCTACATACAAAGAGGTCAACAAATAAAACTGTGCTCTGCCTCTAAATGCAATTATTTCAATATACACAGTAAAGATTTATTTCAGAACGTTGTGCTTTTGTATACTGCCCTTAGATAACCATTTCCTAGAAGGTATTTAATTAAACTGAGAAAAACGCCCTACTGCAATATTGGAGGACCGAGTTTTTATTGAAAACAAGTATATTATGTGCTATCGAAATGAAACGCATAGAAACATTCTCTGAATACCGCAGAACATATGGCCTACAGATATTTGGCTGTTCATTCGTAAATGAGTATCGATTTTGAAGTTAATTCATAATACGCATTAATGCCTTTCTGCATATTTGTTTCAATTAAGCTCACTTCCAAGCTCACGGCTCTTAAATTAGAATGCACAGGAAACAAACAGAATATTGGTTATCATAAGGTGGAACAGGATTTCGTAAATTAAATGTCCATTCTCCTCTAGTGGAACCTTCAAAAGGAAGGAATGAACCAATGGACACACAGGGCAAACAAATCCGGTGTGGAAGAACTCGGATGCAGGCAGGTCCGTAACTTCTCCAAATATTACCTTCATCCTAACGCCGAAGAATCTATCTCTCACCACGGAAAAGGCCCTCACACCGAATGCCAGTGCATACAGTTTTACATAGCACACTTCACTGCCGCCTCGCCCTACTCCTGATCCTTCGAATCTGCCACATTACGAGAGTCACTCTGAAAGTTTTGAGAATGGGTAACAATGAGTTGTGGCAAGCCAATGTAGGACTTCCTAGCTTTAGATTGAGGTTCAAATAGTAGCATGTGCAAGCATTAATGCACTCCAACAATGTGCAGTGTCAGCACTTCTGTGTATATGCATACAGGTTTTGCTACACCTCATGTTAGGATGGATCTCAAGTGAAAGCATTTCGGTGCCATAATTCTCTATGTCTTTTAAGGTCTCATTTGGAAGAAGAGAGAATGCTTGAAAGACTGCAAAGCTATTTGAGGAGTTTTTTATCGTTGGTTTCCAGAGCATAGCAAAGGAAGTGATTCCCTCGTAAATGCAGACCACACAAAACGGCCGGCTGCAACAATGGATGAAAATGTGAGGAAAGCACAGTGAATGTATAAAATATGTGTGAACAGTAAATAACTAAGTAACAAAAACAACATAATTATAGCATTAATAATGATACTAAACATTATATCATTTAAAATCATACAAATTTATTTTGAATAAATTATTGTATATATAAAATGTTAATTTAGAAGGAAGGTATGAAATATAAATTTTAATTTAAATATTTAAAGTGGTAAGTAATTATGTTTAAAATGTTTTAGTGTAGTTGTAGTTTTAAATATCGATACAATTATAAATGTAATGAATTGCAACTTTTAAAGTTGAATACATTTTAAGCATATGGTTTAAGAAGTTAAGTACTGCAGATGGTTTATTTATTTACTTGTTTATTTATTAAAGTGCTGAATACTGGGTCAGCAGCGGGTAACATCATCCTTCAAGTAATACCCCACGTCAGGAAACTATGCAGTCATTAAATCCCTTACACCTCACAAATGAGCAGAAACAGATACGTGTGCAATGGTGCCAGAAAATTATAGAAAATTGTAATGGGGAAAGTTAAAAAAAACATCGTAAGTGGTGACGAAAACTGGGATATACAAGTGTGATCCAGAACCTAAGTGACAGTCTTCAGTCTGGGTGTTCCCAGGAGAGAATCTCCCAACAAAAATGAGGCGAGCAAGAACTGCTGGCAAGATGATGCTTTGTTCGTTCTTCTCAGCTGGCTTGGATGAACAAATGACTGTCACTATCAGATGGAGCATCTCCGCCACAAGTGTTTTATGATGTGAGAACAAACCGTCCCAATGTTAGTCTGCGTAGAATTTTGTTGCACAACACCTGCGCCCACAATGCACTATAAACAACTGTATTTCTGCAAAATTCTGGAATGAAATGTTTGTCCTATACTCCCTAAATTCTAAATCTAGCACTATGCGACTTTTTTCTAACTCCTCTCAAAATTTAAGCATTTGAAAAATGGTTTGAATGTTCAGATCAGATTTACAATTTTAAAGTTCATCGTCAAAAAGTTTGTAGTGACGCGCGTACAAAGTAATGGGGACACCGTAAACTTCACAGTATTATATAATCCACCCCACCATTCATCAATCAAACAGGGAAAACCGCAAAAATAAAGGTCAGAGTGCTGGACCGAACAGGAATCGAACGCGTGACCTCCCAAATGCAGATCTCGCGCGTTACAGCAGAACAAACTTGCACAGAATCAACAGTGAATTAAAATAAGGGAAAAGTGAATGGCATAGTATCCGAGGCATATCATCCGTATACACTGAATTCTGAAGGTCTATGGCATATTTATAATTTGTTTCCCTAAAAAGTTACAATTATGGCTATGAGACATAAATGCTGTAAGAAGTATAGAAATGAAAAGTGCCTTCTAGTACTAAAGCAGCTGTTGCCTCTAATTTACCGATGGAAAAACAATAGGTAGTATTCTAGGTTTCTAATTCGGTGAAGATATGCTACATCCAGTAGGTACAAAATTAATTTGCAGATGTCGAACACATGCGCAGATTCTAATAGGTAGCCGTTTCCATTTCAAAGTTTACTAGTAGCCAAATAATTAACGCAGAGAAGGTTTTAATTTTTATTGCGCCGAAAGAACATATATAAAGATGTACCCTCCTGACGTTTTTAGAGATTTATTATTCTAAGTACTATTCCAGATTGCCCAACTACCTACACGTATTTGACGGGTGCAGATATTTCTTTGTGCGTTAAAAGAGTTGCAGAAAACGTGACAACTTCAAGTTAAAACCCACTAGTGCGGAACTGGCCCTAGCGACTGTCGCTTTCCCCCTCTTACTTATCATAGGAGACAGCGAGCGGGTCGCGCTCATTGAGAGGGGTAATGTAACTCAGCGAGTTTTAATTTGATATAGCCCGGTTAGATTCTGCAACTATTTTAACGCACGAAGGGGATATCTTCCACATGTCAAATACCAGGCAGTTAGGCCTGTGTATACATCATTAAATTAAACCAATTGTTCAAGTGTTAGTACCTAAACATGATTATATGCGTTTTAGAGCATTTTTATGTTCTACCTGACAATTTTGCTGACATACGCCTTAAACTGGTGGAGAAATAAGTCTTTAAAGTGAAAACTGAGGCATTTATGAGGAACCTCAGGAAAAGCGTTGATAAATCCTGAGCAATTGTTTTTGGTGAAATGAGTTTTAGCTCCATTTCAGGTATTATATAAAAAAGTCTAATGTGTTCCATTCACCTTTCTCTACATCGCTGTAACAAAGTATTGTTAAAAGACATGTTCTTGTATCTACTTTAAGATAATCGAGATAAACATTAGCAGATATGTTCTTAATGACTTGCTACCTTTTAAGTAGGTAGAAGGAAAAGGGAATATACTAGTTTAAAATGAATGTCAAATCTCCTAAAAGCTGGTTGCTATGTGGTTGAAATCCATTTTTATGCAGGGTCAGTTTACAACTTTCTTTGTGAGAAAATTATAAGTATTTTAAATCTGAGACAAATAACAAAGAATATCTCAGAAATGGTCAATTCCACGAAAAAAAGCGTACCTATATGACATAAATTGTGTGCTTTAACGTGATCTAAATTGTTTGTGCAGTAGGATTCTGTCTATCTCTTACGGTTTACCAGTTACGCAGAATTCAGCAAAACTCATTTAGAATAAAGAGGTCTTTAGAGGCTATTCCCAGAAAATTCAAGACATACATTTTATATGGCATATAAATGTCTTTAATATACGGTATTTTAATCAAAATCGTAAGAGCCATTTTTGAGAAAATCAAAATTTTCGAAATGTTTGCCACGTAAGGAGTTGTTTGGGGTGGGGGGATTTTTCTCAAAATCTTCGTGTCGCATCCCTGGAAGATACTCAAATTAAATACCAAATTTGGTATTTTACCCACTTTTCGTTTTTGAGTTATCGTGTTCACAGGCACGCGGACACACACACACACCTTTGTCCAAATTTTTTTTGTATACAAGGGACCATAAAACGTGTATTTCCAGTGAAATCTCGGTATCAAATTTTTGGGTGGAATGCAATACCTTCTCTATACACTATGTTCATAGTATGTGTAGAGAAAGTAAAAAATCTGATATGTTCCACTCACATGACTTTCTCTACATCTCTGCACCAGATTATTGTTAAAAAGCTTATGCTTCTATTTACTTCATGCTAATCGAGATAAAATTAGCAGAAATAGTCTTATTACTTGCCTGCTTCTAACTAGAAGCGAAATAAGGAGTACCATAGGTTAAAGTGATAGTCAAAAGCTGGTTTCTGTATGACTGAAATTCCCTTGTTTGTATGGACAGGAGTTGACAAATTACTGTATGAGAAAGGTATAATTTTTTCAAAGCTGAAACCAAAAACAAGGAATATCTCAAAAACGATAAACTCCAGGAAAAAATGTATGTAGCATAAATTGTGTGCTTTAACGTGCTCTATATTTCTTGTGGGGTAAGTTTTTGTCCATACCATACGGTTTAGCAGTTACACAAAATTCCAAAAAATTCTTCCAGAATAAAGTAGTCTTCATAGGCTATTCCCAGAAGATTCAAGATATACATTTTATTTTTCATGTTAATATCTTTAATATGTGCAATTTTAATCAAAATCATTAGAACCATTTTTGAGAAAATAAAAAATTTCGAAAACTTTTTTGTAAAGGGTAGTGTGAGGTGGGGAGATTTTTCTCAAAATCTTTGTGTCGCATCCCTGGAAGATACTAAACTTAAATACCAAGTTTGATATTTTACGGACTTTTCATTTTTGATTTGTCATGTTCACAGGTATACGTCCACACACACAGACTTTTTCTGAAAATGCTTTGTTTTTTTGGATACAGGGGACCCTAAAACATATATTTCCGGTGAAATATAGGTAATGCATTTTTGGGTGGAGTGCAATACCTTCTCTATACACTATGTGATAGTACGTGTAGAGAAAGTAAAAATTGCTCTACTAAATATGTGTGAATAATTTGTAAATCCAAGCACAGAAAAAACTTGAAAAATACGCGCAGTTTTCTAAATAACTATAAACCATTCATTTGTAGAGACTCTTTGAGTGGACATTTAGTTAAACAAGTGCTAGGGCTATATAGGCACAGAGAATATTTTAGAACACCTTATATCGTTAGCTTTACGTCTGTGGTCTCATTCTCGGTAAATCAAGTACATTTGAGGGCGTTTTCAGATGTGTTCCATTCACATTATTTTTTCTAGCTGTTCCATGTACAAACAATTGTTACAAAAGCCTATTCTTTTATCTACGTTATGCTAATCGAAATAAACACTATCAGAAATGATCTTATTACTTGCTTCCTTGCAAGTAGAAGGGAAATAAGTGAAATGCATTAGTTTTTTCTTTAATCTTTATTTTAGGTCGCAGAACCACTAGGTCTTATAGCGACCACATTTAAATTCTTATGTACAGTTTTACATCTAGTATACAATGAAAAGTTTGAACATTATAAGTAAATTATTTTGTACACAGGGATTAAAATATACCTCTAATGCTTATTGGCATATGAAAACAGGTATAAATAATTTAACTATATTAAAATTATATTACAACAATGGGTGACAATTGAATTAGGTATAACATGTTAATAATTGTACTTCTGAGAGTTATATGCAGTTGTATAGATTGATTTCTTTAAGGTATATTAATACATTGACTAAATTTGTGTGTGTGTAAGTGTTAATGCAAAGCATTAGTTTATAGCGATAGTCAAGTTTTTAAGAGTTGGTCGCCTTTTGAAACAATTATAGTTCGGTTCATCTTGCATGGTTCCGTTTGAGAAAAGGTAGGTAGTTTAAAACTGAAACCAATAAAAATGAATATCTCAAAAATTGTCAACTCTACAAGATAGGCGTATATTACGCACATAAATGATGTGTTTTAACGAGATTTGCTTTTTTTGAGTATCAAGTGTTGTGTATCCCTTGCGGTTTAAACTCATCCAGAATAAAATGGTCTTCAGAGCCTATTCCCTGAAAATTCAAAATATACATGTTGTTTGTGAAGTAAATATCTTTAATATAGGGCACTTTAATCAAACTCGTTAGAGCAATTTTTTAAGAAAAAAAATGTTTCAAACATATTTCCAAGTACAGGTAGTTTATGGGGCGGGAGATTTTCTTGTAAATCTTCATGTCGCTTCCTTAGAAAGTAATAAACATAAGTACCAAGTTTGGTATTTAATGGCCTTTTCATTTTTGAGCTATGCTGCCTACAGGCACACATACACTGACCTTTTTCTAAAACGGTCTTTTTTCTGACTCATAAAACATATATTTCCAGTGAAATCCCGACATCCAATTTTTGTCCGGAATACAATACTTTTTCTAACTACTATGCATATTGTATGTACATATATACTAGAGCAAGTAAAAATTACTTTGGAAATAAGGTGAATGAAGTTTAAGTAATAGCTAAATTACAATTAGCTCAGTAGGCAATATGATAGTTCATATAGTACAGTATGATAGAATTTGGGTGTTATACGACGTCATAGATTATTATTATTATTATTATTATTATTATTATTATTATTATTATTATTATTATTCGCTGTTGTCGTGGAGTAGCTTATTATGCTATACAAACTATTACTTTATTTAACATGATTGTTTGTCATATTTTAAAAAATGTATTTAATGTCTCAACAGTTGGTTACAAATAAAGTCTTTAATTCACTGCTGCAAACAATTCTCTAGACGCACAGAGCATTGTTGCCTTTATCACTCCACTGCGAGCTAACACTCCAGTCGAAGTCTGACTCACCACTAACTTGGTTGTTTTAAATTCTCCTTATACAGCTGTGAATGACGTCAAAAGTTTTTGGAAAAAAGTCGAGGCTAGTGGACGATTCCAGTTGTATCGATGGCATTCCAAGGCATCCGCTCTTCCTGTGTTTACCACATTCCTAAGCCTCCAGCTTCGCCACAGCGCATACCAAGGCGAACGTGAGGACGGCACCACACGGCGCAGTCACAATATATTCGAAGAGTGTTTCCAAGTTTATATTTACATAACCGGATGAATAAAATTGCTATGTAGTAGTGTTAATTTATCTGATGTGCTTTTAATTTCATGTCAAAAACCTTAAGCATTCTATTCACATGAGTATCTCTACCTATTCAGTAATAAACCGAATTAATAAATAAGCTCCTGCTGTAACCAATGTTGAAGAATGTACTAATGCTTACAAAATTTTATGCTTCTATCACCTACGTCATGCTAATTAAAATAAATATTAACAGAAAAGCTCTTATTATTTAGCTCCTTATAAGTAGAAGGACAAAAGAGGAGTGTACTATGCTAAAGCGACAATCAAATCTTTTAAAAGCTGCCAATATGCGATTGACTTTAAAACCCGGTTTTCTTTGCATGATCAGAAGTAAAACAAAGGAAGCAGGAAAGTCAAAGAAGTTTAAGTTTGAAACGAATAACAAGGAATATCTTGTAAATGCTTAACTCCAGAAAAGTATGTATGACATAAACTATGTGTCTTATCGAGATCTGCGTGTTCTGTGTCGTAAGATTTTGTTATATCTTACGGTCTACCAGTGCTGCAAAAGTCATCCAAAGACTATTCCAAAAAATTCAAGATATTCATTTTATTTGTACATAATACTCTTTGATATAAGGTATTTTAAATCAAAATCGTTTGCGCCATTTATGAGAAAATCCTCCAAGTAAAGGGTAGTTTGGGATGGAGTGATTTCTCTGAAAGATTTTCTCTGGAAGACACAATGTTTAAATAGCAAGTTTGATATTTAACTTACTTTTCGCTTTTGAGTTATGCTGTTCTTTTTCTAAAAATGTTTTTTGAGCTCAAAGGACACTCAAAGCATGTACTTCCGGAGAAGTTTCGGTACCGAATTTTTTATTGGAATACAATATCTTCCTACTGTATATGCACATATTGCTTAGTAAGGAAATTAAGAGTATATTGGAGGATCTTTCGTTTTAAACTTGCATCTCAGGATGAGGAAACTACATATGAGTTTTTCGGTGTTGAGAGCTGGCATGTTTTAGCTATTTCACTGCGTAAAGCAAAGCTTGGCACTGAAACAGTGGTTAACTCTGCTAACAAACTGACTACGTCCTCAATTGCTAACGTTTCGCACAATTTGCAAAAACATTCAATATAATTTGTTTTTCACCACTTTTTAACGGTTTCCCTCTGGGATGTTTCGAATATTGCACGGAAGTGGCGATTTTACACAAACTGAATGTCGCAGTTTCGTCTTAATTGCACAAGCAAAATATATATTCACAATAATGCTTCTTCGTTTATGAAACAAAATATACCATTCGAGATTATTTGAATCTTGCAATTACAATAGAGTGGTGGTTATATGATTTGCGTAAATAAAAACTATCTTTGAAGTTAGATTCCTAACTATATTTTTCTACTGCCAGGTTTACAAGGTCGGGCCAGCCAATAGCGTCGCATTTATGTACGCAGGCACGTTTGTTAACATCGTCATATTTCCTTCCAACGGATCCGTATATTACAAAAATTAAATTAGGTAATGTTGAGGAAATATTTATGAATTAGTAGGCGGTCCGGGTTCAATCCCAAGCGCCCGCATGTGGGATTTGTGGTGGACGATCCCCCGGTTTCCTCCACCACTCATTCCACCGACTGCTCCTATCATCCATTTCGCTCACACTCATGCCGACCACTCGTTCCAGGTCCTCTATTCTATGGTTTCGTACCGTTGGCTCTCCGACAGACTTCTGACACCAAGCCATGCGCTTGTAAGTTCAAGGGGTGTCGGTCCTACAAATACGGGGAGGCTAAGCCGACTATGAAACGAATTTATAAATTAAGTTCAATTACAATCAATCATCTGAATGTTCTTTGTATCCAGTAGTTTTTAAGCTTAATATAGGGTTCAAATCATTGTCATAAAGTGGTTGACATCTCCATTTGAAGATACTCCTATTTTGAAGGAACAGTCGAACAGCACATAAATTAATTCATCGTTACTCTTCCATGAACATCTTCGGAACAATAGTCTTGAAAACTAGAAGGAGGGTGTTATGAAAGTTTGGAACTTCCGAGTATTCTGTGAAGTTAGCCGGCTTTGCATTAAGGAACACGTGTTCACCAAATGTCAGTCGCGAGCACTGATTAAGGTTGAAGAAGAAACGGTACATTTTCCTGCGATCTTCAAATTAGTGAAAGCTGTACTTATGAAAGAAAGAGAGAGAGATTGAGAAAGAGAGTGTGTGTGTCTGGGTGTTTCGGAACCATAACTCATTTACCATTGAACAACGCTAACCTTTCTTTTTCTTCTTCTTTCTTCAATATAGCTACTTAACGTGATGAATTTTCTTTTTCACCAATCCACGCTGTAATGCTGTCCAGCTGCAGGACCGAAGAAAAGTAACAAATTCCATCATCGTAACATCACGATTCACCTCCAATATCAGGCCGCGCCGTGGCCTCTCACCTAGACGGCCCGGGTTCGATCCCAAGCGACCATATGTGAGACTTGTGGTGGACAAAGCGGCGCTGGGGCGGGTTTTCTCAGGGTTCTCCGGTCCCCCCATCGCATTCCACCGGTGCTCCATCTTCATTCATGTATCATCAGTGTCACCACCTGCGGTGCCATAAGTGGTTAAAGTGGGCGTTAAACCCTACCAAAAAAAAAAACTCTCATATCCAATAAAACGTGGCAGGAATGAGCCAGGTATAGCAATCTCGTAGTGCAAGTGGTTTTCTGGGAACTTGCAGCAAGCATAACTGCAATGGGCGATACAAGATGTGGCGGGAATTTTATGGTTTATTATTGTAGGATTCGGAAGGATAAGAAGGGTTTAAAAGTAGGATTTCTTTTAGGGATTTTCTCAGGGCGTGTGTGAAGAAAAAAATAACACTGTATTTTTTCAGATTACCCCAGTTTATCCATTCCACACACAATAAATTATTTGTCCCCTCTGACTTCCGTTTTCTCATTTATAATGTTATTCCCCCACACTGAATAAGTTCCTTACAATGAAACTTTTACAAATTTATCCAGATTATTTTCCCAACTATTCCCTGCTCTAATTCCCATGTGAACTCGGAGGAATGACTCCTTGTCCACCACTCACTTTCCTAAAATAAAGACACATACTTTATATCGCAGCACTGAAGTTAATATATGCAACGCGTCTGCTCAGCACCATTGATAGTTTATAAGTATCTTCTTCCCGTCTCCCATTCGTGACCGTAACCTCTCTTCGGGCCTAGACAAATTTCTTATGGCTCCTCCTATTTTCTATGATCGGACACGAATTGATCCGAAGTTAAACATTTCTTAATTTCTATTGGTCAGTATTTTCAGTCAATGGTTTTTCCAAATCGGTCTCCTCTCACCAAATAAGTTTGGCACCACAGCAAAAACATTAGACTACAGTTTGCTCCCTTCAGGTCCAAAGTACCCTTGGTCATTAATGTTTAATGTTTCTTCTTTGTAACACTCGGAATACAAAATTTCCACAATTCTATTGTATATACGTTCTGCTAATGACTTTCTGACCCACATTACCAAATAAACCTTGCAGCTAATATTCCTAAATCTCTGGTTTTTCCTTTCAGCAGTAACTTCCTTTCGTATACAGAATAAATACTCTTTACAAGTTTTTAACATTTATTGCTTATTTTAATGTATTTCCTTTTAATATCTTTAATCATTTATTTATTTGTTACTGCAATCTCTTTCCCCCCGTTGTGTTATATTCATTTGCTTATTAGTTTCATTTTATTTATTATATTGAAATGTTTCTTATGCCTAAGAAATCAGTATTCTACATTAAATGCCCTTCAAGCGAGGTGTTACTTTCGACTGTGTTGAAATTCACTCATCGCTTGAAAACCCACTACAGAGTTATCCGTAGTATCCTGTTGCTTCACATAGTGTTTAAAGTATTTATAACCATTTTCGGAAGTCGTCAGAGGGGAACCCTTATTTACATAAATTCCTTATAGTCTAACTTAACCTATTTAACAAATTTTTACTTTTCTTCCTGAAGTGTAAAGTTATATAAACTTTCTATAAGAAATTGTATTCTCTTTGTCACTTATGTCTTCTGGTTGCTTTAAATGTAGCCTGTAAGAGAGAATTTCCTTTCACTGTTGCACACGCATATTTTTTTTTATTTATTTATTTATTTATTTTTGAGATAGAATTTCACACGTTTGTATATCACATGTTACTGAAGATCGTTGCACCTGGCTGCGAGAAATGACTATTTAGTGTTTTTGCTACATTGTTTACAAATTGTGTGGGCATTTTTTATTTTAATCAGTTTTCCTGACCCCTGTGACTCAAGGTTGAGAATTAATTTAATACTAAACTCTTAGCCTAGTGACATACATAAATACAAATATACATATAAAGATACCCTTATATAGTTACATGTTAATATGCTTTGGTGTTTAATCTACATTCAAATTACATTGTAAACCCTCTAATTTCAAGGTTTTAAATTAAAATAAAATCAAAGTACCTATTCTGCAGTGCATATCATCAACTTTGAAACACTCTTGTTTAAGGTTGCTTCTTCTATTATTTCTGACTCATTTTATTTCAGAATCACATTGACAGGATTTTTGTGTATTTAAATTTGATAACATTGTTGCCCTTTATAAATACTTACATGTGCTTGGTGAACTCTTCATTTTATTTAACACATTCCTCCTACTTCCTAGCCACCTACACCTCAGTACACGTGTTTACATTTTTAAATCAGATTACATATATAAATTATTTAAGTTGTTCATTGTCACAGATTATTTCCCTTCCTTAATTTACTTTTGTTGACCTTGCCCTTGCATATTTTAGTGATTTACGTCCGTCTTTTCCCAACATAAACAATACGTCTTTACATACTTTTCTACAAATTTGAGGCACTTTAATGTATCTACGGCCGCACTGAAAGTACACCCATATTTTGCTCCATTGTGAGATCAGCTGACCAGATCTGGCCGTACAAAAACCTGTTTTTCTCCCTTACATAAATTACCTGTTCTCCCATACATTTTAACATTTTAATCTTCATCGTTAACTTAAGCATTATGAACCCTCCTTTGTGGTCTCATTTAAGTGCATATTACATAACACATTTCACATAAAAATACAACTGTCAGGCTTGTACAAGTTCACTGAGCTTTGCTCTCTCAACCATTTGAGTTTTCTAGTTGTGTCCTAAAGTTTGGCTATAGTAAAAATTTTATATATCTAATAAGCCATAAATCTTGACTGAGTTGCAAGAAAATACAAAAATAAATTTTGAACTAATTAAGACAAATCTCTTCCCTCATAACGAAAATTTTCATCATGGATTTTCTCCGACATTTGGAGGTACTTTAAACGGTTTCAAAAGAGATATATTGTACCTCCCAATTATTTTCCCCGTCCTAGGGTGCGTTAACTCAAAAGATCGATCACTAAATACTTTAGTAATCTTAGCAGGGCCATGCCAAAGGAGATGCATTTTACTCGTCAACTTCAACTTCGAAGATAGATGATGTGCTTTATATAGCACCAACGTTCCCAGCTCCGGATTCCAAGTTAAGGCGTATCGCTTTCTGTGTTTGTTGCGTTGCTCAATACGGCGCATCATTCGCTCATATGCCTGTTTTAAGGTCCCCTCCTCGTCGTCGTCTTCTTCTTGGTAGGTCAAAGTTGGTGGCATTCCCATGACAATTTCTTCCGGCTTTTGTCCCAAGCGCAGCAGTATAGGGGAAATTCCTGTATTTGCGTTTGGCACATTACTGAAAATCTTTTCAATTGTTGCTAAGTGCTTCGTCCACGCTGTGTGCTTTTTGTGACACATAATTCTCAAGAAACAGCCTTGATCGCGTATCTGCTCACTGGTTTTGGGCTTGCTGGCGGGAATGTTAGGCATGCCCCGTTTAGTTTAATGGAGGCTGCTGGTAGCCGGATGCGCTACCTCCGCCGCTGTCACTTTGATAGTTGTGTTGTTGCCGAACCACGTGGTCTTCCTTATGGCCCCGTTGTTGTTTGTTGTCGTTTCCTTTCTTGGCTCGTGGTTCATTGTTCCGCCGTTCCTCGGCCATTCTGTGGTTGCGTTGTTCCAAGTTTCATTGTTCTGTTGCCTTTGGTCCTTTCTTGGTGACGTTCTATTCACATGTGCTGGCATGATTTGGCTGTGTCGAGGCGGGCTGTTCTGAGGCGATCTGCTTTGTTGGCGAAAATCAGGCCTGCGGCGGTTGTCATCCCAACGTTGTCTGCGTTCGTACTGTTGCCTGACATTTACATGGTTTATTCTGTGCGTTCTTTGTTGTTCTCGCTGGTGCATCGGCCTTTGTGGTTCTCTATAATTTCCCTGTGCATGCTGGTATGGTGGGCGTGGTCGCTCTGACGTTTGGTACGGTTGGTTACGTCCACTGTTGCCTGTGTAAGGGTGTGCCCTTAACCCACAAGAATGAGGCTCCCTTAGTCTGTCAGCTGTTTGCTCTTGCTCCTGCAGTGCTGTCAACAAATCCAATGTCTCTGGAATTGTTGTCGCCCTTGCCACAATTAAATTGTTGCAAATGCTGGGTGGAAAATGCCTCGCTATCAGTGTGACAAATTCTTCCTCTCCCATCGGTGGTTCGAGTAATGTACTCTGTTGCGCTAAAGTTAAGAAATAATCTATAAGTGGTTGTCCTCTTACTGGGATGTATCGACCATTATTTATTTTACTTCTAACTGTGTGTTGAGTTGTACTGTTCCAGTACTTTAGTAAAAACAAGTTTCTAAATTCTGTGTAACTTGCATGCTCTCCTACTGCTAGCCTAAACCACGATAGTGATCTACCTTGTAAACCCTTCTTAACAATTAATAGTTTTAAGTGTTCTGGGACCTGTTTCAAATCAAAATAAGATTCAAGATCCATGATGAATCTTTTCGCATTGTCACGCGTATCGACAAATTGAGGCACGGCTATCTCAGTTAACAAATTGTAATGTAGAGGCAAAGTGTGGTGAACTGGTAAGTTATTTAACCTAGATGAGGAACCCTGAGTCACATTATAAGTTGCTGAAGGAGATACAAGAGTGGCATTCTCCACTAGTTGTATTTCCTCAGGCATGTGTGCGCCAGAGATTGCAATGGGCGTGGTCGAGTGATTTGACACATGACTCTCCTGAAAATGCGCCACTGATTGTTTCAGATTAGCAATCTCTTGTGAACACATATTTAACTGATCATTTGTTGCTTGTTGAGATGCAAGTGTTTGCGCGGCAGTGAGATTAAATGTTTGTTTTATAGAATTGAATTCCGCTGAATTTTGGGATTTTATTTCCTCGCAAGCTGCTTGCATTTCACTTCGCAACTGAGCCCTTTGGTTATTGCATTCATTTGTAAAGCTAGTCATTTCTTCTCGCAATGTTGTGTTCTGCTGTTGCGAGTTATACAGTTGTGTACGTATATTTTTTACTTCAGCCTGCACTGTTAAATTTTCTAGACGCACACTGTCTAGTACTTGTGTTTGTTGGCTGAATTGGGCTTGCAAAGCCTTTTGGTGTTCTTGGAATTTTATTTCAAAATGTGAAGCTAAGGATTTCTCCAAATTTGAACTAAGTTCTTGAATTTTATGGTCGAGGATTTCGCCCTGTTGAGATGCTTGTTCCTCTAGTTGGGTTTTTAATTGTGAAGCTACTGTGTTCAGATTGTCATTCAAAGTTGCACTTACATTGTTTAAAGATTTACTTTGTTGCGACTGTAATTGAGTCACTGCATTGTTTAAATTTTCACTTTGTTGTCATTGCAATTTACTGGAACCGTGTCTTGTGAGTTTGAAGCATTTAAGTTATTTTCAGAAGCATGATTTTCGGCCATCTTGACTAGTTTGTTACTTCGTAAAATCATACGGTGGTGTTGAAAACAATTTGTACTTACTGGTTTCCCTGCTGGTGTCCTTCGGTGTGGCTGCGAGCTGCATTAATCCTTGATCCATGTATGTGTGGTCTTGTAGCTTGCTCTGTGAGTGTCGATTTCAGGAATGTTGGGTGTCTGGATTGTGGGTTTCAAGAAACGTTGGGCGCCATTTGTGGCGGGAATTTTATTGTTTATAATTTTAGGATTTGGAAGGATAAGAAGGGTTTAAAAGTAGGATCTCTTTTAGGGATTTTCTCAGGGCGTGTGTGAAGAAAAAAATAACACTGTATTTTTTCGGATTTCCCCAGTTTATCCATTCCACACACAATAAATTATTTGTCCCCTCTGACTTCCATTTTTTCATTTACAATGTTATTCCCCCACACTGAATAAGTTCCTTACAATGAAACTTTTACAAATTTATCCAGATTATTTTCCCAACTATTCCCTGCTCTAATTCCCATGTGAACTCGGAGGAATGACTCCTTGTCCACCACTCACTTTCCTAAAATAAAGACACATACTTTATATCGCAGCACTGAAGTTAATATATGCAACACGTCTGCTCAGCACCATTGATAGTTTATAAGTAACTTCTTCCCGTCTCCCATTCGGGACCGTAACCTCTCTTCGGGCCTAGACAAATTTCTTATGGCCCCTCCTATTTTCTATGATCGGACACGAATTGATCCGAAGTTAAACATTTCTTAATTTCTATTGGTCAGTATTTTCAGTCAATGGTTTTTCCAAATCGGTCTCCTCTCACCAAATAAGTTTGGCACCACAGCAAAAACATTAGATTACAGTTTGCTCCCTTCAGGTCCAAAGTACCCTTGGTCATTAATGTTTAATATTTCTTCTTTGTAACACTCGGAACACAAAATTTCCACAATTCTATTGTATATACGTTCTGCTAATGACCTTCTGACCCACATTACCAAGTAAACCTTGCAGCTAATATTCCTAAATCTCTGGTTTTTCCTTTCAGCAGTAACTTCCTTTCGTATACAGAATAAATACTCTTTACAATTTTTTAACATTTATTGCTTATTCTAATGTATTTCCTTTTAATATCTTTAATCATTTATTTATTTGTTACTGCAATCTCTTTCCCCCCGTTGTTTTATATTCATCTGCTTATTAGTTTTATTTTATTTATTATATTGAAATGTTTCTTATGCCTAAGAAATCAGTATTCTACATTAAAGAGTGTCGGCTGATAAATCCCGGGCCTCGCACAGATATGGCGCCTATAGGCCAGTTAGACGGTAGCATCGCATACTTTAACTCTAGACTAGCTCGTATGCATAGTTACGTTAAATAGCTTGTTTAGTTTTCGAATAACAGCATTTTAAAGAAGACAACTTTAGAGTTCTCACGAAAATGGAGGGTTTGGAAAAACGAGCAGTGATTAAATAATATCATTTGAAAGGCTTAACGTCTAAATAAATCAAGGAGGAAATGGACAGTACATTGAAAGACTCTGCCCCTTCATATTCAATGATTAAAAGGTGGGTTGCAGAGTTTAAAATGGGACGTACGAGCACTAGTGATAAACAGCTCTCTGAACGCCCTGTAGAAGTGACAACTCCTGAGATCATTGAAAAAGTTCGTTTAGTACTGGACGACCGCATATTAAAGTTGTTTGGGATAGCAGAAGCTGTAAGCATATCAAAAGAACGTGCAGGTAATATTTTAGGTAATGTTTTGGGCTTTCACAAGGTTTGTGCAAGATGGTTGCCGCGTTTGTAGACACCTGGCCAAAGGTTGCAAAGAAAAACTGTTTCTATTAGGAATGTGGAGCTCTACCGTAAAAATCCCAGTGAATTGTTGAGACGGCTTATTACCGTGATGAAACTTGGATACATCACCACACTCCAGAAAGTAAATCACAGTCAAAACAGTGGATTGGGCCTGGTGAACCAACTCCAAAAAAGGCAAAGTGAATTTTGTCAACTAACCAGTTTATGACGAGTGTTTTCTGAGATACACAGGGAATTATTTTTATTGATTGTTTGGAAAAGGTATCACTAATGACTACTACGCAAGCTTACTCCAACATTTTAGTGATGAGTTGAAAATAAAAAGACCTCATTTGGGGAAAAAAAACTTGTTTCATCGCGACAAAGCTCCAGCCCATCGTTCAGTCATTACAATGGAAAAAATGTGCGAATTAAAGTTCGAATTGCTTGAACATCCACCCTATTCGCCAGATCTAGCAACCAGTGACTACCACCTGTTTCCAAACCTCAAAATATTTCTTGGAGGACGAAGAATTCACAGCAACAAAGAGGGCATTGATGCGGTAAACAGCTATTTTGAGGACCGTGATAAATCGCTCTACAGAGATGGTTTAATTAAATTAGAACACCGATATGACAAATGTATTAACCTTTCTGGAGATTATGTTGAAAAATAAATAAAAAAAAACAAGTTTTAAATGCTGTTTTCATTGATAGGCCCGGGACTTTTCAACCAACCCTAGTATTTGTCTTCTCATCACTTCCATTCGGTGTGCCACCCAGCGCCATTTCTGGTTGCAATACAACAAACGCTGTTGTAGTGTGTCTGGTTTCGTGCAAAATCCACAATATCCATGTGTGCGTACCCCATGTCGCCACTGTTTCTCACCTGCAGGAATGATGTCATCAACAGCAGCATATTCTATAGCTTTCCAGTACACACTGAGTCCTGAATAAGGACCACATAGCCTTCCATTCACGTTCCGGGTGCTGAAGCTACACGGAATGTGTTGTTTCAAGAACAGTCCCTACAGAACTTGATTGACACACTTGATTTACAGAAGATTTTCTGGTTCCAAAGAGTGTAATGCTGTACAAATGTGTCGAAATTCATTCAGTGTTGGTAATTTAGTAGTGAAGATAGCTGGATACAAAATAGTGCCTTGCTTATAAAATCTACTGAAGGCCGCTGAAACCAGCAAGTCTGTACAATCTTTCAGACTGACGTTGGGTTTAACACATTTCCAATTTAGTTTCTTTACCATCTATCTATAAATACTATGTGGAAAGGAATTATTATATCTCAAAATTCTATTTCGAAATGTTACTGGAAATAAATGTTTCGAAGCCCCTGAATAAAATATCTGATGTGTTCCATTCACATGACGTTCTCTCGTTATTCTACAAAAATTTTGTTACAAAATATTGTTTTATCTACATAATGCAAGTCAAGATCTACGTTAACAAGAATGGTTTTGTTACTTAGTTTACGATAAGTAGAAGGTAGATAATGGAATTCACTAGGCTAAACAGACAGTCATTCTTTTTAAAGCTATCAGTTTATCTGTATCGGATAAAGTGGTGCAGGGGCGGGTTTTCTCCGGGTTCTCCAGTGTCCCTCGCCATCGCATTCCACTGGTGCTCAACTTCACTCCATGTATCACAAGTGTCATCGCCTGCGGTGCCAAAATTAGTAAAAGGGGGCGTTAAACATTACGAAAAAAGCTATGGGATTGTCATGGCCAGGAGAAAACCAAAAGAGGTGTGAAATAGACGAGGACTTCCCGTTTGAGAGAGCTTTTAGTATTTTAAAATTAAAACCAATAACAGGGAATATCTCAAACAAATGGCTAGATCTACAAAAGAACATATTTTGTAACATATTGTGTATTTTACCGTCTTCTACAGCTTCTGTATAGTAAGTTTTTATCTATCTCTTAAGGTTCACCAGTTGTGCAAAAGTCGTAGGGAATGAAGAGGACTTCATTTGCTATTCCTAATCAATTAAAAATATAAATTTTATTTGCCATAGGTATATATATTTAATACGCGACATTTTAATTAAAATATTTAGAGATATTTTTGAAAAAACGAAATTTCGAAAAATGTTCCATGTAAAGGGTAGTTTGGGGTGGGGCAGTTTCCTGAAAATCTTTGCGTCGCATCCTTTGAAGATGCTAAATTTAAATACCAAGTTTGGTTTTAATCGACGCTTGGATTTTGAGTTATGCTATCCACCTCCCTCACACATCCACCCACACCCACACCAACCTTTTTCTAAAAATACCTTTTTTTGTATTCAGTAGCCCTGAAAACGTGCACTTCCGATGAAATTACGTTGTTAAATTTGGGGTGGAATGCAATACCTTCTCTACCCACTATGTACCTACACGGTACATACGTGCTAGAGAAAGTAAAAAAAAAGCCTACGAAATTGTGCATTTATCCGTGTAATGTGTGTATGTGTGTGTGTGTGTGTGTGTGTGAGAGAGAGAGAGAGAGAGAGAGAGAGAGAGAGAGAGTGAGTGAGTGAGTCCAGTATATTTCAAAGATGTGACACGAAGATTTTCCAGCAGTTTCTCCCAGCTTAAGCTACTGTTTATATGGATAACATTTCGATATGTTTTAACAGTTATACTATATGATAATTATATATTTAATTGGCTTTAAGATTGTGATTAAAATAGGCTATATTCAAGATATTTACTTGGATCACAAATTTCGGAAAATAAATTTTGAGTTTCTCGGGAATGTCTTGTGAAACCTCTTCATTAGAAAGGAAGTTTGCATAATTTTGTATAACGTGTAAATAGTTGTAGGTAGAAAAGCATTTATTGCTCAAAAAGAGCTGATGTTTTCAAAACGTTTAATTTACTATAAGTAACTTTGGGAGAAGGCTGATGTCACAAAATAAATATTGCTTGCAGTGGTTTTATTTCCTCAGCGATTTTGTGTGCTGTCGCTCTTTATTGGTTTTTAGTGATGTCCTGCAAAAAATATAGAATTTATAGGCACGCATATAGGTTGCACTTTCTATATTTGCCTTGTACCTAAAACAATGTGCAATGAAACTATTTCTGCAAAACTTATCACGCTTTACACAAAGTGGATTAAATATAAGCTTTAGTAAGGATAGATTGCTGTATCTCTATGAAAATAAACCATATTGATCACAGAAAGTCCTACAAATGTAACACATCATAGTTTTAAAATTAGGGGGGGCTTTAAGTGGTTACGACGCAATCTGATATGCAACTTTGAGTAGGTACTTAAACTTCAATCCCGTTTCATTAAATTTGAACCACAGATTTTTTGGCATACATGATAGATTTAAATGTTTTTCAATTCTAAAGCTTATTAAGAAGGCTTAAAATGTTTTAAAATTGAGTGAATTTCAGTGGAGGAATTATATATCGTATTCACATCACTAAATTTATCTTTTGACTTTGCTGAAGTTGGTTATCTGGGAATATTTTTGGTACTATTTTGACTAAACTTAGAAAACTTTAAGTTTAGAAACCACTGAAGTTTCTAACTTCGATAACTTACCTTGTAAGTTTTAAAAACTTCCTCTACGCTTATTTTGAAGCCCAAGTATGAATTCTGACATAAAAATCAACACTGTTTGACCGACCTAGACCTAACTTTATACACCTGTACTGTAGGACCAAGCGAAAACTATAAGCTACCTTATAACTTACAATAACTACCCAACCTTTATTTTCAATCCTGTAAAACCTTTTAAAATATAATTTATTGTTTTCAGCCCCTAAAAGAAAGTACCTTATAATCAGGACACACATATTTTCACTTGAACTATAGGACTTTGTGACAAACATAATCTTTTCTTGCTCATCTTTTCAATCACTTATGCGTAAATTTGTATAATTTTACCATTCAGAACATTTAGATTCGAGTGAAAATTGTGCACTACTCAATAACCAAATCACCTTATATTTATTTTAACTCCTTATAGCAAGCTGTTCGAACTCTACTCGGCTGAGTCAGAGCATTTCCGCGTGCACAAAAGCAGTCTTCCGATCCGGGATGATGGGGAAGCGGGATAGCCAATACGTCATTTGGCGAAAGTCATAGCATAAATGCTTGAGATTCATGCCACTTCATTCAGATCTGACCACAGCTTGCTCTCAATACTGAGCCGTTTTGTATGCTGCAGGAATACTCCTGTGAATCGTGACTATTTCCCTGCCCTTTGGCGCGTAATCTAGTTAGGACAGTTTATCTTATAGAATGCACCCTAGTTGTGCTGGAGAGTGTAACTTTAATTCATATTTTAGGTTATTAGATGTTTTAAAGTAGTGAACTCTTACCTTATATCTAACATATGAAGGGTACAGAGGAACTTTTTAAAGTTTGAGCTCTACTTTATTCCAGGTATATGGATAAATTTCTTGTAGTATAATATTCGACATTATACGATATATAAAATCTAGAATATGAAAACATAAATTGAACCAACAAAATAAATACACCAAAGGGCAACTTTTAACATTGTTCGTCTTTTATTTTGTAAACGAAGGTACTTTTGTGGCCTTCTATTTAGATGCTGCCTGTTTAGAGCTTTATTTCTAAAAGATAAAACTCTAATTATGTTAAAGCGTTTTTCACTCTACATTTACTAACATTTATGTCACAAAGCATTCAAACAAATGTATTTTTATTTACTCCTGTTAATCAAGATATAAGTTTTTAATAAATTGTTCCCATACATTTTGTTGAAGATACACAAAATAATTCAGGAAGCTGAGACGACAGTCATTTATATAAAAGAGTAAATCCTCTTGTATACAAATGGATTTATATTTTTATTTGATACAAGAAATCAAAATAAGTGTTGATAAAAATTGGATCAATTAAAAGGTACCATAGGGAGAATGGAGCAGCCGCCTATTTTTATGTCTGAATATACCTTTACGTTAGGTCAGTATCATTCGTTTGCCTGAGCAGTAAGAAGTGAACCAACGGACACCAAAAATTCCAAAATGCTCTGCCAAAAATATTAAAAGTTTCTAAACTAAGAATATTTAGTTGAGTATGCATTAATAAATGTATACTTCTCTTGAGGAAAGAATCTTATTTTTTATAGTTTCCTAGCTGCAAAAAAATTTAAGCTAAAGCTACATTTTATACGGTATTCGAGTATCGCAACAAACAAATTTTTCATCAAAATCGTGAAAATTAGTTTTCTTGAATGAAACCCTAGATACATTTTCTATAATGTGTTTTTATTTTTATAATTGCTTAAAGTTCTTCAAGTTTTATGTTTATAAGGAACCTAAGTGTTTTATTTCTGCTATTCCAAATTGATTAGTACGTATATCTAAATATTAAAATAGAAATACTAGCTGTTCATCAGTTATATGATACCAATTGAATCACTATAAAATTATATTCAACCGTCTTAAGAGTCATGAATTTGGTTTTTCAATAAAACAGCTTGAAGTCCATACATGAGCATACAAATCTGTATAATTCTAATGGACTATGCTCATAGCTCTGTGATTTCTTAGGCTGCTATGCTCCCACCTTGCTTTTACTTGATAAGCTGGATGGAGCAGCAGTTAATGTGCATCGACTAAACGACCATGAACGTTTCTCTCTAAAACCAGCATTTACAACATTTAATTAATAACGTTACATATGTAAAGTGCATTTTTGACGGTGATCCTTGGGCCTTCCTTACATACCTTAATTTAGTGGTTTTAATAAGCAGTGGAGTAAGGAAGAAGAAAAAATGAATACGTAATAACAAAATGTATAATAACATCAGATATTAAAGTCAGTAAATATAACATAATTTAAGTGCTTCTCAAATATACTATGCAAATTATAATAGAACAACTTTGGCATGTATGCGTTCTTACCAGGTTCTTTAAATCAAGATATACTGGGCGCTTCAATGTGTCACAGTTTTTAGACTGTTCTTCTTGGACCTTCCTTATATACTTCAATTCAATGTCATTGAGGAGCAGGGGAATAAAGGAAGGAGAAGGAATACATAAAACGTAATGCGAAGAAATACCTAATCAACTCGCAAAAAAAAAAAAAATTAAAAACTTAAAATTGTTTCATATCCTCATGGATTAATAGCTGCACAGTTGGTAAAACTACGGCGTGTATGCGTTCTTTCAAAATTCTTGAAGTCAGACTGATTCAGAAGGAGACCTAAGCACTGAATCAAGATGTGGACGTTGTTCTTTGCAACTGCTTTTGTGACTTTGTCCTAAATATTATCTTAAATAGTAAATGACAAAGTTGCGTCTGCGTTATAGTGTGGGTCAGTTGGTCCGGTTAGGGTGGAACCTAGTGAAACGTCCCTACCTTTTGATATCTTCGCTGCTCCGGTCTCAGCTCAGGTTGTTTCTCTTCATCGGCGAACATGAATTACTCGGTACAGGGCGTGGTACAGAAGGAAATACAAAAAGGTAGTGAAGAAAAATAACACTGTTCACTGGTTCTTAAGTATTATTGAAGAAATTGTACATAGCATAATGTTACACGGTATAAACCCTAACCGTTGGCAACGAAGTGACTCCTGCAAACTTGTGGGTGATGACTACAAATCTGGGGAAAGCAATCTTTGTTTCAACCGCGATGAGCAATGTGGCGCGATTTTGCTTCAGCGACCCACATTGTGTCGTCCACGGAATCTGGCGTAGGACTGCCCAAAATAGTTGTGATTTTGAACTTTAAACATTCTTCTGTATACATAGCGTCCTTTCTTGCTATTGGTTGCATGTACTTATGCCTCTATTGCTTAAAGTCACTCAACGTTATACAAAAGACAGGGCAATAACATTTTAGAATGTTTCCTTTTGAAAGCTCAACTCACAATACATCAAGGTCTCTTGCTAACGGAAAAACTAAGCATTTACAGTTAAAACCACGTTTCAAACTTTGCTGCCTTAGCGTGTAAAATATTAACAAAAATACAAATATTCACAAGTAAAAATAATGATTAAAGTAAAGCTTATTACCCCTTAATATGATTAATAATACATTACTATATACAAAGGCTATCTATTTAATTAAGTATAATGATCAATATCGGCAATACAGATCGTTGTGCAATAGAGCTTATTTCTACATGTTATTGTTAGTTACATACTTACGTAGATATTGGAGAGCTATTGTCTCATCCTCAGAAGCTATGTTTACGAAAATGTAACTTTCAACGCCACTAAAGGTACACTAACAAAATGCCTTATGGTCAGCATGTAGGTAATAAGCGGTTACCCAGGAACAAAGCCGCATGCTTGGCCCACTCTATTGGAGGTAACGCAGGTAATTTGGGAAGAACTGAGTTGTGTGCGTAGTAGTGCTTTCGTAAACATACCAACAGGTTGCAGAGTGGTTAGCTATCATTAAGGGATTCCTTGTCTTAAGAAACACCGCCAAAGAGCCATACTTTTAGTTCTTTGTTTATTCTTCCAAAATACAATTTCATCCTTGCAGACCACGAATGAAAGGAAATGACTGGGTAAGCTAGGATACACACACCGCTTTTATACGCAGTTTAACGTTACAGACCCTCAGGATGGAGGCAGGGAACGATAAAGACAATCGAGACAAGAATACCAACATAATATTACCAAAGGAGTATAGATAAAATTAAAAAAAGTAAACCCTCATTCCATTGAGAAAAGATGTTAAGTTTACTGCATTTAAGTCGTAATACTACATGAAACATTTGTACATATAATAATAGGTTCTTGTTGATATTTGCAGTTATTGGGAGTTCGTTACGATAATTAAAATTGGATTACGATAATAAGTAATAGATAGTCGTCAAAATAAAATACGTGCATTTCGCATTGAAGAACAACCTCGAAACTGTCAGCAATAGGTAGTATTTGAGTAGGTAACTGCTTCTTATCTCCTTGCCTGAAAGTTAGGATAGGTTTGCTGATGACGAACAAGGAGTAACTTTTTTTTTTTTAATGACACGGTCAAGAACACCCTCTTGGATTTGAGTACGTTGGCATTACACACTAGTGCTTCGTGTGATGCCTAATCTCAGAATAATGCAATTTTCAAAGTTAACACAAAAATATACCTAAAGGAGTTTCGAAGTAGGGACACCAAAATTTGGACCAGATAAAATATAAGCTATAAGTATTATATTCGCTGAATGTCACTTCGAAACAGCGTATATAATTATTTCAACTTCTAAATGGAAAGAAAAGAATTAATAAAGGATCTACATTCATTGTCCTGAAACAGATAGCTACAGAATAGCTACATATTGAGATCCCTACAATAAACTCAGTTCCCTTAGTTTAATTGTTACAATACATTTAAGTTAAACTTTAATACATACCGATTCTTTCGTTGCAAGTTATTCGCAAATGGTGTTGTTCATTACAAAAGACTATTCCTATTAACTTTAAACTATACTTTGGTCAGAGCCTTCAGAGACAATAGAAAGGGAGATAAAGGCGTTATGTGGCTACACCGACGGCTTTAGCAACGTGCCGCTCCACGTAACAGGCTGGGCACGAGCGAACTGTTTCCTACCTTTGCCCATTCTACTGTTTCAAAATAAACATGTAACTTTAGTAAAACAGTAGGCCGGCACCCTACTCAGACTCGTCGTCCATGTTTCGAAGCTAGTGACATCACAATGTCCCTAGTGTTGTCTGCCAGAGGAGGCGAAAAATTCAATTTTACAGATTTCCTTGCAGGACAGAATTAATGGCTTTTCTACCAAGAGTATACGTCCAGATTAAGAATCCTTGCTCCACAGGTGTTTATTCGGGAGGGAATAGTCATAAATTATATGAAATTCTGGGGAGAATATTTCCTAAATGTTCACTACATGTGAAAGCATTTAAAACACATAGTTTACTAAGAATGCGAATATTAATTGCTTATGAGTAATGCATTCTAACTTAATTTTGAGCACTTTATTTAATATGACCGTGAAAGTGCTTTCAGAAGTGCGCATAAATGTGTGTAAAACAAAAATAGCAGCAATGGTGTGCGGGCGGGGGGGGGTAGCCTTTCCGCTTCATGTTCAACTGAATCTCGGTTACCCTGAGTTACATCAAAAGGAAGTTGTTTCCGTGGTTTCCTTTCTTCTGAAAAATGAATGTCGAGTATACAACACTAAGCTCTAGGGACTTTGGGCTCATTTGAGCAGCATTGAAATGTTGAAACTATTTATTTCATTCACAGCTGACATGAGCTATCCGGTTAAATGACGTTCAACTAAAAGAAAGAAAAAAGAAACAGAAACAAAGAAAGAAAAGGGAAAGGGAGAGAAAGAAAGAAAAGTAGATGAAATTGAGTTTTATTTATGCACGCTCTTACACTGCAGCGGTTCTTAACCTCCCACTCTGTATTGGGCATCAAAGAAAGACTTGAGGTTCCATTATGTGCTGTAAATCTACGACACGGGACCAACGATTTTACTTCCCTTCCGAATGCAACAATATTAAGGATTTTTACACAACAAAAAGTCCATCGCCCTCCACCGGTTTTGAACCAGTGACCTTGGGAACCAGAGGCTAGCATGTTACCTCTAGACCACAGAGGAAGGCAAAGAAAGAGAGAGGGGAAAAAAGGAGACAGAGTGAGTGGTGAGGTAGCGGGAGGAGAGGGAGAGGGAGAGGTAGCTTGCGGTGAGAGCTATTAATCCATAAGGCTACATTTTTGTATTTCCTAGGATTTAAGTTTAGTTAAAGCAGAAATAAGAAATTAAAAAACAACAAAAACAACGTAGTCTGAATGATTTTTCAATTATGAGGGCAACACTTATATTTATTTCCATTTCTTAGGTTACTGTTGCAATTCCCATCATCGCAATGACAGCGCACTGTCTCTGTTGCGAGGGATTCGGTTCGATTCCCAGCACCAACGTGGGGATTTTTCCTGCGCTGGGGAACTGAAAGTGTGTCCTTCCATCCTCAACATCATTTGGAAGGGAAATGGCAACACCACCGCGGTATCATCTTTGCCTGAACGCCGAGGTCCAGTCGTGCTGTATTCTACAACCGAATCATCATGTTGAATCATCAGTATCATCTCAGGGGTGAAGAAAATGCTATCCTTTTGCGAGTCGCCAAATATGTACCACGCACTGCTCCCCTCAGTATATGGGTGGTCAGTCAACCAGAAAGCCCAGGGAGGGAGCGACACCTGCGAGTCCCATTTTTACCGCCTCTGCTGCATATTGAGTGAGAATGTAGACACTATGCGTCTTTCATCGGTACAAACAAACAGTAGTACTGTAAATGGATACATGGAATATAAGAGCACTGTGGGACTACTTCATGCTACTCGTTTCACCGGTAGCAAACCCTGCTTCACCTGCCAGCCTTCATCCCACCAACCACAGAGTGGTAGGAACTTGCGCGGAACAAATTGTCTGCTTTTTCACTTTTATTGTACTATTCTACAAACGATAGTACTACCACTTTGAGTTATCATAAGCTCTGAAATACATCACTTAAGCTCTGCGCATGCCTAACTTTACGATTGTAAAATGTAAAAAACGTAACAAGGTATTCTGATAGCGTGAAGGTTTACGGTGAATATCATGGTTTAAGAGAATCAAGAAATGCATTTCAACATAAAAATATCTAATCTTGCTTCTAAAAGTTGTTACTGTGAACTTTTACAAAGATATAAGTTAATGAAAGCACACTCATAGAAGTAGAGAAAACAATAACTTAGAGTTCTTGCGACATTACCTCAGAAGCATTAGTTTCCTGAAGACCAGTCTTTTTGAAACCGTAATAAAGCTGACAATCATTTCTATTGGTCTAAAGCGGAATTCTCCAAGTCGTTCCTGAATTACTCCACCTTTAATATTCCAAATATTCATGTCCTCTGACAATGTGATTTGAGCTAATGTACTGACAATACCATATTTAGTGGTGGAGCAAAAATTATAGCGCAGTAACAGAAGTAATTGCACTCACGGACTCACTGCATTTGGCAACCTGAAGAAAGAGGTACCATTGCCCTCCGTGGTGTGATGGTTACTATGCTTACTTCGCATACCCAAGGTCGTGGGTTCAAACCCAGCGGAGGACGATGGAGCCAATGGTACCGTGTGTAGGTTTACGGCACGTAAAAGTATTTCAAACCTGATTAAAGGGACATCTGAGCAAAATTAAGCGGTCTTTCACGCCCAGTATAGAATAGGGTGCTGAGAACTGCAGCAGTTAAGGAGCGTCCATAAATAAAACTCCATTTCATTTCAACCTGAGGAAAGGCGATCCCATTTCAGAAAGGACCATATCTAAAAAATTAAATCGTAGTGCTACTTCCTCTTCTTTGTCTACCGTACTAAGTGTCCCGTAAGTGAAGCCGTTGTTTGTGAAGCTGAAGAATTCAAGTTGTAGCCCTGTTTGGAATTATGTTTTGGGATCAGTTTGCATTCGACAATTTCGACACCACTGATTCAAAGCTGTGTAAAGGTAATGAAATTCATTCTCTACAAAGATAGTGTAAGATTTTAATTAATAGGAAATCGGGATGATGTCGAACTCTCGTCAGTTACTGAGTGTGTACGGACATGCAAAAAATGTGGCCCATAAAGAACAGAGCTGTTTGGTACTGATAAAATCTCCCACTACCCTCAGCAAACCTGAGCACTTCTTCCTACCGAGCACAAATTTAGTCATTGGGATGGTCTCCCTCAAAATTTTCCGAGTTGCTGAAGGATAACATTACAACAAACCTTGTATTTTATATCGCTGATAAAAGCTTTCATGTATGTTATAGGCCTAGAGCTCGGTTTGGGCTCCGAAGCGCATAAGTTACGAACACAGAGCAGTCAGTGGTGTAAAGATAGGGTAGTGGGGAGGCGTTTGTAGCGTAAACATGCACAGGTTAAGAAATAATCTGTTCCAAAAGTAGCACATTGCATGTATTGACATTACAGGCATCTTTCTAATTCATAAAGCAGCACATTAAAACAACTATTTCATAACATGGTTCATGAATAAAAAAATATTTAAAAATAAAACTATAAAGCTTGATACAAAAATTCACGATGATAATATGCAGAGATTTGAAATGACAATGAAATAAATCAACCAATTCACTCGGAACTCATTGCAGTGAATTATAAGATACATCTTTACTGTATCGAAAGAAAAGGCCTGTCACTCAAAATGTGTTTCATTCACCCATAAGTTTGTTCAGTGTCGAACTATTACCCTTTAATATTTATGACATTTTTCAATCTGCACTGTGTTTCAGCGTTCTCCAGTTTGCCTACTAGCAGAAACTGGACGAAGCCAGACAGTGAACAAGGATAGATCGTGTAACACGTTTCAAAACGGGCTGTAGAGACCACGCTTACTCCGTCAAGTCATAGGTATACTCTGTGTGCACCGAACCTCAATCCGGCAATTTTGTGACCCCGGACCGAGCTCTAGTCATAACTGTTGTCCAGTTTAACGACATATGTAACTAATTCTTCAACCATTTCTATAGAAGACCGATTTATGTTATAACTGGTTTAGCCTTTTGCTGTGTACCAACAGTAGCGAAACGCTTTCTTAGAGACGGTATGCGGTCCAACCCTCTATTTCACGACTTAAACATCGATCATTAGTTTGTATTTATGTCCCCGAGTTCTTTTGGGCCAGTCTCATGGAGAATTGATGGCGCTGGAAGGAGTCGAAGGTTTGGTTACTTGACTGTGGAAGCCTTACGGAGGAAAAGCACTATTGAGATCTGTGGGAATGGGCTATTTTTTTATGCACACAAGTGTACATGCGAAAATGGGGAGAGGTTAATGATGTTGTGTTTTACATGCGTCTTAAAGCTCTCTTTTCCTGGTGTTCCTCATCAACACATAATATTATTTTGTTACGGTTAATGCGATTTTTTCGTTGATCCTGTTCGGCTTTACAGATAGGGGAGGGGGTGACGTCATATGTGCAAAGGTCCGCTAATGTGATTGTGCGTGGGGTCATTGTGTGAACGTAGAGCTGTAGTGGTGTGGTGTGATGTTGCGACCCACATGGACTATTCCTGTTAGTGTTGTTTGAATGCTACTAATGCGCTCTCGTGTACTTTTTAACCCTCTCTAAATGAGTAGTCCAAACAAATTCACATAAATTAGCAGTCTTTATTCACCTGGAAGTTGATCCATTTAACCTACGACCAGAGCGGATCAGCTGAATATAATGAGAACCTTTCTGGCTCGTAGCTTGCTTTAGTTCGGCATACGGCCGCCACGCAGCGCTGACCGAGCAATGGACAAATGAGCCGCACTCTCTGCTGATGGTGAATTGCAGTAAGCTCCAATTTTAAAACACACGTGCTCTTAGTGCTGTCGTTCTTAAGGGGTGTACAAAACAAAGCTATGTTAAAATGATAACCCAGTGAAGAGTAAAGGAATTTTACTTCTCTAGCGGCTATGTGTAGCTTCTAAAGCATTCGTAAAGAAAATGTCTTTCTCGCCCTTCTCCAGTAATAAAGAGCTATATATAACCCTACATAGAAGTAAGTACACTCAGAAGATAAGTTGTCGGATACTTCCTTAAAAGCTTTTAATGACGATATGCATAAAGAGAAAATACTCATTAAATTGGATGCGTTCCATTCACACAACTCTCTGCGCCTGCTCTGCAAATAAACTTCTTATAGTACACCATTCTTCTTTCTACTTCATGCTAATCGAGATAAATACCAGCTGAATGGTCTTATCACTTACTTCCTTATAAGCAGAAGGGAACCAAGGGAATACACTAGTCTAAAAGAGTAGTCAAAGGTTTTAAAACCTGTCGCTATGCGATTGTCATTGAAAATCGCTTCTCTGCATGAACAGGAATGAAACAAAGAAAAGTCTCAGAGAAGTATAAGCCTTTTAAAATTGCAACCGCCAACAGCGAATATCTCGGCAATGATTAGCTCTACTACAAAAATGTATACAACGTACATTGTGGATTTTGACCAGATCTACATTTGTTATGTAGCAAGCTTTCGTATATCGCTAAAGATTTACCAGTTACGCAAAATTCATTGATAAGGAAGAGGAATTCAGAGACTAATACAGGAAATTCAAGATATGCATTCTATTTCTCATGAAAATATTTTAATATACAATATATTAATCAAAATCGTTAGTCAATTTTGAGAAAGCCAAAATTTTCGAAATTTTGTTCATGTATAGGTAGTTTGGGATGAAGGAATTTTCCTGAAAACGTTAGTGTCGTATCCTTGGAAGCTACTAAACCTAAATACCAAGTTTGGTGTTTAACGGACTTTTCGCTTTTTAGTTATGCTGTCCAAAAAATAGGTACACTGGTCTTTTTTTCTAAAAATACTTCTTTATGGATTCAGGGGTCCTCAACACAACTAATTGCGGTGAAAACTCGGTATCGAGTTTTTGCGTGGAATACCGTATCTTCTCTGATCGTCTCCTTAGAGCGGTGGAAGTGAGGCTTCTTGCCAAGCGGTAGACGTGGGTTCAATTCCCGGTACCGGCGTGGGGAATATTTCACCGCTGGGAGACCTGGCCCGGGGTGCACTCAGCCTCGTGGGGTCCCTGGGGGACAATTGAGGAGCTACTTGATTGACAACTAATGCTGATTTACTATCCTAAGTACTTAGCATCCGGGTAATATAGTATTCTTCAGTACATGATGATCCTCGGCGTGACTTTGAAGTTTGGGTTTAGGTAGTTTGCGGTTGGAAACCAAACCCTCGCCGTTGCCAAGTCTTCCACTTACTGGTGCTTTAAATGCGGCGCGAACCTCCACTTGCAAGCAGAGTCTTAGAGTCTCCAGGAAACAGAGATTTTACTACGTTGCCTCTCACTCCTAGTACAGGCTCGTTTTTTGTTTGCTAATGGTAATTGCCCAGTGGCAGGGGGAAATGGTCCCGTTTGAAGGCCATCATGTTTTGGAGAAACTATACTAACATAGCATAATTATAACTATGTAAAAATCCGGGTCAGATGGAGAATTTAATGTCAGACTGTCAGTTGTCATAGTAGCTGCATAGTTAGCGCAACCGTAGAGAGCACGGGAGAAGTTGTTGAAGTTTCGGCTGTGGCATTAAAATTTTCAGCTGTTTTTAACAATAGGAAGAATTTGTTGAAAACACGAGCATTGAGCATAATGTTTTATGGATGTGAAAGTTAATATGCTCCAAAATCAGAGAGAATAAAAATAAATGCATTTACAATATGATACTCCAGGAAAGTGCAGAAAGTTAGCTGGAATGATAAAATTATTAATAAAATTTATGATAGAAGAAGAAGTAGAAGTTTGGAACCAAATATGAAAAAGAAGAATAAAATTTATAGGGCATATATTTAGACACTACGCCATTCTGAACATTATAATTGAAGGTACAATTGAAGATAAAAATAGTAACGGAAAAACATGGAACAAATCAACCACTCACCTCTCACCAAGGCGGCTCAGGTTCGATCCCGGGATTCCGCAAGTGGGATTTGTGGTGAAAAAAAAACGGCACAAGGGCGGGTTTTCTCCGGGTTCACCAGTTTCCACCGCCATCGCATTCCACCGATGCTGCATCTTCATTCCATGTATCATCAGTGTAATCGCCTGCGGTTCTATGTAGTAAAAGCGGTCATTTTCTGGCTTCCACTCCAGCAAGAACGAATCAAGTGAAAGAACCACAAGAATCTATGCCGAAGTCAGATTGACATGCAAAGGCTCCTAACGATTCCAAGGTTGAAGTACCGATCTCATCCTTGGACTGTTCAGAGAAAAATGTCCTCTGCGGGAGTCAGGTGGAACTCGACTTACATTAGGCGACTCAAGGAAGACTGTCATCTGATAGCACAAAGAACTACTTTCTATTTTTCTTGGAGCAAGCATCTGCGCCACTATCCATCAGCAACCAGCACTGTACAGTTCCGAGCCGACTTGAAACATAAAAGGGGAAACGAATGAGAGGACAGGAAATTTGTGATCGAAGAGACATCATCCCTGAATTTCCCTACCAACCCGAGGAAACAACGAAAAGCCCTATGGCCATAGTGGCTAATCCTATAGGAATCGAAACCATGGCCTCCCGAGCGCCAATCCCACACATTACCGAGGAGCCATCTCGCTCTATTAGTACAAATTACCATACCTTGCATATTTCGGCACTCACAATGAGACCAGGAGTCATTTTGAACAGGGAGTTGTTTGAACAATCGAAGCAATACTTCAAAATACTGTCAATATTTGATGGGCTAATCAATTAATTTAACAAACTACAGCATAATTAGCCAATTAACGGGACACCAAAGTGATAAAAGTGATTTTATAAGGTATTAAAAATAGCGCTGTCATTTTGTGTACATTCATTTCTGGAAACAAAATAAATATTCATATATATCCTCTCTTTCTGGATATATTAATGTGTTTATTCGATTTAATTAGCTAACACCAACCTCCATCTTCTCAAACAGACATTGAACTACATCCACCATTTTTTAAAATTACAATTCTTAATACGTTTGTAACAAATTGCCGCATTAAGATTTCTTATAAAGGATAGCTTTCTTTTTAAAAAAAAAATTGCATATCACAAAGTGGGAAAACTGAAAAAAAAAAAAAAAAAAAAAAAAACAGTTCATGGGTGTAGTAATTAATTTTTAAAACTAATCTAAGACGAATATCAAAATTGCAACCAGACATTTTATCACACACGTTCTGTTAGCCCTGTTGCGGTATTTTTGTGGGAGAAAATAGATTTTGAATATACAAACATAGTCAAATATGGAACTGAGGAAAATGGCACTAAAATTAGACAGGGAATCAAAAAACGACGTCCAAAATATGTGTCATGTCCGCCCTAGGAAATTACTCATTGCAAATACGTACTTGAAGGTATGCTGCATATTTTGCACAAAATATCAAACAATTTAAAATGTTTGACAAATTGCTTTAAAAAAACACTTCTGTGTACCATTAACTAAAAGCATTAATTCAGACTATTCTAAAATATTTTAACTTGAAGTACACCAGGGGAAAAAGAACTCGAAGCTTGTCACTGATAACACAAACAGGAAGTTATGAACTTCGCAAAACTATTTTATAATGTTCATCTGAGTTTCTTAAAGAATTTACCAAACTATATTTATAATATTCTTTTACAAACGTCGGCAACGGTAAGGAAACCTAGGATTGTTGGCCAGCTATAGGTGCAGGAATACCTTTAACAGTCTACCAAATATTAGAGTTAGCTATACATGTCTACCACAGTGTATCTGCTAATAATAAATTGCAGCAGGAGAGAGCTATTTTATAAAATTGGCCTAAAATGTCCATAGAGTTACCATTGTGTATTATTAATGGCATTTCTTCTTATGAAAGCATCCTTCTAACTGTGCTGCAAATTGTGAGCTACATAAACAAGCGTCCATTTTGACATATTTTAAGCTCCATTATACACACATTTTATCCATCCCATTATCTTTTTCCTAAACAACGCATTAAAATCTGCGAGTTACTTGTTTATTGAATTAGCGATGCTACCTACGTGGACTCACAGCATTGGATATCCAACGGCTGAGAGGTAGATTACAGTCCTCTGTTTAATGAAGAACAATCTTGACAACACTGTTTCATTTAACGGATTTAATAGTTAAATAACCGAGTGGGTAACATACGAGGCTTGCATTCGGGAGGTACCACCCTCAATTCTCATCGTCCGCCGTCTGTCCTTGGGTTTCCATGTTTTTTCGAGGTCGGTAGGCGAATGATGAGGAGGTTGCTCTTTTGTCACGATTTTATTTCCCTCATTCAGTTTCCTTTTATTTTAAGTTTCGCAGGTAAGATAGTGCTAGACAAATGGCGCAAATATTTGTTCCAAGAAAACAGTATTCCCCATAGACACCAGAGATCTGATTGTATGCGTTGTTCATCGTCTACTCTGGGCACATCCCGATGGAATGTGTCTTCGGGCTCAAATTGTTGAGGACGTTTGCGGGTCTCTGGCCTGTCACCGTGGTGAGGTTTCCTGTGGTCCCTTTGTCTCAACTTTTCCTCCTTGGGGAGTGGTAGCCTCACAACATCTGTGTAGGTTGCGGATCTATAATTATACATTGTTTTCAATCCATTACGAAGTAGATGCGATTCAGTTTTGGATGCACAAATACTTGTCAAACTATAAAATCTTTTCGAGTCTCTACTACAGAAATGCCACTACAACAGACCCCCAAAAATTCCAGAATCATAAAGGAGTAGAGATAGAATTTCAACAAAGCAACAAATATACATAATGATACCACAACTTGGTCGTGATGCTCTTTCCGGACAGTGAATGTCGTTGTGTAAAGTTTAGACTCGAAATAGCCGGGCTGTAATATTATGGCTCTTCTGGACAGAGTGTTTGAATCAAAATTTTGTGGGGGAGTATAGGAATATGTAAATTTATATGCTGCAACAAGTTCTAAATTTCCTCTAATTATCTTTTCTAACGTTTATGCTTTTTCTAAGTATATACAATTCAGCCTGAATATCAAGGTCTTTGTTTTAATGTTACTCCTAATTTCAAATGAGCATTAACGTTAATTTATCTGAAACTGCTAAAATCATGTTCTAAATTAAATGATATAGGATTATCATTGAGCAAAATAGTGATTCTGAGTGGGAGAAATGCTCTTATCAGCTTCTGTTTGTGTTCTTGAGAAATGCCTGTGTTAGGATATGAAAAATAGTACCTATTTATACAGTTTTAAACTATGATATTAACCAGCATGTATATATCGACACGTAAAGTCTTCATTTATAATCTCCTTATGTGTTGTTGTGTAGTTGACGTCGTTGTCCATGGACGCATCGTGCTGTGTGTCCAAGGTCTGCTGTCAAACCACGACACTCCAACCACTTATGCAAGGTCCGTACATGTCATCCGTACTCCGTAAGTTAACCGAACACCCGCTCTTGCCCTTGGTATGGTACTAAAAACGAATGCTTTACCGTTACGGATGTACGTTTTCTAAAATCTGCTGTTATTTTCAAAGAATGTACAGTAACATATAAGTTTAACGGACACCATATTAAACGGAAATTTGCCTTAAGCGGAATATTTCATGGCCCCATGAATTTATTGGTGAAGAGCATGCTAAATTTCCTTTATTAAACGGAAACTGTCTAACGCGGGCAACGGAAACCAAAGTACGCATTTTAACGAAACATGTCCAGTTGCAGAATGTAGCGTTTAGAAAACTTTCAGGCACCCTCTGAAAGTCTGTATTGTGTGCTCTACAGATGTGATGTATATGTTGAAGCATGTCCATTTTGCTGCTACTTGACAGGTCTATGAGGGAGGTGGTGCGCTAATGAATTCTGAGAATTCCTATCATAGTCGTTCTTCACTGCATAGTTTAGTTAACCGTTGATGTTAAGATAAGCGCGGCTAATCGTATTTTCATTGTTGTCTGTGCCCTATACAATTTGCACTGTAATGTCCTGTCAAACAGCGCTTAAAGGTTCACCCCTAAGCTTACATAGGTGACGATTTAGTTCGACAGTAGTCACCATGACTTCGAAAACAAGGGTTGAGGTAAATCTTAACACGAGAGTAAAAGTAAACATGATAAACTGAGCGTAAAGCAGATCATGAAGGTGGTCATTGTAGACAAAGCTCAAGTTTACGAAATTCTAAAGAAGAAATCGGAAATTTTGAAACCATGGATAACTGTGCTAATAGAAAAATGAAGAGAGAGAGCTTAAGAAAACTGAAAACCAAGACATCAATAAAATAGTGTGGGAGTGGATTGTTAGTGTCAGGGCAAAAGATCACTGCATATCGAGGCCTATGTTACGGGAATACGCTGAAAAGTTAGCTGAAAAACTGGGCAAGACTGATATCAAAGCAACTAATGGATGACTGGAGTATTTCTAGAAAAAATAAACGACTTGGTGTAAGCCATTTTTCGTCCATTAAAAGTTTGGGCGTGTATTATGTGTAGCAGAAATACATAAATATACAACTAAATAAGTTACGTATATTTTTTTTTGTCCCAAAATGTCTATGTCCATGACGGAAACGCTTGATAGGCTCAATTTACTGTATTACTATTTAAACTGTGATACCAAAATCTTTATAGGAGTGTAAATCCTCTGTATACCTTGTGAGGAAAAGCAAATAATAAAACATAAAATTCAGGATTTTTTTCCTAAACATATATTGAATTATATTTGATCACATACGTGCAAGAAAAAAGTAAAAACGCATCACCAAAAATCAGCAATGTTGAGTCAAATGCCTTGTTAATGTATGCCTAAACATATGAAACGGATGCCTTACTACCTAGAGAATGCAACGTTAATTTCAATTCATAATTAGCGCCATAATGTTAATCGTGGTTTGATATATCTGCTGTCAGTTGTCAACGTTGCAGGCTTCTGTCTGCTTTATCAACCCGCTATGACTCTCCTATTACGTCACACTGGTATGTTTGCATACGAATAGTATGGGAATGCGGACCAAGGGAATGGAGGTCATGGTCATTGGACTCAGAAAGAGCACAAATAGTCTGGTTTAGATCCTTCCAGAATTAAACAATTTAAAAATGTTGATTAAAGTTTAATTTCACAGCTCTTCATATAAACATCTGAGATCGTCACTACTGTATTTTGGGTAGTCATGTAAGTACTGAAATACAAAGCTTCTATCAAGTATTGTTGTGAATATCTTACTTGTATGAAACGCCAGAGATAATTACAAATAGAAATTACGAAGTATTCGATAGATTTGCAAAGTAGGAGGTAATTTATATCCATTACTTCGAATGGGATTTATCTATTCCATGAATAAAATATAACATTTTTATATTCCACAGATGAAACCCTATTTTACAAGTTGTGCATTAGGGTTATAAATTCATAATTTTAAAATCTGATGTGTTCCATTCACATGACTTTCTCCAGCTGTTCCATAACAAACGTTATTTACAAAAGATTATTCTTTGATCTACGTCAGGCTACTCAAGATGAACATTGCCAGAATTGGTCATATTACTTAGTTCTTTGTAAGTAGAAGGGAAATAAGGGAAAGCACTAGGCTAAAACGATTGTCAGATCTTTTAAAATCCGGTCGATAATGAAACAATTGCAATTCGATTCTCTTTGCTTGCTAGGAGTAAACAAAAGAGACAACGAACAGAAAAATTTGAGAAAAGTATAAGTAGCTTAAACCAATAACTTGGAATATATCTAAAACTGTTAAGACTACAAGAAAATCTGATATGTTCCATTCACATCACTTTTTCTAGCTGATCCATATACAAATCATTCTTAAAGAGATGCATCTTTTATTTACATCATGTTAATCGAGATAAATATTAGCAGAACTAGTCTTATTACTCCCTTTCTTTTAAGTAGAAGGAAATAAGTGAATACATTAGGTTAAAGTGTTATTCAAACATTTTAAAATCTGGTCACTATGTGAAACAATTGTAGTTCGGTTCGCTTTACATGGTCCCGATCGAGGAAAACGAGGTAGTTTAAAATTGAAACCAATAACAAGGAATATCTCGAAAACGGTCAACTCTGCAAGAAAACCTTATATGACAAAAGGTATTGGTTTTAATGATATTTGTATGTCTGGTGCAATACGTTTTTTGTCTATCTCTTACGGTTTAATTGTTATGTAACATTCCACAGAATTAATTCAGTATAAAGAGATTTTCAGGGGCTATTCCTAGAATACTCAAAATATACGTTTTATTTGCGATATAAGTGTGTTTCATGTACGGCATTTTAATTAAAATGTTAGAGCCATTTTTTGAGAAAAACAAAATTTTCAAAAATGTTTCCATATAAAGGGTAGCTCGCGGGGGGGTTTGTTGAAAATATTCCTGTCGCATTCCTGGAAGATGCAAGTTTGGCATTTAATGGTCTTTTCATTTCCAGCTATGCTGTCCATAGTCATACACGGACCATTTTACTTTCTCTACACGTACTATGTACCTACATAGTGTGTAGCGAAGGTATTGTATTACACCCAAAGATTCGATACCGAGATTTTACCGGAAATAAATGTTTTGGGAGCCCTGAATACAAATAAAGCTTTTTTAGAAAAATGTCCGTGTGTGTGAGTGTCTATGTGTAAGTGTGTGTCTGTGGACAGCACACCTCAAAACCGAAAAATCCGTTAAATATCAAATTTGATATTTAAGTTCAGTATCTTTCAAGGATGCGACATTTAGATTAAAAAAAAATCCCCCACCCCCAGCTACACTTTACATGTAAAAAATGTCGAAAATTTTTGTTTTTCAAATTCACTAACAATTTGATTAAAAATCTCTTTTAAAATATTTACATAGCAAATAAAATGTGTATCTTGGATTTTCTGGGAAAAGCCTCTGAAGACCACTTTATTGTGGATGCATTTTTGTGAATTTTGTATATCTTGTATAGCGCAGGTATTGTATTGCACCCAAAGATTCGATACCGAGATTTTAACGGGAATACAAGTTTTGGGACCCCCTGAATACAAATAAAGCTTCTTTAGAAAAATGTCCGTGTATGTATCTGTCTGTGTGAGTGTCTATGTGCATGTGTGTGTATGTGTCTGTGGGTAGCATAGCTCAAAAACGAAAAATGCGTTAAATACCAAATTTGATATTTTTAAGAAAAAATCCCCCACCCCCAACTACACTTTACATGTAAAAAATGTTGAAATTTTTCGTGTTTCAAAATGACTAACAATTTTAATTAAAATATCTTTTAAAATATTTACATAGCAAATAAAATATGTATCTTGGTTTTCCTGGGAATAACCTCTGAAGACCACTTTACTGTGGATGAATTTTTGTGAATTTTGTATAACTTGGAAACCGTAAGGGATAGACAAAAACTTGCTGTACAAAAAATGTAGATCACCTTAAAACACACAATTTATGTCAATGTTTTTCGTGGAATTTGCCGTTTTCACATATTCCTTGTTATTGGTTTCAGTTTTCTGAATACTTAAAACTTTTCTTTTATGAGAACTCGTCAACTCCTGGCCACGCAAAGAAATGGATTTCAAACCCTTAGCAACCACATTTTAAAACATCTGACTGTCGGTTTAAACTGCTATATTCCCTTATTTCCCTTCTACTTTTTAGGAACTGTAATAATACCGTTTATACCAATGTTTGTTTCGATTAGCATGAAGTAGACAGAAGAATTAGTTTATCAGCAATAATTTGTTACTAAGATGCAGAGAAAGCTATATGAATGGAATACATCAGATTTTTTAAAATTATTTTTTTGGTATCAGGGGACCTCAAAACATATTTTCCGGTGAAATCTCGACATGGAATTTTTGAGTGGAATACCTAGCTACTAAATACATTGTATGTGCATACGTGCTGGAAAAAATAAAAATAATTAAAGTAATTTCATTATATAGGTACATTTTACAACGTTCTTTCAATGTGGTAAATAAATTGTCCAAAATATCTATAACAACTTCTTGTTCTAGAAATTTAATATAATGCTTTTGTAAATTCCACATTGCAATTAAATGTAGTCTCGAGCTGTAAATGAACCGAGGATAATTGAAAAGCTAAATTCTATTATTTCCTCCTTTCCACATGGGCAGTCGAAGTCCTTCTCTATAATAATGTGTAACCGTCGGAAGTATGCACCAAATTTGCCGTGACCAGAAACAAGACTTCAAGACAAGTAGACTTCATATTTTAGGTGACTATGTATACCAGGGAAAAATATGTTTCTTGTTACTGAGCCGTTGTTGCTATTTATCCATTGTGAATTCCATGTATTTGTTGTCTGCATTTTGTAGTCTGAGTTTATTCTTGATTTGAATATTTGTTGTAGGTATAATAATTGTTATTACTGGAAGCTGCTTCTTTACCTGGAATATCCTCTCTTTCATTCTCGATATTACCAATGTGTTCTCGTAACCATTCACTGTAGATATGTTTATCATATGCTACGAGTTTTGATCAAGATGTCCAAGAATTTGCTCAAATTGAAATGGGTCGGGTGGTAAGGAAAGGCGTGGTTATGGAATAGAATACTAAATTTAGATGAAAGCAACTTGTTGAGGCAATATCAAGAAAAGAATTTGAGAAAAAATGGGTGGAGTTATTTAATACAAACTAATATAGAAAATAGTGAATTTGGGGGAAATTTGGAGAAAGAGCGAAAACAATGCAAATGATTATTGGAAAGGAGCTAGGAGGAGATTTGAAGATATAGAAATACAAAAATTGTTCAGCAGTATACAGGAAAAAGAATACCATTAGAAACATATATACAAATAAAAAGCGCATGGGAATGAGAAATGTATGTGTATAAATTAAATAAAAAAACAAAGGGATAGTATTATTTGGGTAAGAGCGGGTGTGTGGAGACTAAAGGGTATGAGAAAAGGACTCCAACAGAATCAATGACCAATATGTGATGAAAAGGAAAATATGGAACATATAGTTTTTGAATGTATAGGGACTGAGCTTTGGAGGAAACAGTGTATAAATGGTAAATGGCTGAAAATAGACAGATAAATGGCCTTAATCAAACCTTTTAGTAAGGATAGCAAATAGGTAGGCGAGTATTTAGCTAAAATAAAAGAGAAGTAGACGAAACTTAAGTTTATAGGTTGTTTTAAGAAATGTTGAGTATGACTGTTGTACACTTTTACTATTATTATATAATTATCATTTTAATCATCTCTATGATTAAAATAAATGTGCTAGATTATAAGGAAAACTTGGTTAGGAATATGGCAAGATAACAGCCTGGGCTTATGTATAGACATATTCCTTGTATGGGTGCTTAGTATAAATAAATAAATAATTAAATAATTCATGTAGCTATTGGATGCAAATCATATTTGTCCGCAATTGATAGTAAGGCAGCTTGGGGCTCTGAATATATGTTGAACTTTTCTTTTGATGTGTACACCAACTGATTGGTTGTTGAATGGCAGAGAGTTCTATTTGGAAGTCAAATCAAATGAAAGCAGGTTTATATGTTGCTGTGAAAAATCTCTTTGTCTTCTGAGTAGATAGCAAAAGCACATCCAACAATGGCATCTCCGTTTTTCATGTGGATTTGAAATTCATGGCTAAGATTGTACTTTCCTTTATTAACGACATATCTGTAACCACATGGGTGTCCTGCTGATAAGAAGTGCATATTCTTCTCAATCTGCAAATCTTCAAGTACCTTAAACTAAATTCTATGTTATGTTTCAAATATGTAATTTTAGATTGTGCAGTAACCGTCATATATAATAGTGCAATACCTGCTGTAACTAAGGGTGCATCCGTTGAAATTGTATATATTATATCTTCGTGATATAAAAATAATAATATCCTTTAATTTCTTTTCTTACTTGTGCTGTTTAAAATCAAATCTCCAGGTATAAGGCCTCAGATTACGTCGCACTATATGCATCAGCAATATTCATTACTAATTAATATTACCAACAATGAGAGAGGGAAAATGATTATCTACAAAATAAGCTAAAATCAGAGCACAAAAACATTTTTCAACAGTTAAATTTATTTGGAAATTGATACTATTTCACTGCGTGGTTAATAAACCATAATTGGATGATGTGGCCTTTTAATCACTGCATACTGCTTTCTTCTTTTTCTAATGACGGGTTGCCTAATGACAAGACATACTTTACAACAAATAAAATGAATAATAAAAAGAACCACTTTAAACAAGATCCGCAGCAGAAATGGTATTATATATGACAATGCAACAAATTGAATATATAGTAGGATAAATATTTTATTAATGACATATAGATAATAACTATAACTGATTTTTAAATATCGATACAGAAACTGTTTCACCAACTACTCAAAATTATTTTGTTTCTGGTACCGGGCTCACAATGAAGCTGTACGAACAGCTCGGTGATATTACCACTGGCACTTTACATTAGACCAGACAGACGTCATCAACTCGCTTCATTTGGTGCCGAAGGAAATTTGCTTGCAGTGGCTAAACACACCAGGATTGCCTCTCTTCCTTGTATTGTGCTTCGTTTGTCAGTTTATAATGTCGGAAAAAGAAAGCAACGCAAGTCATCGACTTCTAAATAGTTTGCGCTTGCCAAGGGGAATATTTATTATTTGTAGAAAGTGGCGGAATAATGTTTAGTTTTTGGCAAAGTGCTGCACTCAGAAAATGTAATTTTCAGGGATATGACGCAACTTACGCAGGTGAGTACCACAATTAGTAAGCTGAAAAATAACATTTCCCTCAATTTTTTTCGATACTAATTAATTATCAATGTGCCTGTTCATATTCACTATTATAATATAAAGGAAGGAATGGGGATTACGAATTTCAGACACAAAATGCTGCATGCTCCCACAGCACTGAAGAAATAAATGTGTTCTTTCTTTCTGCGCAGTATACAATAGGTCATTAGCAGGAGCTTCGAACAAATTTTCTCTCGCTGCTATACTCAAAGAGCACACAGTTGCTGACTTCTGGACTAGACTGTTGTTTTCCAACGCTCTTCATCGAGGTTATCCCATTCCTCAAGAAATGACTGGACCCATTTCTGAGAAGGAGACACTCAGCGGGCGGTATCCGTTACCTGCGGTGTTAAGGTTACGATGAGGATGGCGGAGCAATGATAGGACCTAAAGATTTACGGCAAGGCGTAATTATGACCGACTTAAAATCGCAATATTAGTCCCGGAAACTGAACCATGGACCCTCAGCACGAGAGTCAGAAAGGAAACCCCTGCTCTACTCCGGGACCCTAGACTACTAGGGTCGGCTGATAAGTCCGGGGCCTCTAAATGAAAACAGCGTTTAACATTTTTTTTTTTTTTTGCTTTATTTCTCAACATAATCTCCAGAAAGACTAATACATTTTTCATATCGGTGTTCTAATTTAATTAAACCATCTCTGTAGTGCGATTTATCAAGGTCCTGAAAATAGCTGTTTACCGCTATGACCTATTCGCTGCTGTGAAATCTTCGTCCTCCAAGAAATTGTTTGAGGTTTGGGAACAGGTGGTAGTCACTGGTTGCTAGATCTGGCGAATAGGGTGGATGTTCAAGCAATTCGAACTTTAATTCGCAAATTTTTCCCATTGCAATGACTGAACGATGGGCCGGAGCTTTATCGCGATGAAACAAGTTTTTTTTTCTCCCCCCCCCCCAAATGAGGTATTTTTCTTTCCACCTCATCACTAAAATGTTGCAGTAAGCTTGCGAAGTAGTCATTAGTGATATTTTTAGCCTTTTCCAAATAATCAATAAAAATAATTCCCTGTGTATCTCAGAAAACACTCATCATAAACTTGTTAGTTGACAAAATTGACTTTGCCTTTTTTGGAGTTGGTTCACCTGGCGCAATCCACTGGAGTGCGGTACCGAAGCCTCCCATGGTCAGAAAAACAGCCCCGGAGCCTCCCGGACCCTTAAAGATCCCTAATTACATAGCTCCCAAGCCTCCACAAAGCAGGTAGCCTCCCGGTCGAAACAGGTAACAGTTACAGTTTGGTGTTTATAATATTTGATTATTATATTAGTTTTGATGGCATTTTACATATATCGTCCGCAGCTTTTCTCTTCAGATCACAAAGCATTTTCTGTCTCTGAATTTTGTCACTAGGTGGTGCCGCGTGGTTTTGGTCCTTTTGAATATCCAGGACATCTATTTCTTCAATGGAAAAGGTTTTAATAAAACTTTTGCAACTGATAAGGTTGCACGTCTATCGCGCTGCCCCACTTCTGGAATCCGAAAGTTTAACCGTTCCGAAGTAGACTTTTCCTTCCTGTCCTACTCACCGTAATTTCAGTCTAATCGGAAAACATGTTAACTGTGAACTAATTTGCCGTACATTGAAAGAAATCAAGGAAAAAATTAGGCATACCCATTCCACCTCACCTGCTGGCTAATTACACCGGTTTCGAGGGAGGCTTGGGGGTAGTTACCTGCTAAACTTACCTGGGTACGGGAGGCTTCGGTCCTGCGCCGCTCCACTGTGTTGACTGTGATTTACTTTCTGGAGTATAGTGATGTATCCAAATTTCATCCATGGTAATAAGCCGTCTCAAAAATTCACTGGGATTTTTATGGAAGAGCTCCACAGTCTTAATAGAAACAGTTTTTCTTTGCAACTTTTGATCAGGTTTCAACAAATGCGGCACCCATCTTGCACAGACTTTGTGAAAGCCCAAAACATTACTTAAAATATTACCTGCACGCTCTTTTGATTTGTTTACAGCCTCTGCTATCTCAAACAACTTTAATCTGCGGTCTTCCAGTACTAAACGATGAATTTATTCAATGATCTCAGGAGTTGTCACTTCTACAGGGCGTTCAGAGCGAGGCTCATTCCTAGTGCTCGTACGTCCCATTTTAAACTCTGCAACCCACCTTTTAATCATTGAGTATGAAGGGACAGAGTCTTTCAATGTACTGTCTATTTCCTCCTTGATTTCTTTAGACGTTAAGCCTTGCAAATGGAAGTATATAATCATTGTTTGTTTTTTTTCCAAATCATCCATTTTCGTGAAAACTCTAAAGTTGTCTTGCTTAAAATGCTGCCGTTCGAAAACTAAACAAGCTATTGACGTGTAACTATGGATAAGTTAAACTATACGATGCAATCGTCTAACTGACCTATCTGTGTGAGGACCGGGACTTATCAGCCGACCCTCGTATAATACTACAATTCATAACGGAATGATGATTTATCCGATAATATCTCATCTTTGCAAGTGTATTATAATGTTAATTAATCATGAGTGGTCGATATCCGGGGCAGTGTTAACTTGTTGGTCATTATGAAACACGCGGCTTATGAACAAAATAGTTCTAGAATACGCACAGCTTTCAAGAAATTTCTCCACATAAAAGAAATAATAATAATAATAATAATAATAATAATAATAATCTATTAGTATCATCAGTATTATTATTAGAAGGTAGTATTAGTAATATCTATTTCTTAAAACTCACATTTCATTTGAACCACAGAGGCATCAAAAGCCTGAATCTGGAATAAATAACCTGGTCCGGGAGAGTTGGAGAGAGAGGGACAGAAAGTGAGAGAGGGGGGAGAGTGAGAGTAAGTGAGAGTGAGAGAGAAAGGGAGAGTGGGAGAGAAAGAGAGAGAATGTGAGAGAGTGAGTGGGAGTGAAAGGAAGACAGAGGGAGAGGGAGCGACGGAGAGTGAGTAAGAGGGGAAGGGGAGGAGAAGGGCGGAGATAGGCATATGGGGAGGGTGGGAGAGGTAAGAGAGACTCTCACATCTTTTTTTTTTATTTATTTAAACAGTACCGGAGTCTGGTCAGGACTCCGGCGCTGTATCCCCTATTTACATTCTCCCCTGTATGAGTACTAGTTTTACTGTTCCTTTACACAAACATATACACATTGCACAAACATATAACACCCATGCCCAAGGCGGGACTCGAACCCACCATCCCCTGCCCACGAAACACCAAAGCGAGACGCCTTAGCGAGCGTGGCCATGGGGACCGGCAAAATTTAAACATTCTTAAAGCCCATCCCTAAATAAAAACCCTGCGGTAAAACCCTGCTGAGGGTTCAGCATTCTGGCTGAACCTCGGCCAGCCCATAACGTTGGTCGGTCGGTCGGTCTACCTTCTTTCATATATCTAGGTACTAGTAGAGGTGTCTACCGAACGAATTTTGACTATTAATTTGTACCATTTCATACCCCTAACAAACATGAGCTGCTGTATACAGGTGAGTTGGATGTACTCGAACGGTATTCGCTCCGAGGTCAATACCAAGTGGCACACCAAACGCCCAATTTGACCAGTTGAAAGGGAAAGACCCATCACAGAAGCAACATTTTGCTTTTACAGGCATTTTAAATACTCACATTAATAATCCTATTTAGTGTTGTTTTGTGTTGAATTTCTTACCATAATTTCGAGTAGAACTAATGAGTAATGACTAAAGTAACATTAACGTTAAAACCCTTATTTTCAAATAAATACAAACTTTTTTTTCAAAGAATAATCCTGAATATAATGAAATATCACGTCACACATAATCATTGTGACATTTTCCTATTTGCATAGTTGTCCTTCTGTCTCTTATATCTAAGTTATACGCAATTATATATCTCTAGTTCTCAGCCCTTGGTATCAGTAGCCAAAGAATTTGAAAGGTCTTTTCACAGAAAAAGTGGCAAGACTTGCCTTTTGCTTTCAATGCACACAATGTTGTTACTAAATCTAGTTTGTTACTAACTACTTAGCTGCTTATGAATGACACAAACTTATTTGTAACAAAGCAGAAAATCAGAATTTGTACAAATAGTTTTCAGTGCATTTATTGGTTTAATGCTGTCATTACATTATTTAAATCACTAATGCTTGATTTAGTAAATAGCCTTCGAAGGCTTAAAGATAGGATTTTCCACTATATCACTGTTGTTTTTTCTTTGTTGTGGTTTTTTTTGGCAGTAATGAAATGCAATGTAGAAAAAGTTATACGGCAGCGAACTTTTAACTTGTCTTCTGTTGTGTCTAATGTTGCGTTCCAAGCATTCTACAAGTGGATTTATTCTGCTTCTAAAGTTACCATTCTCTAGTAATTCACATTTGGCTTTCAGTGAGTTAATTCGGAAAAAAACAGGTTTTTCTTTAGGTTGAAAGTCTAATTTTGAATGTGTTACCAACCTGCAATTTTTCACAAATAAGGTCTTCTGCTCTTTGGGAACTTATATTAGTTTTTTGTAAATATTGTAACTTCTAACTTCCTTTCTTGGGGACTATAAACTCGTTTTTCAATTTCTATCATCATGACGAAAATACTAAATGTAAGTTTTATTTTAATAATTTGAAATAAGTGCATTGGTTTCTATACACAATAAAAGTATATTTCTCGTTTATCATTAAAAATATTATTCCCCAAAAATAAGATTCCCATAAAATTTGCGAAAAAATAAGCCTATACATAATTTCAAAATTATATAAAATGCACATTTTGTTTTTAAGTCCAAAAACTTTCTCGTTTATCGTTGAAAACAAAAACTTCTTATGCTTATCCACAATAAAAGGTAAGCACAAACACAGCATAAGCGCAAAACTTTGTAACCATGTTATGCAATGAAGCATTCACATAGCCACACAACGCACTACTTAGTGCAAATGCTTACGAACTCCAAACATAATACTTAAATTTCGTGCATAGAGATAGCATTCTACATATATTTGTGCATGTACATATTGCCAGCTTCTAAACTTTTAGATTTCGCTTTGTAAAGCATAAAGTTCCTCTCGAGTACTTAGATTTCTATTACAGATTTTTATTATTACCGAACTTATTCTCCAGTACCTTAAGTTGTATCTCGTTAAAATAAAATGCATTTCAATTAGATTCAACCAACATTTTATTTTTTCTAGTGCTTAGTGCACCTAATTGTGTATAGATTAATATAAAGCAACAACTTTGGAGTTAATTCAGCTGTGTTGTTTTTAAAAGTTGAGAGCAACATAATTTGCTTTAATGATAGTTGAGATTTTAGAATAATAATAATATTTATTTTACTGTATATAATTAATAATGTGTATTTAAATAATTTTTTATATACTTAACTCAGTTATTTTTTCATTTTATAAACATTCTGAATGAAACTGCATAACTATGAAACACGTATTGCAGCTCTCCCCCTGCCCCTTGTTATCTCATATTATTTTTATATTGTAAATTATGTTTTTCATATACTCATATTTGCTCCGGCTAGTTGCGTTCCTCGGTCGAGCAAGCATTTCTTAACAGGGCGTGTACGTTTAAAGAAACTATATCAGAGATAACACATTTGTAACGTTTAATTTATGCAATTGATTTAAACCATTACTAAGAGATTTCCTAATTAATGTACATATTTTATTTCTGTACGATCATATCTGAAACTGGGTTACGCGTTCACTTACACGTGAAACTTAGATTTCCTGTATCACGTTTCTTAGTAAATAATCTTTAAGACCGACCTTCTCTAAAACACAACTGAATATACTGCTACCTAGAAACGAATTGTGTTGAGAACTGCGTGTCTAGAATATATTCGAACACCCTTGTCCTGCCTAAGCATTACGCTATACTCTAATTGCTTAGTCCTCCCGCTCTCAGTAGCGTCTCTTCTATGAACCAATAAAAGCTATCCTAATATCTCTCTTGGGCTGCTAGCTCCCCAATAACTTTCACATTTTTTTTAGCTCCCCATCTCTGAAGCTTGCGCCGTGTCTTTTTACTCAAGTATATTCTATTATACGTTTCCCCCAGCTCCCTGGCTATTGTCCACAAAAACCTTGCGAGAGATTTCTCTTTTATGGCATATACAGCTTCAGCTACATCTTTTCTCTTATAGCCAAGTTTATGGTAACATCCTCTAATAATTTCATTTCATTTCTATATAACATATATTTATTTAGAGTATCGTGCTTAATAATTATTTACACGTTCTTGCAGTCATTAGTAATGCCTCAGTATATTTTATATATTTTATGAATATGTTTTGTTTGTAGGTAGTGGAAGAAAAAAACGTTAAAAAGTTGAATTTATGCATCATAATATATTGAAATAACGCATACCCTTTGAGTAGAAACAGAGTCGCAAATGCGGGGTCATGACTTGCATGCTATTGCCATTCATTATCATTAATGCATTGTTGCAATACGTGCGAATGCAATACGTGCGACAGCAATACGTGCGACAGCAATACGTGCGACAGCAATGCTATGATTGTCGAACGAGCGAATACTCGAACGAATAAATATCCGTTTCCATGGGAGCACATATGGAACAGAGGCTCTGTACTATAGTTCGTTGTATTCGTTGCTGCTTTTCGAGCGAGTTGGACTCCAAATGCCAAATGGGACGCATCATAGACCATATCAAACGATCTAATAAATCTTAGGTCTTTGGTAGCTCTGATCTGTAGAGCATTTTTGGAAATGCGCAGACCTTTGGCAACAGCGCGCTTTGCGTTGCAAATAAGCGAGAAAAGGACTCTACCGATCAGGTCAAAACTGCCGCAGAGTAAAATAGACGCTGCTTCCAAGTCGGTCTTGAAGACATTGTTCCATAGAATGAAATTAATCTTGATACTGGTATTTTAACTCAAGAGGTAGCTCTTTCGTATACTGACATGCATAAAAATTATTGACAATCGTGAAATGCAGTAAATTATGTTGTTAAGGAAAAAAACCAGCCCCACGTTCCTCCAGCTATTCTGTTTCTGGAGTACAATTTCTAGCCACTGGATTGCAGGGTACTTTCACTCCCCCAAAATATGGCCAAACTGCGGAGTAACTTTACACACCCTAGGATCTCACTAGTGGCGTACCGCTAAGGTAATGCTTTGAATGTAGGTATAACATTTTTTTTTTTTTCAAATGTTGAAATAAACAGATCAACTTATTATCTTCGTCGCCACCTGGCTGATGAAAGTTCTCATCTAAATTTCGTCAGTCGTTCAGTTTAACACATCCACGAATAATAATTCTCCACACCTTCCTATAGAATTCACCAATTATGGTTTAGCGATTTTTTTGTACCAATCGTAGTGAAACTTGTTTTATGGAGGTATAATCCGAACCACCCTTTCATTTTATATCGATTTAATATCGCAATTGATTTGGTTTTGGGTCTCTGAATTGTTTTCTAGGCCATTCATACAAACAACTGATACCGGCAGGATGGATTTAAATGTTGGTTATTTGAAACCAAAAACCTTATGAAGGGAGAAACACTATTTTGATCTAGAGGTTTGGAATACTTTTATTTGCGTTATAACACACTTACAGGACTTTTAATGTTCAATTAAGACAACCAATACTGAAACAAATATGTTTAAATATCAATGAAGGAAAAAAGGGCAACAATTTTTAAGATTTAAAATCCTACTTAAAAATACACAATTAAAGCGAAAATAAATAATCTAATAGTTCTAGATATAAGGTTAATCTCCTATCGAAGCAGTCAGTGGAAACAAAACGAAATATGTACTTTTGCTAACAATTTGGAGATGTATAATACCTCAATAGTAATGATACTGTTTATTCATCTTATGAACGAGGTCTTTTTTTTTTTCTTAAATATCCAATTAAATTGAGAACAATGTTAGTAAAACAAGCAGTTAGGGCTAATTGGTGGGAAAAAATCCGAACAAGATTTGTTTTTTGCAAAATAATTGAGTAAAGTTCATCTTCAGTGGAAGAGTTCATTGTAAGATGTTTCTCCCAAATTCCATATGTAACGTAGTAATATCATGATATCCGAATTCACGATTCAAGAATATTTTCCATTGTCTTACATGTGCAAGCGATACCTACATCTAGAAATTAATACCGCTTTTGAACACGGTAAGATTTGTTCACCCCTAAGAATACTACTGGGTAATAGGCCGAGGTGGGGAGATTAGGGTGACAGTATGCTCTATTGTTGTTAGAAGGGATGTCTCAATCATTTTCCTCTGACGTTCTCATGGGACAGGGTTTCTTTCTTTCAATGGATGCACTACGAACAGGCAGTCAGGCAGTTAAGAGTAGACCAAAGCCTGTACAGGTCTGTGAACTAGTTTTGAGCATTTTTTATTACAATTTTGGCAATCTTTCTGTATAGGGGTGGGAAAAGGTAGGTGTGCAATAAGTACACGGTAATGAAATATGAAGTAATGAATGACAGATTTATAAAGTAAGACAAATTTCGAATACATCCTTGTGAATATTCAAACCTTTGGTTTTCAGCGTTTCCACATTGCTGTAGACTTTCCAGCTGTCTTATATTTGACACACAAATACATTTAATACTTCTTTATTTGTTAAATAATTACTTTTTCCACACTAACCTGTAGAGGACAGGAGTTCATAAGGTAAAATCAGACTGAAAAATTCATTGCCATAGCCGGGATCTGAATCACGGATCCCTTGGTCTCAGTCCAGTTGCCACAACATTTTAGCTACCACGACAACATGTTGACACGACATTGATTCCTTGACTAGAGATTTTTTTCCAGTAAACCACAAGGAAATTTCAGATTATTTTGGGATGACATACCTCAACGGCAACTTATAAAGTCAGAAGTACCTTTAAGTCCCATGCTGCAAAGTGTAACCAGTTGATTCATTGTCAGTTAATAAGATTCTGCCACACTAGTCAGTAGTGTGTACACCTGGAGTTGGAAAGATTGAGTAAGACTGAAGAATTCAATACAATCGCAGGGATTTGAACCACGAATCTCCTAACTTTTTTGAAGAATATAATACTGTGTCGACATACTGCCATGGTAGCTCCGGGGTAGAAGAACTGGACGGAGACCAGGAGATTAATGGTTCACATCCCGGCTATGGCATTGAATTTTTCAAAGGTGGCTCGATCTTTTCTACTCATTTATTTGTAACGATTTGTTGGTATGTCTCACTAATTAATTGAATCAGGTCATCAACAGAATGTCCAAGAACATTCAAAGAAAGAAGTCCATAGTGGATAAGATCCGGAGATCTTGGTGAGCTTTCAAGTGCTTCACTTCGTCCAATTCGCTTATATGAACATTCTGCGGCTAAAATTTTCGCACCATATATACTTACAGACACAGCCAAGAGTTTGTTTCTAACGATGAATGAGAAAGTTCTTGAATTACAAAAACAAAATGCTTTGTCGGCATTTACATAATTTTGAAAGTGTAAGATGATCATCCTGCAGGAGGTGGCCAAGAAAACCAACATTTGTCCTGGGTTTGGTCTCAAAGTAATGGTAAGCCTCAACTATTCATGTTAATGACGCCGGTCCCCATGTTCGCGCTCGCCAAAGTACCTCGTTTTGGTGCTTCGTGGCGCAGGGGATCATGGGTTCGAGTCCCGCCTTGGGCATGGGTGTTTCTATGTTTGTAAATGTGTATACGTGTGTGTATTAAAAGCAAAACAGTAATTAAATAAGGAACAAAGGATATGTTGGGAAAATGGGGACAAATGATAGAGCAAAGAGGTATACAGTGCCGGAGTCCTGATAAGATTCCGGAAAAAAAAAATGAAATCTATGAGCATAGCACTGCGAACAATACAAGAATGTATCTAACAAAAGGAGACACTGGATGAACTTCAGCATTTTGTGTTCTTATATGCAATATTACAACTCACCTAACCCTATATTTGAATAAGTATGAGTTTAAAACTATTTTAATTGAAAATGCATTTTAATATTATCGAATCAAAATCTATACTTATCGTTGTGTTTTTATGTAATTAATTATGTACTTAGTGGTTTTATTATATATTCTTTTATGTTAGTATGTCAATTACAATTTAAATGCAAATATTAAAATAAACTAATATTCAGTTTTCCTTCTTTTCTAGTACTATGGAGTGGCAGTGATGATGATGATGATGATGATGAGGATGGGTGGCGTTTAAGGGCGCTCAACTTCGAGGTTATCAGCGCCCTCCAAAAACAAACGTGTCCAAGACCACGAGATAAAAGACATTAATAAAAATGGGTAAAAGAAGAAGCTAAATACAGATAAAACAAAGGAGCGGCAGCCACAAATCTTGAAGACACCTACCTACATTACTGGAGTGCTGCAGGCGGTGCCTATGTTGCGCTCTCCATGTGAGGATTTTATGTACAATGCTGGCGACCCCAGAGTTGTGAAATGTAGACTTATCATAAAAAACAGCTTCTTTGCAATAATTTTTTGTCGTTTTTGACATTCGTGATTATCGCAAATTTGTCCCATGGGTGCCGATTTCTATCCCACTCACAGGATTGCCACTCTCAACCTCGTGAGTATATGAAGCTGTGGGTCAAGGAAACCAATATTCCGTTTGAGCTGACCATACCTCCTTCTTGTATAGGATGTATGATCGCCCGCCTTTGTCGTCGGTTACAGATGGACAAGAGGCCGGCGGCGTATTGTAGTTATTATTATTATTATTATTACTATTTATATCAACATCATCGTAATTATTATTATTACTATTATTATTATCATAATTATACAAACATTATATCTTCATACATAGATTTCGATCCGAACACAGCGCATAAAACTAATTCACGGTTAGGTAAATTAGCGCACAAAACTTCTAAATGAGTTTGCTAGCTTTAAGCCTCTTGAAGCAAAGTATATTATGCCTTCTTTTCCTTTTATCAATAATAATTTTCAGCTTTGATCATTTTTGCAGTCACAGAACTGAATTTACTAACAATTTGTTAGGAAGCTCTATAAAGAAACCGTTTTCTGTTGAAAATAATTTATTGTTTCACATAAATTTTCACTACAATTTACTAATATCGAAACTATAAAATGTAGAAAAAAATGTAGTCTGAAGTAGGAAAGATTTATTAATATTATTATGGTATTAAGACCACTTAAATCTACAGAATGTAAATATGAAATGGTTGAAATTGTGCTCAAATACCTTATATATTTAACTCAGTGCTCTCCAACATTTGTCTGGCGAGTATAAAAGGGTATTTTGTCCAAATAAACCTCACTCAGACTTTTAGCTCCAACCGAATTTGAACTTTGAATGGAAAGCAAACATGCTATCCCCAAACTGGATGAGAGAGGCAAATCCATATTTACGGCAATAATAAGGAAACAATTAAAAATTGCTCAGCTTTACACTTTCCAACCCATTTAAGAGTAAAGCTCTACGTCCGAAGATGAGTTTTCAAAAGACATAATTTTGTAAAGGACATTCCTTGCTCAGTTTCCACTTGCCTAACACAATCTAGAGCTCAACTACTGGCTGTTTTTCCCAAATTAACTCAATTTGAATGCACCAAAATGCAATTACGAACTAACTGCATGTGTGCACAGTTGTTGCATTTCAGTTTTGTAATTTTGAGTGTTAGAGATGCGTGACTAGGTTGGGTGAGCCCCCCTATGAAGCCTAGGGCAAGGTTGACGAACTAACTAAGCGTGGAATCTAATAGAAACTGTATTATTAACGTCTTACTCGACCCGTTTCATAAAGCTCGATGCGCTAAATCATTCTGCCTTCCCCATGACAGGCGAGCGGGGACATTGAAAGCCAAATAGCGTGGCTAAACATCGGCTGCGACATGCAGAACAGTAACCGTAATGCCACAATAGCGTGCAAGATTGGACTAAGTCAACGCTGCCTAATTGCACATTCAAGCTGTCAACCAGTATAAAATAAAATGTGATGCATTATATTCATTCGATCTTATCTTCCCATTATCGTTTATTTATAATATATAGCTTCTGCAAGCTGTTCTTATAAAACCGTTCTTTGCAGACTTGTTTATTACACATTTCATTGCAGGTACTCAATCGACAGATGTGTCAATATGAGCCGTGTATATTGGTCTTAAAATTAGCAGGGCCGCGCCGTGGCCGAGTGGTCAGACCATTCGTCTCTCACCTAGATCCCAAGCGACCGCATGTGAGATTTGTGGTGGACAAAGTGGCGCAGGGTTCTCCGGTTTCCCCCGCCATCACATTCCACCAGGACTCCATCTTCATGTATCACCTGCGGTGCCATTGGAGTAAAAGCGGGCGTTAAACGCTACCCATTTGAAATTAGTAGTCTTTTGGTGACATTGAGAGGAAAAACTGAATAGCGACAGTACTTCAAAACTGTCAAAATATTAAAATGTTCAAATAAATACAACACCAACAATAATAATAACCATAATAGATACCTGTGAAAATGTTAGTTCCCAAAATAATTATTACAAATTTTAAAAATATTTACAATTTTGCTTAGTACGGTTTTATGAGCAGTAAAAAACTACAAAATGTTGCTTCCAAAATAAGAGGATTTACAGAATACTTCGGAAAATTCATTATATTCATTTCCCATATAAATGTCCTAAATATTCATTTTTTTGGGGTAGTGTTTAACGCCCGCTTTTACTATGTGTGGCAGGCGATGACAATGATGATACATGGAATGAAGATGGAGCCCCGGTGGAATGCGATGGCGGGGAACCCGGAGAAAACCCGCCCCTGCGACGCTTTGTCCTCCACAAATCTCACATCGGTCGCTTGGGATCGAACCTGGGCCGTCTAGGTGAGAGGCGAGTGGTCTAACCACTCGGCCAACCCATATGTTATTTTAAGTAAAATCGTTAGATCCATCTCTGATAAAATCAGTTTTACAACAGGCTACGATTCTGTCCCCATCTACATATGTCCATCGCAATATTCTTTCATAAATACACAGCTAACATTAATACACGGCTACTTTCTTAATGTTGCATTGAAATCTCTTTCTAGTAAGATAGAAAAATCTTATGTGTTCAATTCACATGACTATCTCTATCTGTTCTACTACTAAACTATACTTTCAGGACAGTATACTTTTATCCGTATCATGCTCATCAAGAAAACATTAGCAGAAATGGTCTTATTACTTAGCTCCTTATAAGCAGAAGGGAAGTAAGGGCATACTCTAGGCTAAGGTGACAGTTAAATCTGTCGCTATGCGGTTGTCATTAAAATGCATTTTCTTTCCTTGGCCGCGAGTAAAACAAAAGAGAAATGAAACTGATGAGAGCTTATTGTTTGAGAATACTTTTAATTATGTATTTTAAAATTGAAACCAATAAATGAACTAGCTCGGAAATGGTGAACTATGCAAAAACCTGTATGACATAGAGTGTGTTTTAACGAGATGCATATTATTTATGTAGTAGGTTTTTGTCTATTACGGTTCATCAGCTATGCAAAAGTCATTCAGAAAGTTTGGAATCAGAGGCTACTCCCAAGAAATTCAGGATATACATTTTATTTACTATGGTTTAATATACAGCATTTTAATCAAAATCGTTAAGAGCCACTTTTTAGAAAATCACACACTTAGAAAACTGTTCCATGTAAATGGTATTCGGTTTTGAGTTCGCTATCTACACACATATTCACAAACAAACCTTTTTTATTTTCTCCTAAAAATGTTCTTTTTGGATTCAGGGGGCCTAGACACATGTATTTCCGAATTTTTTAGTACAATATAGTATCTTCTCTATCTACTATGTATATTCTGCATATGTGCTAGAGAAAGTGATATAAGCTATAAGAACAGGAGAAGAGTTTAAATACAGCTTTGTGTTGTCCACTATTAATTACACTGTTGTTCACTGGAAGCATGTGTTTTCTCTAGGCTCCTTGGAATTATTTTCGTATCCAGCTGCATACCTCATTTCTGTACAAACGTTCTATACAATAAGAACCTTTCCTGATATGAAGAAAGGAGAAATAAAGCTCTTCTGGTACCTTGACTATGTCTTTTATTTCTTAGAATGTGCAATATCTCACAAGAAGTGTGCTAGTATAATGTATAATGTAAAAATACCATACAATATGTTTATGGAAGAATGTTTTGGATTGTACATAACAAAGTATGCAATACTTGCAGATTTTTATCAATTAAAAATTCTGATAGAAGGAACTAAGCTATCTTCCCATTTACCGAGATTGTCTTTGGGTACTGTTTGTGTAACAGAGAATTAAACAAAACAGCACAGAAATACAATGTAAATAGTATTTCCAAAAAATTCGCATTCATGGCATTTAAAGCCTGCTAAGTAGTCCCTAGCAGCCGCAAAATTAAAAACAGAAGGCACAAAAACTATTAATAAAAAGGTGTTTTTTTATGGTTTATTAGATAATATTGAGAGTTTGAAAGCACAAAAATGTTTTCTCAAAGATCAGAGATTATTGTTTTCTGGCATAAACTATTCGCATTTTGTTATTTAAATTTAAGGAACTGTGTTTTAGTATTCAGGCAATTTGACGTCCTCTATAGACTACATGTTAAAAAGTTTCATTTATGCTTTTCATAATCTTAAGCGACGGAAATTTTAAGACACGAGTTTATTACTTGTAATGACGCAAAACATCTAGAACCTTTTAATTGGCTCCAGCAGATACACAGTTTATGCACTATAGCCTGAAGTACTAGCTGGTATTGTTCCTATTTTCCCAAACTAAGTTATATTTACTTGCATTTACATAAGGGCACAGGATGCGTTATATACTTAAGGAATATTAGTTTTATTAGAAACTTCGGTCTATTAAATAATGTACATTATTGAATATTCTGAAATATACGACATGATAGGCTTTAGATGAAGTGTTATCATAATAAAATACTCTGTGCTGGACCTTTAACTTGTTTTACCACTCTATGAAATATAAAACAGACAGTTTGTGTACGTAAGCATCAGATGTGTGAGGAAAACACACCACCCTGAAAGAAATGTGGATATATGTAATTGCAAGCAGCGACAAATTATGTCTCTGCACAATTATAAGCCAATTAATGATACCTTAAACCTTTAGCACTTGTGTGAAATAATGGTCATTGAAATACTTCATCTCTTTATAAGTCATTGAGTCAATAATGTAAAGTCTTTGTTGGATATTTGTAACATTTAATAATTTTAATTTGCTATTGTGTGATAATGCGTCCTATTTCATACATTTTAGTACCCATTCCCCCACCACCGCTATGTTTGGAATAGTGTTTATATGCAGAATGCCTTGGTGACTCAAGGTTCACCTCTGAAAACTATACATACGTGCATTTCAAAGCTTAAAAGTTCATATTTTTATTACAAAGTGGATTGATAAAAAAGTACATTTTTAAGTGTGCAAAAAATAGGAAATAGGTTAGAGACAGACAATATTAACCATCTGTAATAAACAAACCCAATGTACAAACGAATAATAACTTAATCATAGAAGATAGCCTGGATTGTAATGCAAACCCATTTTCAATTCAATATCGCACTCTAAAATGCAAACATTATATAACTGTACTGTTTGTTGGCAGATGTGTAACACGAAACTGTAGCCGTATTCAGAGAGGCACATTAGTAGATAAAGTAAAGCGCATCTTGGCTATTCTTTCAAAAACTGTATTCCCAAGTACGTCAAAAATGAACGCAAATTTTCGGGGCGAAGATCGTTCATTTTAATGTAAAACTGGGTTGAACAAACGAGACCCCCTTTCCATTCAAGTTGGCATCATTGCCTCAACTTTTATTATTGATGGATCAAGATCGCTTTTTCCAGTGTGTCCCTGTTTCTTATGTTCTAAAAGAATTCCAGTCATTTTATTGAATATTGTGCAACAAATTTCTCTTTGAAACAGACATAGTTTTCAAATTATATTTTAAAAAACGCACACTTAAGAGTGCTTTTCCCCCCGTTAAGTATGTATACAAAAAGTTGAATTTCTGTTCAGTTTTGAAGATATTACCCTGACAACATCAATTTTCTTTTAATTTTAACCACACGTGCAGAAATAAAATAAATCGAATAGACAAAAATTTAGTTCATTACATCAAGATAGTTTGTTCATAGCCATTAACCACTTTTATGTGCTAATACAAAGTGTTAATTTAAACTTAAAACAAAATTGATTTCCGGGTACTGATTAAGTTCAATTAATTGTGTGCTAGAAGGTAAGTTATTTTGTAGCGTTTTGCATTATGTTGCCAGTTGGAGTTATGGATAATGTTTAATTGCAAATGAAATACATGATTTTTTTAATGCACAATGGTGCATCTTAGGCTCTTCGGAAAATGTGAAGCATGTGAGTTAATTGTTCCACACAGAGAGTTTCGAACAGTAAAAATTTCGGAAATAAAATGTAAAGAAAAACTAGTTCCGAAACTGAATTTCTGGTATGCTTAATTGATATGAAACCATTTGGTTGGACGTTTGAATAAAATAATACCTTAACAGGAAAGCACAAGATGAGCATATGAAAATAATTTTTCAAGTATTACATTTACATGACATTCTGGGCCCAGTATTTTATTTTTATGTAATAACTTCTGAAAAATAGTTTTACGAAGGTTTATTTTTCAATCCACTTCCAGGTAATCGAGATAAATGATTACACAAATAGGTTCATAACACATGTTTTGTAGGTACGGGCGACGAAAGAAACCGAATCCTTAGGCAGATGTTTTTAGAACAGATTGCTATAAGCTGGCCTTTAAATTAATGACATCCCGAGAAACAACTAAATTCCAGCGTCACCTTAGAAACTAAATATTGAAAAATTCAAGCCAATAATAACAATATATCTTGGGAATAGCTGATGCCATTAAACATTTATTGGAAATACGTTGTGTTTTAGTGTTTACCTGTTTATCCAGTCGTTTTTTATTAAACTCATATAGCCTACTCATTAATACAAAGTTCCTTCCAATGAGGAGGACTTTATGCACCATCTCCAGAAAATTCAAGAGATAATTTTACTAATTGTTTAATTATTTTAAACGTACGGTATTTTAATAAAATATTTCTTTATTTTTTAGGAAAAAACAACGAAATTTTTCCACGTGAAGAGTAGTTCGTGTTGAAAATCATTTAAAGCCGATCCACTTAAGGTTATACATCTGTAAAATTTGACCAAAAATTGTGAAAAATTAAAATATTAAATTTTTTGATACTAAAATTATATACATTTTAAACTTTGAAAAAATATAACGTTTTTCCCACTTGGCGTACTTTAATTATCAACTAACCGAAGCTGTAAATTTCCAGGCATATGCTTGCTAATAGGCACCCTCTAGTTTAAATCCTATTTTCCGGAAAACATTTTCCCAATGTTTTTTCAAGTTCAAAATGCTCCATGCAATACAATTTTACTCATGTTTCATAATGTCAATATTTCCCCTAAAATTACTTTTAAAAACAGGCTTATACTTTTTCTAAATAATGCTATAATTTTGAGAAATAAATTATCAAATTTTGAAAAATCAATGAGCTTTGGAGAGTACAAAAAATAATAATTTTTCTACAATAATTAATGGTTAATATCAAAACATTATATGACATCCATTTGTAAAGTTATTTACTGCAAAGTTTTAATTTTTATGTGAATAGTTTTAAAAATGCATTACATGGCCCATGTTTATTATAAAAATGAGTTTAGACAATAAAATTATGATTTAAATAAACATGCAAGTTAAAGTGTTATACAGAATTGTATATTTTATACAAAAATATCATTGATATTGTGTATAATACATGGTAGAAATTTCAATATGATATCTTCCATAAATTACACACATGCATCCTTTTAATGCCAAGTTTTATGTTTAACACACTTTTTTTTTTATTTTTTTATTTTTTAGCTATACTGTTCATAAGCCTAGAAGCCTCAAAACGTATATTTTTTGTGAAATCACGATATCGAATTTCTTGGTGAAGTGCAACACTTCCTTTAATTACTAATAGAGGAAGCACTGAACTTAGCATAAGTCGTAGGGAGGGTATATAAACATAATAAATATAAATTCTATTGTTTCTTCTTGAACGCTTATGTGATGCATTGCCATAAACTTTACGAACGAAATTTTAATTTACCTTGTGCAACTAAGGAAAATCTGATTCGTTCCATTCACATAAATTCCTCTAGCTGTTACAAAAATAATTTTTTCTTTTATCTACGTCATTGTATTCTAAATAAACATTAACAGAATGTTGTCTTATTACTTGCTTCCTTGTAAATAGAAGGGAAATAAGAGAGTACCTACATTAGGCTAAAGCGATTGTCAAATTTTTCAAAAGCTGGTCGCTATGTGAAACAATTGAGATTCGGTTCGCTTTGCAGGGTCTCTTTTGAGAAAAGGTAATTAGCTTAAAATTGAAGCCAATAACAATGAATATCTCGAAATCGATCAACTCTACAAGAAAAACGTATATGACACAAATTATGCGTTTTAACGAGATATACATTTTTATTTATTAAGTTTTTGTCTATCTCTTGTGTGGTTTAACCGTTATGCAAAATTCAACAACACCCAATAAGAATACAGAGCTCTTCAATGGCCATTCCCTGAAAATCAAAAATATACATTGTATTTGTGATGTGATTATCCTTAATATGCGGTATTTTAATAAAAATCTTTAGAACCACTTTTTGAGAAAATCAAAAGTTTCTAAAAATGTTCCATGTAAAGGGTAGTTCGGAGTGGGGGGTATATTCTTGAAAATCTTTGTGTCACACCCTTCGAAGACATTGAATTTAAATGCCATGTTTGGAATTTAGTCGACTTTTCGTTATTGAGCTAAGAAACACATAGGAACATTTTTTCTAAAAATGGTTTTTTCGGACTAAGAGGGCCTCAAAACATATTTTTGATGAAATCTCAGTAACAGTCTCTTTTCACTGTGTACATATGGTCTATAGAACGTAAAAAAGCCAGCACTTAACAGTCGCTGAGCCAAACTTTTTGCAGATCCTAGGGTTGCTTTTCACGGCACTTAAACCCTTTTTCTCCTGTGCCAGAGGAATTGCAGTCATGCAGCTTTCGTTGCGGCTGACAGGGTACCCCTTTTGGTTACGTTCAGAAAGAAAGACTGTATAACCAAGAAATAACACGCATGTTACTGATGCTAAACGAGTTCTTGCCGCTTTATATCTTAGGCAAATAAAATCACAAAGCTGACAAATAGGAACAATGAGTAAATTTGCCATAGCAAAGTAGATTCTGGCTTACAAGTCAATTCTTGTCACAATAGTGGATGAATACCTGAGTTAGGGAACCGCTGTGTCATATGCCGAAAATAAAATAGAGGAATAAAAAAGAGGAATATTTGATGCGTGAGAAATCTAAAAACTGGTTTGAACGAGGAGTAATTAAACCACAGTATGGTGCAATAAAACAAAATATGAGTTATATTTGCATGATTTTTACTAATTTTAATGTTTATTTTAATGTAAAGTCTATAAAATATCCAAACGAAAACTAATAGTATCTACTATATATTAATCATGATAAACATTTTCAGAAATACTTTCTTGATAATGTTCTTATTATTGTTGCAAGGAGGATATACCGAATCGAATGACAATATCCAAACGGATATTAAGAAACTACAGTGTAGCAGGGAACTACCGGACTATAATGTTACCCTTCGACATTTTGAAGATATTTTGTGGGAGTTGAATTTCTCTGAGTTTTCAGTGGCTAAAATTATGTTAGAAAGATAGAACAGCCCAGGATGGCAGAGGGAGGAGCCCTGTTGTCAACACCAATAAAAACAGCTGAGTTCTCTTACGGGCCACATTTTATGCACGTCAATGGAAATGAAAAGGGTTTTATTCATGGACGCTCTTTAACTGTCGTGGTTCTCAGCGTCCCATTCTAAATGGGCGTGAAAGGCCGCTTAATTTTACTCAGATGCCTTTTTATCAGGCTTGAGGTTCTTTTACGTGCCGTAAATCTTCGACACGGGACCAACGGCTTTACTTCGCTCCCGAAGGAAGCCACACTAAGAATTTTTACGCCCGAAAAAAATCCATCGTCGTTCGCCAGCTTTAAGCCCGAGACGTCCACTTAGGAGATAGTATTCTTCCGGTGCCAAGCGCGAATGTCAACACAATTTTATTCTACCTATGAAGTGATCCCTTATCTGTAATTGTAATGTCTGCGGTCTTACTGAATACAATAGCATACTTTAGAACTGAAAATATTCTTTATCTTCAGATTCATATATTAATATTGGAAAACAAATGATAACGTACTACGAAATAAGATTGTTCGCTATAGCATTCAGCGCTTTTAAAACGTTCAAAATTATAATTACTGTTGAGGAAGACAGCTACTAGAAGATATTGTTCGCACTTGCACTGACAGCAATTGAAATATTATTTTACAATGCTAACAAACAAAAGTACACACATACAAAATACCCAGGTGTGTACATTTACGTGCTGGAAAGACATGACGTTATACAGTGCTTGCAAAATCCTACACTTAATACCAACGACAATAAAGAGACTGGTTTTCAATGCAAAAGCATACAAATCAGTAATAAGAACTTTCAAATATAAATTTTCTCAATTTATTTTATTTTGGCAACTGATAGAACGCTGACACCTTTTATTTTAAACCAAGTGTTGCTTGGTTGTATAGTGTTACCAACAAGATGCAATATAGAGAGCAGATTATTATAATTTGTAAATTAGATCGTCGAATTGATTTACTCTGGTTTATTTTTGGAAATAGCTTAACAGTCGTATGTGGAATCACATACAGATAATTGTAGCTTATGTATGCTAGTATATCCAGCAATGGCGATTAGGAATCCTTAATGTAGCTTTACTCACCTCATGGCACAGTGGTGGAGGTAAAGCAGTGGAGAATAGTGGAGTGGGTAAAGGTGTGGTAGAGTCTACTGCCTCCAAAGAGGTGGGCTTTCCCGTGTCTTGTATACGTGGAAGAGGAAATAAAAATACACATTAGGATGATAGGTGAGAATGGGAAGTAGGCTATGTTTTGGAGAAGTCCAGATGAGAAGTCTCCAACACTACGGTCTATTAATCCAATATAAAGGATTCTTTATACCTGAGCTATAGTGTCCATACAAATAACTTAGATCGCGTTCTTGAACACAAAATTAGTTAAATATCAAGCGAAAGAAAATCTAGTGTTTTCACAAGAGATAACATAAATCAACTTTTAACGAAAAATTATGATCCAGAATATTTAGCTATAAAAGGTGTCTGTTATATTAAACAGCGATATTCATTTTTGCGTAATTTCCAAACTGTGGCAAAATAGTGCTGTAAAATTAATGTTTCATACTAGTCTTTAATGTTTTATTCTACTACCACTAGAAACACAGTAGCTACATTAAAATATGGTAGTAAGTATAACATGATCTATTATTTCCTAGATCTAATCTAACGAATATTTGGATACCACAGGATAGCATATGTACGGATGACTTCGGCCGCGAATCAGTGTGGCTGTTGGTACAACAGAAGGGCAACCTGGGAAGGGGGGATAAGGTGAGATGATACACTGGACGGCCGGAGCCTGGAGCGACGACACAGAAATGTCAGGATCCCTGCAGTTACCAGATTCAATCCTGGACAAGCAGACCGAGTACTCCACCTATACGTTATCCAACGCCCCAAGGGACAGGCCTTACACCCCGGCAAAGAGCCGAAGTCGGGGTGGTAAGATTTACAGTGAGCAGCCGTTTTGCTTGCCACGTGCACTGGGCACTATTGCTGTTACGTCTATCCCTGAAAGAAACCAATGGGGCGAAGGATGAATTAAATGATTTGAAAAAGACATGAAGAACCAAAAATTCGGGGGATGTAAGTAACGTTCCAGGCATTTACCTGGCGACCCGGGAAATGATTCCTGAAATGATTCAGGAGGGCCAGCTAGGATGATCGAATCCGCGTCCTCCTAACGCGAGCTACGGACGAAATTGCCTGAGCCATCCCGCTCGGGTTTTATACCATTTGCTGTTAAAAAGACTCCAAAATTAAAAAAACAAAAATAATAACATCAATAATAAAATAAAAATTGCAGTACACGTTTTGCTGAAAATGTAATCACCAATTACTCTTATAAATGCATCGCACGGTTTAATTTCGAAATGCCCTTTACTTAGCTAGGAAGACCCATCAAAAATAAATGTTTGGATCTACTAAAAGTTTCATACAAAAAAAAAAAAAACATTTTAACATAGTTTTTTGTTTTAAACGTCCATGATGTTTACCCAACCAGAAGACCGCACACCTTTCGTATCAGTTTGAGTTCAACAGTAAACATATTATTTGAAAACTTTCTCCTATTACCTTAAAAGTTTCGTATTGTGTAAGGGATGAGTAACCCAAAAACCATACATAGTAGAGAAAATGTGTTGCAGTTTAAAAGTTTGGATTTTTTCAATAATTGTGAAAGTTTCAAAAAATGTGTTTTAGGTAGAATTTTGATTGAATGTCTTTCATGTATTTATTATAATGGTATTTGGAGGGTAAAAAGTAAAAGTAAATTTTGAAATATGGAGTCAAGAATATTTTTTCTTAAAATCGAAATATGTTTCCCACTAGATGTTATCAAATTTTGGTGTATTTCCTTAGCGTTTTATCACAAACTCTACTATGTTAGCTTTACTAGGGAACGACTCTATCTCCCTCTCATACCAATAGTAAACTATAGTAGGCTTGATTAGTCATGTCCAAAGGTAATCCTTGCGAGATACTGACGTCAGAAGATGTTTTCCCCGACTCCAATTAAGATTGGTGCGTCATATTGTCATAGACGTACATGCTCGGTAGCGAATGTGCTGTTTTTAAGCAACATAAACAAATTATCAGCTTCGAAACACGGGAAGCCTCATGGTCATAACATTTTCAGAGGCTCCATACCAACTGCACATGAAGTTAATTACTCTAAAAAAATTGTACGAACATTAAATGTTTGAGAGAAAGAGGTTGAGAGCTATTAAAATCATTGCCTAAGTATTAATTATCCAAATTGCGAATATTTGCCTCACATCTAGTGACAAAGTTTGGCTCCAAACAGCATTGCCGTAGACTACGCGAGGATCATTTGGTTCATCTATTTAGGGGCATTGTATCATCCTTAGTAGCACATATTAATGGATTCGTTCAAAGTAAAACATATCACCGAAGTAAGAAAAGAGAACAGGACGCCGCTAGATGCAGATGAAGAAAACCTTGCATTTACAAGCATTCCATTGCGTCACATGTAGCATGCCCCAATGCTTCACACGTCTTCGCCTCTGCTCCTGTAATTTGAAAATCCCTCGGATAGATGGACTTCGCTCCCTCCCTCTCTGCTTCTTATTAATATATGGTTAATAAAGAGACACAGTAAGTTTTACTACAAATGGCCAAAAATCGAAAACTTCTTTTTATAGCAAATTGTTTTTGGAACCTTTGGGGGTTATAGAAAATCAACATTTAACTGTCCTCTCCTTGTTTTGGGCTCTATAGCCATTTAAAAATCGTACAATACATCTGTTTCCTAGCATCCTATTTCATAAAACACAGTTTATCTCAAAATTATATTTTCACAATGTCAATATGTTTCACGCGACTCAGTTTTTGTCTAAATAAAACTATAATTTCCCAGAATGTGCAGAAGTATCTATTTTAATATTAAAATAGAAGAAGTAAACCAAACGCGATACTAATTTTACAAGTTAAAACTTCTACACCTTGTCAAACTTGCATTTCTCTTAAAGTTAAAGATTTACCTCAACACAGCAACATTCCGGTTCAAGCAACTCGCCAAAAGTACCTTATTTTCAGATGTGTGTCCATTGCAGATGTTACTCCCATTGACGCTTAACGTTTCAAGTAGAGATAAGCAACCAAGTGGCGGCAGAGTTACTTGAAATAAAATTTATGGTGGAGTCTGCAAGACCGTTGGACATCTGCCTTTGTTACAAGAAAACCGATGAGATACCGTCAGTAGTAGAATTGGGAGAACATGTCTACCCCCATACATACAAGACGATATGTTACTCAGATAGTGGGCATAGGCGCCGGATGGTGTCTTTCCACAAAGCAATCTGGCGCTGCAGGTGTCCTTCCTTACAGCACACGCCACTGTTTTCGTGATCTTAATTCCTTACTTTCTCTACAGGTACTATGTTCATAGTATATAGATAAAGTATTGTATTGCACCCAAAAATTTGATACCGAGATTTCACCGGAAATACATGTTTTGAGACCCTCTGAATCCGAAAAAAAATTAGAAAATTTTGCGTGTGTTTATCTGTCTCTGTGAGCATCAGTGTGTCTTGGTTAACATAGCTCAAAAACGAACAGTCCGTTAAATACTAAATGTGGCATTTAAGTTCAGTATCCTCCAAGAATTCGACTCGAAGATTTTCAAGAAAATCCCCCAGACCCAAACTATCCTTTACATATACAATTTTTCGAAAAAATGCATCTTCTGAAAAATGTCTGTGCCAATTTTTATTAATATGCCGTATATTAAATATATTTACATGACAAATAAATGTATATCTTCGATTTTCTGTGAATAGTCTCTGAAGACCCCTTTACATTGAAAGAATTTTGCTGAATTTTGCATAACTGGCAAACCTTAAGAAACAAAGACTTACAACAACAAAAATGTAGATCTCATTAAAAGACATACTTTATTTCACACACATTTATTTCGTGGAGTTGACCGTTTCCAAGATATTCCTTATTAGTGGTGTTAGATTTAAAATAATTTTTTCTCATACGGGAACTGCCAACCCCTGGTCATGCAAAGAAACGGATTTCAATCCTATAGCAACCAGCTTTTAAAGGGTTTAGCTACCGTTTTAGCCTAGTGTATACAATTATTTATCTTCTACTTATAAGGAAGCAAGTAATAAGACCATTTCTGCTAATATTTATTTCGAATAGCATGAAGTAAATACAAGAATAAGTTTTTAAACTATAATTTGTCACAGAGATGTAGAGAAAGTCGTGTGAAAGGAACACATCAGGTTTTTTTTCAGAAAGCACTCATCTAAATTAACCAGTTGCATCGGTGAACTTATTTGCATTAATTTCACCAGGCTGGGAATATTGAGGGGCATGAATACTCACGTCATAGAACATCAATGATTTTCTCAGATTTTCACGGGAGGAAATTAAGATTTAGCCTAATAATTGTTATTCTCGAGTATGGTAAAGCTGTGCAGAAAGCTGAGATTAGAAAGGCAGTACAAAACTGAATGAATTTGTGAATAAGAACAATGGGTTGCAGAAGCTTTTAGTGCAAAATGCATCAACTTTAAATCCGCCATATAAGTGTGTCTGATTGTGAAACCTGTTTGTGTGAGACGTAAAGGAAACGCTCTTTTGTACCGTACTAGTCACTATCTCTAGGTGTGTCTGATATTCAATGCCACCTTTGTGTTGTAATGCTTGCTAAAAGGTAGTTTCACAATAACCTGAGAACGGTAACCGAAACAGAATCGAAAAAGAGAAGCAATGGGGGCACAATATTTTGATTCGCAACAGCCCGGCAACAAGAACGGAAATGGAATTTTCTTCATCAGCAGCATCATCTTCTTCTTAAATTTCAATAACCAACGTGGAGGCTAGCCCACACCGACCGACAGGCCAGTGAAGAGGTTATCCGACGAGATAGAGCTCTCACGCAGCTTAAATCACCAGAAGCGTTATCGAGAGATTACAGGATTGTTCTGGAACCTCCTTTGTCGTCGCCTCCCGAACATTCCAGAACTCTCTTGAAAACTCGAGTGGCTATATAAACGAGCGTGTTAATCAGATGACCTGTTGTTCCAGATGTCACATAAAATGCTGATTATTCAGAGCGTCTCCGAGTATGGTTACGAGTATTCTGAAGAACAGTGAGTTTTGCTACTGCGAGAGTTTAGAAACTCTTTCGACTCTCCAGCGACTGAAATGGATAGAAGAAGTTGAAAGTTCGTGTATATTTTACTTCATCGCTACGCCCAATTAGAAAAGTGAAGTACAGAGATAACTAAGAAAAGCGCATATTATTGAAGTGACAGAACTAGTGAAGTGGCTGTAAGCTAGAGAAAGACACAGCATAATTATATTATTTGAGCTGTTCCTCTTCAACAAAGTGGAATTTATATTTTGTAATGTACTGTGTATCTTGAAGTGAGTTCTTTAAAAGTACGCATTCTATAGAATGTGTTTGAAATACTAAATCAGGGACGTTGAATATGAATTTCATCTGTCAATCACTACTCAGCGACAACAAATGAACATCCAACCAGAGATGCAGCGGCGCACGCAATGGCAAACAACCTGGCGAGTCCCGTATCCACCACATCTGCATTAAAACACGAAGACGGGATGTAATATGCATAAAAGTTGTAGGAGTAATAGTAGTTAATGATCAGGCTTATACTTCCGCATATTAAAAGTCTGATTTGTTTCATTCACATGACTTTCTCTACCTATTCTATAAACTTCTAACTAAAGATTCTTCTTCTTTCTACTGCATGCTAATTGAGATAAACATTAGCAGAATCACCAAGCAAATAGCATTTGTTGGGATCTAAAGTGTAGTTTGTATGCTATACATCACACTAAACTCTGCATTCTTTTCAGTTATACTTTTCAGTTCCATCTTAATTTCAGATAGTATGCTCGTTGATTGGCAGATATGTCTTGATACTTCGTCTGCATGCCGCACAGATTCAGTCAGCTCCATACCACTGGACTATAACAGTGTGATGGTTGAGTGTAACTTTTTGAACTAATTTGCAATCAATATTTTTCTGTCAAGCTGTTCTGCTACTAGACGTTTGACACTTTGTATACTAGAACTGTCATCGATTTCTAAATAAGTACACTAATAAATACACTAGTAGAAAATTTACTATGGTTGTAAAACAAATTGAATTTGCTCACATTTGAGCAGAACTAAGATGTTGTTTGAACGCCTTTCTTGCTACCCAGTGGTTCTGTGTTATGCAGTGATACCTGTTTTGCAGTAATGGGTTGCACTCTAAGTTGACCTTTGCTCGAGCAAGTAGCATCGCATGGTATTGCCAAACCTGGCCGCTCTTACTCTGCATAAGGAAATTGGTATGAACTTCCTAGCTCTGGTTATCAGAGTGAAAGTTCCGGATATAGTTTACACAATAATAGCTAATGTAAACTTCTTATAAGAGTTATATATTAAGATATGTATTACGCTACCAAATCAGCCAGGTTTTATATATATATTTCAGAAGCCGAAACCTACAAATGAAGATTTTTTAACATTAATTTATTTAAAAGTACATCTTTTAACAAACTTTTTATTGCTTAGTAAGGACCGTGGAACTAGGAAAAGCTACATTATTTAACATATATTTTTGAAGATTCTACTGGAAATTAAACACAATAACAGTGCTATTTTTACCAGATTGCAAAATTGTAACTTGCGCGGTTATTTGAATAATAATGTAGTATTGTCTATATTCTTTATTCATAAAAATAGCACAACATGTGCATTTTTAGAATACTCAAATCACAAATTCAATTTTACAGTAACTGAGCTTATATGTAGATTTAATATATCATAATCTATTATATTAACACCAACCACTATATGAAAATGATTAATATTTGTAATCTCCAAACCATCATAGTTAGTAATTTATTTATGAAAATTGTAGCTTTGTTTTAGAAAAGTGCATACTCATTTTCTTTAATACATTTTTGAAAGGTAGAACAATATTGTGAAATAAATTAGTACAAAATGTCATTGTAAAGAGTTTTTTTTGTTTTTTTTTTTTTTAGTTTGGAAAGATGCGAAGAAAGTTTTGCAAGAAAACGAAGCCTTAAGCTAGGCGTCGTTATAAATAGCAGTGATGCTGTCCATTTATAGCTTCAATTAATTGGTATTTTAAGTCCGCCAAGCGGAAAAAAAAATTTATTAATGCTTAGAATTAATATTATTTAATTATGAAAAATATTATGATAACTTTTCTCAATGTTTAGTCCAATACCACTGATGGATTACCTTAACATATAAGTACCAAAACTTAGTCACTCTTCTTTACACAGACATAAGATGTGATAAAAAATTCAAAATGCACATTAGAATAGAAAAGATTGAATGAAATTTGAAAAATTGACATCCTGGCTATGGCATTAAATTTTTCAGTCTAATTCAGCGTTACCGACTTTGTGCTACACATGGGCTTATTTGAAAGAATAATAGGCTACTCAGTAGAATACCGTTGGCTTTGGAAAATTCGTATACTTAAATGTGCTAGTTTTTACTGTGCCTTTATATATTTTAGAGAAAACATTACTATGTAGCAAAACCTTTGCTACATTTCAAATGCAGAACTGGCGCAGAACATGTTAGTAACGAATGCAGCTGTTATATATTTAGAACCCAAAAACGCAATAAAAAAACAAACAAATGAAATTGGGCTGAATCGACTGCACATACAGCTGCTACCGATTAAGAAGGAAGAGAGGTTGCTGAATATAATTAACCTCTTGGCTATGGAACCGGTTTGTAAGGTCACAGAGTTAAAAATATCTCCCATCTCTTTCTGTAACAAAGCGAAGGGGAATACGTGACACATGTGCAGATGACGAAAAGGAAACTTGAAAACCGAGATGAATGAGAGGTGTTGCGGACTACGGTGGTGTTGAACACTTTTTATTTCCGTCCCTTTATGATGTTTGTTGAGGTTATAGAAAGGGCAGGAGACCAACACATTTGCTGGGGACGGGAAATCCTTACAAACCACAGTAGCCACCTCATTGTAACTGAAAGCTTGAAGGGGCACTCTCATATCAACAATGACAATTCACATTTCTGCTGGTCATCTTGGTCATTGATGTGGAATTTCCAACTGCACCTCTCTACAAAAAGTACAACAGCGGAGGTTTGCTTGAAGCTGGAATGTTTTGTACATCCACTGACTACCAATAAAGCTACCGAATTCAGCAGTTGAAAACAACACGCTTCAACATAGAAGTAGAAAAATCTGATGTATTCCATTCACATAACTTTCTCTAGCTGTTCCACAAACAAATTTTCCTACAAAAGATTATTGTGTTATCTACGTGATGCTAATCTTAAATCTACATTTTTTTGTCTCTTAAGTTTTTGTCTATCTCTTATGGTTTAACGGTTATGCAAAGTTCTGCAAAACTCAACCAGAATAAAGAGATCTTCAGAGGCTATTCCCAGAAAATTGAAAATAAACCTACAGTTTATTTGTGATTTGAATATCTCTAATATACGGCATTTTAATAAAAATCATTAGAGCTATTTTTGAGAAAATAAAAATTTTAGAAAAATGTTCTATGTAAAGGGTAGTTGGGGTGGGGGACTTTCTTGAAAATCATCATGTCGCATGCTTGGATGATACTGAACATAAATGCAGAGTTTGACATTTAACCAACTTTTCGTTTTTGAGCTATGTTTTCCACAGACACACACACAGGCAAACAGACACACACGCGGACCTTTTCCTAAAAATGCCTTTCTTGGACACAGGGATATCAACATATATATTTCCGGTGAAATCACGTAATCGAATTTTTGGGTATAATACAATACCTACTCTATGCACTATGTACATTATACGTATTGCCTGGAGAAAGTAAAAATTCACTCACTGATTATACAGTGTGTTCGCTATACTGCGGAGCCACGGATCTCGCGTAGGAACTGCTCCGCGCACTGTCTATTATACTGAGTTCTAAAATTCCCGGACTACATACGAGTGGCAGTAACATGCAATATAATGTATAAAAAACCTCTTATGAAAAGTGCTGAAAGTGGCGTCCATCTCTATTGAGATATTCCTGTAATTTTTTATCGCTAGGTAGTAGTAATTCATTAACATAGTCACTCCACAGTCACACAGAACTTTTAAAACTTTATTGTGCATTTGCTTTAACTTGAAGCATGGTAAGTAGATAGAGACATTCCACATGACAGTTGGCAATCCTTAACTTTCTAATCTCAATCTCTGATTGCAGAGGTGTCCCTCGTTTCCCAACACTCGCTTGGAACAGTGCGAAAGCCAGCGAAGCAAGGACGGCGAAAGATATCAGCATATTTTCCACATTCCACTGCCAAAGTAAAACTGGTACCAACAAAATTACTACTGATACTGAGAGAGTAGGAGGCAGTGAAGAGTGCGTGACAAGATTTTCCACCTCTCGGACCGTCGTTAATGCACTCCATTTACTAAGCCGGTCAGGTAGCAGCAATATGACCATGTTTCAACATAAACCGCACGTAGAAGCTCTATGAACAGAGGTTTTGAAAGGCACACTTGCTGTGCAACACCTATTAATATTCTTTGGAGAGCGTCCAAATGATGCAACAATTTCGTCAACTTTTTCCTTCGTAATAATATTTTGTCTTCGCTTCTTAGGATCACGTTTAGCGATCCAGAAATCTAACAGTTGCTCTACCTGGAAGGATAATTGTCTACATGCCTGTCTATATGATTCGGCTTAAACAGACATTTGCTGTTCAACCGTGAATTTGTCGGTAGGCATTTCCATGTACTAATAATAAGACAAGAACAACCTTAAACAACTCTCACACAATACAGATCTCTTGAATAAACCTTCAACTTATGGCTCCAAATTAATTCACATAGTTATAGCACGCACAGTATAACACAGTTGATAAAGGAACCTTGAACGGGGTTTCCTCCACTAGTACACTGTGTAAAAATATCGAAGTCACTGCACTAGAAGGGAACTACGTATGTATACGACCTATGGACCCACTATAAAGCGAACCATGGTATCAGTTGCGTCCGTAGAGTGCAGAATAACACAACAGTCACCAATAGGCACAATGCGGTGAAGCCGGAAGTTTGCAGCTGCCGCCATATTGCTACTACCAAAACATTACTTCGTTTTAGTTTAGTACACAGAGCACAAATAGTAATAGACATCGAATTTCTGATTGTTTGTAGGGAATTTATAGGGCGTGTCGTCTGATATCCGCTGGCCCCTCCGTCACTCTAATTGGGGAAGGAGGAGGGGTTGTGACTTACTGTTGTAGTACACGTTACCTAATCTCTCTTCCAATTGAGTAAGGTGGCTATTCCTATTAGCGAATGAGTTGACAAACCCAGCATAGGTATGCTCTATTGGTTCGACTTAGAGCACTCACCTGAAAGGTGACAGTATCAGCCAATAAAACAAAAACATGACTAATAAAGTACTCTACAGACGGTACGGAATGCGGTGTACGGAACAAGACAGTGCCGGTTTCTTTCTGTGCCTTGTGTACATGCTGTTGATTTGGTATTTTAGTGCACATTGTGGGGATAGCTAAGCAAATTTTCAAAACGCCACGATGAAGAAACGTAAGCTTCTTACGTTACAGTGTATTTTTCTTTGTACACTACAATTTATAAATGGCGATTGTTACCATCAATTCAGTATCAATGGTGTGACAGAGTTAATTTCCGCAGGGGTCCTTTTGCATTCCAGTATATTTGATAGGAGAGTCCAGCTTTTAAGCTCATCTAAAACTCATTGGCTTGAGCTGAGATTAATTACAAAGTACGCAGCCAAGCAAGACACCTATTTTCCAGCTTGTATGTTGTTTTGAAATCAAGTACCATTATAAATTCACCCCATGAGTAACGTAATTAAAATATGTATAATCAGTCTATTCCCCTATTGAACCTATCATACTTTGTTTTTATAGGCACTATTATATTTGTTCCTTCAAATCTCCACTTATAATGTAATAAATACAGAGGAGGATTCTATAAGATGTGTATTTTGACTTCATAGGTAGCTACGAATTCATACTGTCGATTATTTTACTGCACAATTTGTTTTTTTTTTTTTTTTGTTTTTTTTTATTATGCTACTTAAACTGAATTGTTGTAACAAATTATCTGGTTCGACATATTTGCTTGACATCTTTTTCTGTAGCACCTAAGGTAGTGAGTGCAGCCTACAAATTATTTCATTTACGGGAGAGTTTAGCCTTGCAGATAATTTCATTTACGATTATTTTAGTTGCAACCGTGTTCTTTTTTATCCCACTTAGTATTACAGAATTAGGTCAAACGCATGTATATTATTAATAGGCAAAGTATATCTACAATTTGTCAACATATTCACTGAGTATACGAGTAGTATATATCTGCGAAAATTCATAATGCGCAACATATACGTATTGGTTTAATGTTGCTGCAATTTATACATATTGCTACAATATGTAGGCTACAAAGCCGAATATTTGACATTTTACAAATTCGCGAAAAATATCGAAAATCACAATCATTTTTGTATTATAATTAATGGTAGTCTGGGATGTTTTGGTACGCCCAATATGGCGTCGCCCGCAATTTGTACAGGCACTTCCGGCTTCACTAGCTCCTATGCTGCAAGCATACTAATGGCGACTCTGTTATTCTGCACTCTACGGTTGCCTCTGTGAAGCCATGTTTACAGGAAACGCTTGCGTTTGATTTTCAGAAAGCAATCTTTTCCGGCTCAATTTTCTTATCTGTATTTAAAGGATGTCCAACAGTTTTCAAATAAGAAGAATGCTACTCCGACATGGGGTGTTAAGGGAATTCGTGTGCTCCGTTGAGAGTTTATTTACACTTATGGACTTAACATAGATACTTTTTACACTGTTTTGCTGTCAAACACCACCCAACTTCAACAAGCACGGTGCTTGTCCAGCAATTTTACACCATTTTCTCATTTCTCAGTCGCTATTTGTATATTTGTATAAGCGAATGAGATGACCGAGGCGAAGCATCTCTCGAACTTCCAAAAGAATAAAAATTCTGGCCTATCCCATAACACTCCGTTTTATGATTTAATTCACTAGACATTCACTTTGAAATAAAAATCTCAGCTTGAAAACGTATGCTTATTATCTTTTGTTATCTAACAGTAATATTTCATTTAGGTAAGCTTTTACCTTTTTTTGGGATATTAATTCAGATAAATACTTACTCTGTGATACATGGTACGTTATAAATAAAGTTGGACTGCAAAAGATTCAGTTATTTTTGCTTGAAATGGCAACAGTTACAACAACAACAACAATAATAATAATAATAATAATAATAATAATAATAATAATAATAATAATAATAATAATAATAATAATAATAATACTCACAAATGCAGTTTAAGCTTACGTTGATCATCAGTTATTTACCCATAGTAATAAAAAATGTTCACAATATTCATAGAAGTACCGCAACCACATTTCTTGTTCACCTTCTCCTTCTTCTGGTTCTTCTTATTATCATTGTCATAATTTGTATCGTTAACATTATTGCTAGCATTATTGTTGTTATTATTTATTATTAACTATATTCCTTGTCACTTTACATCTGTAATGAAATACAACTGGGCTGCATCATCCAACAGCGAAAACGGTTATTAGAGCCGCTGGGAGCAAAAAAAGGACACATTATCCTATTATGTGTGCCAGAGATACTGGATGGGATTGGGTAGCTTACTGAGAAAGCCTACTATGCTCTGCCCACCAGTTTATTGGAGTCTACTTCCTTTTGGCTGAATCCATTCAGTTTAACCTACAATGTTTTGTCCATGTTTTTTAAGGTTCTGGGTTCACTATTTCCGCCTCAAATATAATGTCTTTTTGAATACTCAAAATACACAGATATAATGGAGTGTGGATAGAAGATTTTTCTTTAATATAATTTTGAATGTGCTTTGTGGATCGAAAATCTTCCAATTCTTACCAAAAGCTGAGCATTTACCAAAATTCTCTACTGTTTTATTGTGTTGGGGACTAGAACGCCTCTCTGTAAGCGCCTATATTCCTTCTTTTCTTTTAGAATCTTTCCTGTGATTACCGAGAAATAATCTGCTCTTTGAAAACTCAGGATACTGGCAAATGTAGAAGCCGTTATATCAGTATATTTCCCTTCTTCATATCACATTCTAGCGAATTGTTTCTCTACTGCCCTTAATTACAGCTTTCAAAAAAGAATATAATAAAAAAGGTGTGTTCGAAAAAAAATACATAATTTTTTAATAATGATATCCACTAAGGTCTATATTATTCAAGATACACAAATGATTGTATGTCACATTCAAGAACGTATTATTAAAAGTCTCTGAACTAAATTTCAAAGTTGTATCATGAACAGTTTTTGCAAAAAAAGGAGCAAAATGTTCTAGAAAAAAATAATGTATAACCTCAGGATAAAAACATCTGATTCCAGAAAGCTACTTATCAGATATATACAAAATTTGTGCTGTGTAAGTAAAATATACCATTATACATGCACATGAAATTTGTTGAGCTTTACTGTAACAATTTAAGAGAAATTGGTATTTTAATAGGAGAGTACACTTCTGCATATTTCAGCGACTTATCTCCCCTTAAGTAAAGTAGTGCCATCTAGCGGAGAAAACGAAAGGAGTGAGGTTGAGGGGAGCATGCAGCGGGTCGGCGAAAGGTCGGTCAGTCGCCAACCCAAGCCCAATTCTACTTAACTTGTCGAGTTGAGGTGTTCCTTGGGTAGCCGGTAGCTGATGAGTCTTCTGGGCAACCTGTGATCATATTGACCAAATGTGTTAACCAACGTTTTTGGGTGCGATGCAAGCTTAGTGTACACCGCGCGAGCTCTTTCTCGCACAACATCCACTATGTATGGTACACCGGATTGGGTATGAAGAATATAGGCTGGGCATTCTTGGTCTGAGTCGTATATCATCTTTAGTGCTCTGTTCTGCACAACCCGCTGCCTGCGCAGTCGCGGCTCGTGGTTTCAAAATTAGGGGAGGCTCCAAGTACCAAAGTAACGATGACAAAGAAGGAAAGAAAGAAATTAAGATTAAATTAAACTGAGCTTTATATATGAGTGCTCGTTAACTGCTGCGGTTCTTAGCGTCCCATTCTATATTGGGCTTGAAAGACCGGCTAATTTTGCCCATAGGCCTCTTTATCATGCTTGAAATCCTTTTAAGTGCTGTAAATCTACGACCAACGGCTTCACTTCCCTTCCGTAGGAAGCCATGCTAAGGATTTTTACGCCCGAAAAAATCCATCGCCCCCCGCGGTGGCCGCGCTCGCTAAAGTGTCTCGCTTTGGCGCTTCGTGGTACACAGGATCGTGGGTTCAAGTCCCGCCTTGGGCATGGGTGTTTGTGTTTGTAAATGTGTCTGTGTTTGTGTACGTATATGTAAAAGGCAAACGTTAAGAATAATAAGGTCTATTAAGGAAATATAGGTAACTGGAAAAAATTGAGAGAAAAAAGGAATACAGCGCCGGAGTCCTGACAAGCCTCCGGAACTGCTTTTAATAAAAAAAAAATCCTCGCACCTGGGAACGAGTGGCTAGCATGTAACCGCTAGACCACAGAGGACAACAGCAATTAATAAAGAAATGAAAGAAAGGAAGAAAAAAATGAAAGAAAACGATTTTAGTGTCAATAATGTTGACATAATATATGATGGAGGCTTACCTTAATTTATATCGAAATCGAGGATTGAGTTTCAATGCCCTTAACATAATTAATTTGTTCGGACATTTCTAACTCATTGAATAACAATCTCAATCACTAATATTAACATAAACGCAGAACTCAGGAATAAAACAGAAAGTCTCGATTTTATTAGCAACGCAGATAACATTAATAACAGTCTAATAGCAATTTTAAGTTGTTTTTATTTCTCGATGGTGTTTGATCCCCGCAGCTGGTACCGCAGGCGATGGCACTGTTGACGCAGGGAATGAAGATGGAGCACCGGTGGAATTTGATGGTGGGGGAAGCCGGGGAACCCGGAGAAAACTCGCCCCTTGTGCCGCTTTTTTCACCACAAATCTCACATGCTGTCACTTGGGATCGAGCCTGGACCGGCTAGTTGAGAGGCGAATGATCTAACCACTCAGCCACGGCGCGGCCCTCAATCTTAAGACAACCTACCTTTCATTGAGCGAAAACTCGTCATGTGCTGACAGATGACTGAATGTGACCAAATATTTTGGCGGTACGCTCTCTCTTTGTCTCTCTCACTCACACAGTATATCTGCGATCGGTGAGGCAAAATGGTCAGAGCCTTAATGGTATGTATGACTGAAACGTTAAGAAAAATCAAAAACATAGACTTTTTACTTTCTCTATACGTACTATGTACATAGTGTATAGAGAAGGAATTGTAATGCACCCAAAAATTCGATACCGAGATTTCACCGGAAATATATGTCTTGTGACCCCCTGAATCCAAAAAAAGCATTTTTAGAAAAATGTCCGTGTGTGTGTCTGTGTGTGTGCATAGCTCAAAAATGAAAAGGCCGTTAAAAGCCAAACTTGGTATTTAAGTTTGGTATCTTCCAGGGATGCGACATGAAGATTTTCAAGAAAATCCCCCACCCCAAACTACCCTTTACATGAAAAAATTTCGAAAATTTTGATTTTCTTAAAAATGGCTCTAATGATTTTGATTGAAGTCTCGTATATTTAAGATATTTACTTGACAAATAAAATGTATATCTTGAATTTTCTGGGAATAGTCTCTGAACGAATTTCACGGATTTTTACATAACTGCCAAACCGTAAGAGATGGACAAAAACTTACCACACAAAACATGTAGACACATTAAAACACACAATTTATATTATATGCATGTTTTTCGTGGAGTTGATCGTTTTTAAGATATTCCTTGTTTTTAGTTTCAGCTTTGAAAAACATACCTTTCTCATACAGGAATTTGTCAAGTCCTGTGTATAGAAACAAAAACACATCAGTCACATAGCAGCTAGCTTTTGACTATGACTTTAACCTATGCTAGTCCCTTATTTCGCTTCTACTTACAAGGAAGCAAGTAATAAATCTATTTCTGCTAATTTTTCCTCAATTAGCACGAAGTAAATAGAAGCATAAGCTTCTTACTAATAATTTGTTGCAGATATGTAGAGAAAGTCATGTGAATGGAACACATAAGATTTTTTTATTTTAATTCCACAAAATAATTTAAACATTCCTGAATACAAAAAAGGTATAATTGACCACGAGGCGTCATTTTAAATGCCATAAGTCACTGGAGCTACAGCAAAACATCAGAGGTGAAACTGTACTAGACTTGCAAGAATAACTTCAGTTTGACATATCATTCAAAGTAAAAACGAAGTTACGCAGATGAAAAGCAGCAATGCAGCAAGAAAATGACAGAAAAGGTAGCAGTAGCAGAGGAAAGGAAAAGGAATGCTAGGGGTCCAACCTACCAAATTGGTGCATTTTAGTGTGAGCTATGCATTCAAGCCTTTCCTTGTTTTCTGTTACACAGATAAAATGTGCTGTACATGTTCACAGAGGCACAATGAATAAGAATTGCTCTTGGTTTTACTATCAGATGCATTTAATCATATGTTTTCAATTATGAAACATAAGAATTATATTTTTGTGACAAAAAAAATTCATAGCTTTAAACATTTTTTGAGACACAATGAGACACAAGGAAACCTAGGACAGTTTCAGAAGGTAGATTTATTGTGCACCTAGGGTGAAAATATCAGACCAGAATTTTTTTTCGTGTGACAAAAACATAAACAAATATGACCATAACTTCCAAGTCATTACAGCAAATGGATGAAATTTATACTGTAATTTATTTGCTTTATATTACATCTGTGGTATAAATTTGAAAGGGACAAATTATTAGTTTGAAGTTTCAAACTTTTAATCATACATGTTCTTAAACGGAAGCAATGCTCGAAATAGAAACCGCTGTTTTCACCCTTAGTATAGCAGTCCTATGCTCACTGTTTCGGTAAGGGAGGAGACTTTCTGGTAAGGCAAACTTACTCTACTCTATCAGATGTAGCTTGTCCGGTTTGGTTCTGTCCTTGTCTTTGAGACACTCTGCCTGCTCTGTCTAAATGCTTGGAAAGCACGCATCCCTCCCCTATTGTCTGTTAAATGGCTACGTGCTCTTTGCAAATACATCCGTCACCGTAAAGAGGAGGCAAGTGTTTCTCTCTCTTTCTTTTCTACGCATGACAAGTTAAACCTCACAGCATCTAGAACCTTTTAGAAACAGGGTTCTATACCCCCGCCGCTGAATCCTTGCACTTGGCAGTTCGGGTGGTTTCGCGTAAGGTTGGCTATACTGCCTTTGCGGCGTTGCTAGAGTGACTGGAAAAACAACAACAGCTGATCACAAATGGCTCTATCGTGTGTAAAGACGAATATAATCATGTAAGTAATAAATGAACGCTAATGAATAATGATGCTAATTGAAAATAACAGTGACTATAACGTATGAAGATACATTACGTATTTACGACAGTATAGAACAAAGTAATGCAAAATAGTTCGTTGTGATGAGAGAACGGTATAACGAAGTGATTTTCACCGATTTATAATTTTAATTACTCAATCCCATCCAAGTGTCCATCGTCATCATTCTCGGAAGCATTATCGTCATTGTCACCATTAACATCGTCGTAGTCACCAACACATATCATTAGTGGTTCACATACACTGATGATTCCGTCTAATTCCTGTGCTTTTCGTATTATTTTGTGCACATGATTCACTTTCTTCTTCCAGAAGCTGCGTCCACGCATGCCATACCTCCCCGTAAAAGTCTACCCACTTCTACAATTGTGAAAGTCTTGTTATGTTTGCTCACGTACAAACAAAAACCAACAACACTATCAACAATAATAACACATATAAATAACAACGAATAATACGTAGCTGGCACAGATCAGCTCAACAAACGCGTTAGGAGATCACAAACAGAGCACGTGGTTGGAAATAGCCAGATATGGCAACGGTGCGGCATCTAGATCAGTTTCCGTTGTCTGACCAACCGACCGGAATGCTGCTTTGTGATTGGTTTAGAAAGTCAAACGGGTAAAGCTTTTCGTCTGTTGTTTCCGGGTGTACCAACTTAACTCCCAACTGTCAAGTGCAAGGATTTAGCAGCGGGGGTATAGTTGTGAGTAATAAACAGTCAGGAATTTTTTCGTAGCTACAGGAAAGATAAGCTAAGGTAATTATGTTGTAAACAAGAATATTGGTGGATTTTTTCTCGCCATTTTAAGGGAGACTACCTTAGAGCTTATGCCCACGAGCCGCGCCTGAGCCTGTGGATGGTGGAATGAGCCACCGAACCCAGACCTAGCAGACGTACAGTATCAAGGCGGGACGATCGTATATGCTCATGCGTGCGCAGACACGCTTTATTGTTCAGTCGTACAACACTGAGGCCGGATATGTGATTTCAAGTGATTGAGCAATCCTTTGTTGATCACTGCCCTAGCGGAAGTTCTACAAATGAGAAACCTGTGAGGATTAAGTGCATTAGGTGATGAAGAGTTAAGTCATTACAGTGCTTCGAGGTTTTCAGCGCAGGAATAGAAAGCAAACACAAGAAAAAATATTGTACGGATACAATCACATGACTTTCTCTAACCACTACTGATTATTCTATATAACTTGTACTTACACTTTATTTTCCTACTTCATGTTAATGTGGTAAACATTTATATTGAGAGAATCAACGGAATAAATAACAATTTAAATACCGAAAAGGTTTTAAAAAGTCAGACAAAACAACACAAATATACAACTGATATCTCAGAAATAACTGATTATATCGAAAAAAGGTTATTTTCAAACTCTTGTACGTTTTAAACCGATCTACATTTTCTGTAAAGTAATCTTTGTTCTCTCTCTCTCTCTCTCTCTCTCTCTCGCTCTCTCTCTCTTCCGGTTTACCCACAATACAAAATTGTACCAAATTCCTTACGAAAGGACTTTATAATCTATTCCCAAAGAATACAAGACATTTTCTATGTAAATATTTTAAATATGTTAATGGATATCATTAAGCCATTTTAGAGTATCAAACATTAATTATAATGTTTAAAATATTTTTGTTGCATCTTTGGAAAATCCTGAATTTTAATACCAATTTTGAATTAATTCGGTATTTCGTTACTGACTTATGATGAACGTGCCCGCACACACACACACACACACACACACACACACACACAGGTACACAAGAGTTTTTTTTCTGAAAATGTTTTGTTTAGAGAGCCTTAAAATACGTATTTTCGTTAAAATATTTTATAGAGTGTTTTTATGTAATGTACTACTTCTACCGTTTAGGCAGGTGGTAGAGGAAATTCAATTTAAAAACATCATATAAAACTGATGTTCCTGGAATTTTTGTTGCATAGGTATTTTATTAAAGGGAAGTGTAATTTGCTCCAGTATCGTCAGTAGTCTAAAATTGCTAGAAGAATACAGAAAACCAAAAGGTAAAGGGTAGGCAACGGAATGGTCAATTTCATCCACTGCACAGATCTATTGTGGCTAACACTCCAAGGAGACTGGGATGAAGATACCGTATGAGGCCAAATGCCCAGGAAGACAGGCCATCAGAGACGAGCGGAAATCCATCGCATGTCCAAGCCCGATGACCAGTTCCACTATTGGGCCGCTAGTGCTTGTCCACCTGGCAGGCGCCTAGTGTCCACGAGGATAAATATTTTCATTAAGCATGCATCGCCCCCATCTGCCAGCTCTGCCATATACCACGAACCTGGAAGCGCACCTGAAAGATGAGAGGAAAACGGAATGGATGAGAAATGATGGAAAGTAAATCATGGTAAATGAGAAACCAGCCCAAAATTTGCTCCTGGGACCTCCCGAATGCGATCCCCACGTGTTATCGCGGCACCATCTTGCTTGTTGCAGAAAAAAAGACTCTTTAATTGCTTTTGCCACAGTTAAGCATTTATTGTCTAATAGTTGAGATAGATTGTAATCTGAATCACATATCCTATTTTCCCAAGCCTTTGTTGTTTGATTTTTATATAACATCGTGTTAACTCTTATCAGTCATGCAATCATTTTCAACGAATCATTTGGTTCTCCATTCTATTCTTCTTTCTGCTTCCTTCATAGTTAAACGAGTATCTTGATATTGCTTATGATCTTAATTATTCTTTCCTAACACTTTACTTTATTAACTAATTTTTTATTTCTTCCAGGACGTCTCTAAGCAGTTGCTTATTAATTTAAGTTCTATTATCCCGAGCAGTTTCGGGAGGAATACTCAAAACTACGTTTGTAGTAATTTTTTAAAATTCACTTAGTAAAGCTTTCATGGGGAAAACCCTCAATTCTTATAGTTTTTGAATTCATTTTGGAGTTTCGTGTTCTTTTTTTTTTTAACTAATTACTCAAACACGGTGTTCAAATGGATCTGGAATGTGTACAACATAGCGTCTAATATTTTAGAAGTTGATTTTTTAGTAATATTTTTGGTATGCCTACTTTAAACGTGGATGAATAGAATCTAAGATGCATTTTCCTAACATCAAGCGTATTTTTAATTTATTGTTTAATATCAAACATTTGATCTTTAGAAAATTAAGTGTGGCATACGTACTATTTTTTATCTCTAGAAAAAGTATTTCAAATTTGTGTATTAATTTAATACCTGATTCCAAAATTATATATTCAACATTCAGATTTTTAATATTTTAATCGTGTGGGAATTTATTTTCTTGGAAAGTTGGCTAAATAGCAACATTAAAATAAAGCATTTAGTCATTAATATGTTTAAGAATTCTGAGTCAAAATAGTCCTCATTGTTTGAAATTTATAGAAAGTAACATTTGAGTAACAGTAAGCCTTAGTTTAACACAGTATTCATTTTACTACTCCAGTAAATACGCTCAGTTGTTTTCCATATCCAGTCTTAGGCAGGAAGAATGGCTTGGACTTCACCGATATCCAGCACAGTCGTTAGATATTAGTACAGGGTTTTCTGTCTTTTCCAGTGCAAGAAATCATAATTTTCCTTTCTCTAGCCCAGTATGTACAATGTGCATAGGGATAGAGAAGTATTGTATTCCACCCAAAAATTTGATGTCGAAATTTCACCGGAAACACATGTTTTACGACCCCTGAATCCCAAAAAAGCGAAGGTAGCTATTAAAACATTTGACTATCACCTTAGCTAGTGCATTCCCTTAGTTCCCTTCTACTTATAAGGAACTAAGTAATAAGAACATTCTGCTAATGTTTATCTCGATTAGCATGGTGTAGATAGAAGAAAAATCCTTTGTAGGACCTTTGTAGATCAGCTAGAGAAAGTCATGTGAGTGTAACACATCACATTTTTACTTTTTCTACACGTTATATGTATATAGTGTATATAGAAGGTATTGCATTCCACCCAAAAATTCGATACCGGGATTTCACCGGAAATATATGTTTTGGGTCCCCTGAATCAAAAAAAATGCATTTTCAGAAAAAGGTCCGTGTGTGTGCGTGAGTGTGTCTGTGTCTATGGACAGCATAGCTCAAAAACGAAAAGACCGTTGAATACCAAACTTGGTATTTAAGTTTGGTATCTTCCAAGGATGCGACACTAAGATTTTCAAGAGAATCCCCCCTCCCAATTACCCTTATCATGGAACTTTTTTCGAAAATTTTGAGTTCCTTAAAAATGAATCTTAACGATTTTGATTAAAATATCGTATATAAAAGATGTTTACCTGACAAATAAAACGTATGTCTTGAATTTTCTGGGAATAGCCTCTGAAGATTACTTTATTCTGTATCAATTTTATGGAATCTTGCATAACTTCTAAACCGTAAGAAATGGACAAAAACTTACCATAAAAAAATTTAGATCACGTTAAAACACACAGTTCATGTGATATACATTTTTTTTCGTAGAGTTGATCGTTTTGGAGATATTCCTTTTTTTTCAGCTTTGAGAAACCTATACTTTTCTCATACAGTAATGTGTCAACTCCTATACATACAAACAAAGGAACTTCAATCACATAGCAACCAGCTTTTAACTATCACTTTGATACTCCCTTATTTTGCTTCTGCTTACAAGGAAGCAAGTAATAAGACTATTTCTGCTAATGTTTTCTCAACTACCATGAAGTAAATAGAAGCATCAGCTTTTTAACAATAATTTGTTACAGAGATGCAGAGAAAGTCATGTGAATGGAACATATAAGATTTTTTTCCGTTGTGCTTCATTTGAAATGTAATTTTATTTCTGTGATGTCATGTGGATCTGGAATATGCGAATCGTAAACAATCTTTCTCCACAGCTTGATTATCAGTGGCTTTTCCAGGACTTTTATGGTAGCCTCGAATTGTGTTTTGCAGCCAATTGTATTATATCAGAGGTGCTTTGTCTGAAACCTCCATATCAATTAATGAAAGTAAATCTGGTGGCTGGTTTCAGTGGCCAGCCTAATGGAAGGGTTCCATTAGCACAAGTTAGAACCACACGCTCGCGTAAAGCAAAGGCAACTTTTCCTGCAACAGGAAGACCTACGCTTGGGCCAAAATGTTTACTGTTGCAATTAAAAGCTGCGGATTCGGATCCTACAAATTTTTAATCACTTTTGTTTGTTCATTGCTACAGCAGATAGAAATATGAGCCACAGCATTAAAATATTTAAGAAAAATGTTCCAGCTTTGTCTCTATTTGGTTTAGTAAAACCATCAAACCGCAACTATTAATGTTGAAAAACGTACGTATTCATAAGCTAAACATTGTCCCTTAAAACGGTTCACAAATGTATATATTTTTGGATTCAACACAGAGAAATAAAGGTAAAAAGAAAACGTGGACATTTAAGTTTTCTCTTTTTTCAGAAATAATATCAAAAAGAGAAAAATCTGATGTGTTACACTCACATGACTTTCTCTAGCTACTCTACAAACAAACTTCTTACGAAAGATAATTTGTCCTTCAACACCATGCTATTCGAGATAAACATTAGCAGAATTCTATTACTTAGTTACTTATAAGTAGGATAGAACTAAGGGAATGCGCTAGGCTAAAGTGATAGTCAAATGTTTTAAAAGCTGTCGTTATGCGATTGTCATTTCAAATCGCTTCTTTGCTTGGCCAGGAACAGAACAAAAGAAAAACGGACACTTCCGTCTGTGAAACGTTAAAGTACTTTACAATTGAAACTAATAACAAGAAATACCTCGAAAACGGCAAGCCCCACGAAAAAGATGTATATAACATAACTTGTGTATTTTAACAAGATCTACATTTTTGTGTAGTAAGTTTTTGTCTGTCTCTTACGGTTTACTAGTTATGCCAGAATAAATGGTCTTCAGAACCTATTCCCAGAAAAGTCAAGATATACATTTTATTTGTGATAGAAATGGCTTGAATATGTGGTATTTTAATCAAAATCATTACAGCTATTTTAAGAAAAACAAAATTTTCTAAAACTTTTCCATGTGAAGGGTAGTTAGGGGTGAGGGATTTTCTTGAAAATCTTCGTGTCGCATCCTTGGAAGACGCCGAACTTAAATACCAAGTTTGGTATTTAACCGTCTTTTCGTTTTTGAGCTATGCTCCACACACACACACACACACACACACACACACATATACACACACGGACCTGTTTCTGAAAATGTTTTTTTGTTTTGGACTCAGGGAGTCCTATACATTGTGCATACGGGGCTAGAGAAAGTAAAAACTGGTCAAGAAAAGGCCAGGTTTGATAAATAAGGAACTTATTTTCCATCATCTCAATGCTCGCCCTCACTCATGTGTCCTTGCAATGGGGAAAATCAAGAAAGCGGGGTATAATTTGGTGTTATAACTACCTTATTCACCAGGCCAAGTGGTTAGACCTGGATTGCATCCTAGGCGACCGCATGTAGAATTTGTGGTGGATAAAGTGGTGCAGGGGCAAGTTTTCTCCGGGTTTTCCGGTTTTCCCCGCCATCGCATTCCACCAGTGATCCTTCTTCATTCCATGTAGCATCGTCTGCGATGCCTATGTAGTAAAAGCGAGTGTTAAATCTATGGACAACGTCCTCATTCCCCATAATTTAACTCTATCATAATCCCTTTTCTCCATAAACTGAGAAAGTTCCCTTTTGGGGTGTAATTTCGGTAAGTCGTCAGTGAGATTTGTTTTGTGGATATAAGAAGGATCAGAGCCCCAAGATGGGATGAAGACAATGAAGAATCGTTGAACGAAGTGCAATTATTTCAAGGTCGACTACTTCGAAAAACAGAACAATTCCAAAAATCTGCTACGTAATTCTAGGCTTTATTCAAAGAGCTTACAAAAATAGTCCAAGTGGCTTTAAATGTTTAACTGATTGGGAGGATATATTTAGGGTATGAACGTCCTTCCTTGTGCATTTCTTGAACTTTAGGCTATTTGTATAAGAAAGGGGCGTTTCAACCAGTTGAGTACCACCGCATTACCAATTATTAATCAATACAAACTCGGGAACAAGAACTGTTGAATTGCTCATCTTGATACAGGGCTTTATTTTTCCGTTACTGAAACCGTAGTTGAGGTTTTCTGGAACGTATGGCAAACATAAGCCAATTCAAATGCTAATCAAGTAGTACAAAGATATTCGATAACAATATTCCACAATCCAACAGGTTACATCAGCAATATGAAGCAGTAATGATAATAGACACTGCATTCTATATATACATTCTGTCCTGACATTACACAGAAACTTTACGTTTTGAGGTCTCATAAATCCATTTCAGCGGAAGGTTAGTCTACCCTCGCGTGAGTGTTCGTTTTTTTACTTTCCTAGCACACATTATGTAAATACAATGTACATAGTACCTAGAGAAGGTATTGTATTCCACCCAAAATTCGAGATTTCCCAGAAATATGTGTTTTGAGGTCCACTCAGGTCCATGTGTGTCTGTGTGTGCCTTTAGACAGCATAGCTCAGAAACGAAAACACCGAAAATACCAAACTTGTATTTACGTTTATTATTATCTTTCAGGAATGCGACACGGAGATTTAAAAAAAATCCCACCATAAACTACCCTTTATATGAGAAATTTTTGAATTTTTTTCCTCAAAAACGTCTATAACGATTAAAGTACCATATATTAAAGATATTTAAATCACAAATAAACTCTATATTTTTAATTTTCTGGGGTAGCCTCTAAAGACATCTTTGTTCTATATGAATTTTGTTAAATTTTGTATTACTTTTAAACCGTAACAGATAGACAAAAACTTATTACATAAATATGTAGATCTCCTTAAAACACATAATCTATGTCATGTACGTTTTTGTTGTAGAGCTGACCATTTTCGAAATATTCCTTGTTATTTATTTTAACTGCCTAACTTTTCTCAAACGGGCCCATGCAAGGCGAACCGATCTCAATTGTTTCACATAGTGACTATCTTTTAAAATATTTGGCTATCGCTTTAGCATTCACTTTATTTCCCTTATGCTTAAAGGGAAGCAAGTGATAGACCAATTCTAATTTATGTGCATGGGCACATTGCTTACTAATCGAGATAGGAACATTAGCAGAAATTGCCGTATTACTTGCTTTCATATAAGCAGAAGGCAAGTAAGGAAATTCACTAGATTAAAAGAGATAGCTAGATTAAAAGTTTGTCGCCATGTCAATAATTGAAGTTCGGTTCGCTTTGCATGGCCAGTAGTGAAACAAAAGAGCGATAAGTCACAAAAGGTGGCTTCCGTTTGAGAAAAATTATGTAGTTTCAAATTGAAACCTATAGCAAGGAATATCTCGGAAACTGGTAACCCTACAGCAAAATGTATGTAACATAAATTGCGGATTTTAACCACATCTACAATTTTTGTGTAGTCATTTTTGTCTCTCTCTTAAAGTTTACCAGTTATACAAAATTCATTCAAAATTAAGAAGTTTTCAGGGACCCTTCCCAGAAAATTCAAAATAAACATTTTATTTGTGCTGTAAATATATTTAATGTACGGCATTTTAAATACCAAGTTTGGTATTTAATGTTCTTTTTACGTTCTTTTTAGTTTATCCCTGTAAAGAATAGTTTGGGGTGTGGAGATTTTCTTGAAAATCTTCGTGTAGTATCCTTTCAAGATACTAAACTTAAAAACCTAGTTTTATATTTAGCGTTCATTCGTTCTTGAGCTATGCTGTCCAGAGACACACCCACATGCGCTCGCGGACCTTTTTTTAAAACAAATTTTTTTGGACTCACGGGACTTCAAAAACATCTCTTTCCGGGAAAATATTGAATAGAATTTTTGGCTGCAATGCAATACCTTTTCTACCTAGTGTATGTATAATATACGTACAGAAAGTAATAAAATTTATACAATTTTCATCTTCTCTACCATATACTATTTAACAAAGCAAGTATTGTATTTTACCCTAAATTCATGGATATAATTTTTTTCGAGGCCCCCTGAACTCAAAATAATATTTTAGGAGAGCGTCCATATGTGTGTTTTTGAACAGCATACGTATAAAGCAAATCTTCGGATGAATACCAAACTTGGTACTGTCTAAGATCAGTTTTATTGAGTTTTCATTTATGGAAGCATTTAACTACCATGGTTCTTACCTCCCTTTCTACATTAGACGTAAAAGACCGAACATTTTCATTTTATGTACCATAAATCTACTATACGGGATCACCGCCTTTGCTTCCCTTCTGATGGAAGCAATTCTGAAATGGCTGGAAGCACGAAAATATCCATCGTCCTCCAATGGGTTTGGACCTGTGACCTCGAGAATTAAACACTATCATATACCCTTAGACCACAGAGGACCAAATTTAAATGAAGCCCTTCATATATGCTATATAAATATTTTCAAGAAAATGCAACCTCCCCAAACTAAACTTAAGATTTTACTGTATATGTTTTCATCATTCTTGATTTACTCAAATTACTAATGATTTTGATTAATATAGCATAAGTTTTTAACATGTTATAACTGATAAAATGTATATAATTCATTTTTAAAAAGTATCTGTCACGTTCACTTTATTTTTAATAAATGATGTGTAATTTCATATGAGAGATTTAAAACTAAGAAAGAAAAAAACGCAATAGCTTACGACATAAAAAGTTGTAACTCGTTAAACCTCACGATATATGTTAAATATTCTTTTGTGGCATTAACCATTTCCGAGATATTCGTTACTATTGGTTTTAAACTGCTTTTCCACCATCCTTTTTTTTTTTTTCTTAAAGTTATGCAGAGAAGGAATTTCAAAATCAGTATTATAGCAGCCAGCGCTTTGAAAACTTGTCTTTCACTTCGTCCTCCTATACACTGATTTTGCCTAGAACGAAATGTTTAATTAAATAATCCAAACGCTTATTTCGATTAAAATTAGGTAGATAGAAAAGGTACAGTTCATAGGTTATATTATGTAAAAGGTAAACAGTAATGGTTCTAGAAATTCACGTGAATGTAACACATTGCAATGGATAACAATGGATAGCCTAGTCCGGATGATAACCCTAAAGGGTAGGGATTGTCCGGTAACGTGAGAAATCTCTGACGTCCACAGACTGGAGCGTTAAATCTATTACTGACATATACCCTTGTATGCAGTAACCTGTTCTGTAGAGATACAATGCCTTGCTTCGATTCCCCAAAACGCGGTATTGTTGATGACAGGTTTACGGAAGGACGGATCTTTCATCGCGGTGCCCAGCGTAATCCAGTGAAGTTGTGTCCTTAAAGGTGGGAGACTGGTAGAGTTGCACACGTCCTTCCATTCGTGGTTTCAGTAGCACAAAAGACGGGTTTTACCAGCTGACCTCAGCTCCTCCTTCGCACCGTTAACATTTCCAAAATACATTTACCACTTCATCTCCGTCGCCAAGAAAGCAAAGTGACAACGATTTCTTCTTCTGGGAGCCTGTGACGTGGAGTGCCGCCCTCCTTCTGGAAAATGGCAAATGTCAAGCCCCGCTCCCCATTACCGCAGGTAATTTATCTGCCTCTCTTTTCACTATACATTTGCGGTTGACTTCACTGGAATTCATAGTCATTCCTACTCAACACATGGTGCCGCAACTCGGCGTGACATTAGGAAGGAGAAGCAAAACACCCCAGGGAACGTGAAATATAGGTGTCTAGAGTTCAAAAGGCACGAAACATTCAAGCAAATGCTACAGCGTCATTTCATAACACCATTCGGAATCTTGTACAATATGAATGGATTTGTGTTACTTAGGGTCGTTTGGTTGTGGTGTAACTCTCAAGAACTGAACCCGATATCACATCACGTAATATTGGTGAGAAATTACCTTGTAATTGACATTCCGGCTGACACGTGGTTATCTCGGTACGCTGTTGTCATATTTACTCGCAGTCCGTATGCAGTAGCACATGTTACATTTCTTGTTCTAAAATGCCTTCTACCTCATCTTTTCCTGTCAACATTGGTTCCTGTACTTTACTAAACGTAAAAGGTTTTATTATTTCGGCTAACGTAACCTCAACGCGTGTATCACGGTTGCAAGACATTTTGAAATCACAGTGTCAAACGGGATAGTTCCAGGATGAGAACAATATCAATGTTCTCGATATTTAAATGTAGTAAACCCTCATGGAAACACTGTGTGAAACACAACCGAAACACACACAGAATGAAATCAAACAATCAGATTCCAAGCAATCAGATCAGTCATGCATGAGAACGGGAGCGTAAATTTCTAGTGAACAACAATGTTGCAACGCCGATGACATGATGTCCTTGACAGTTATGCATTCTTACAATATGATTGGTCAGCAACCTGACGAATGCCTGACAGCTGACGACACATCCCCCTATAATATTTTTCAAAAGTGAAGAGTTCTACACTGCAGCGAATGAGATGCGTTATCGTGCTCTGCGTTGCCAGGTTGCTACCCCCACTCTTTTCATATTTCCCTCTCGATCGAACACTGAGCATGCAAATCTGCCTGCTGACATAATGTTTAACTATGTGTATTATGAGTCTTCCTCGAATTACTTTTGCAAATTTTGAATGTTTTGTCTTAGCGCAAGTAATATTTATAAGAGACGGAATCACTTAGCACATTGCTCACCAGTTAAGCTCGACTGCAATATGTCAACACAACAGCACTGTGGTTAGCTGCCGGCCTGGTGGCGCTCAAGGACAACATCCCATTTGAAAGTCACTGTATTGTCAATCGCTGCCGTATGTGTTACTTTAGAGATACTTGAGAATAAATCAGATAAGCGCGTGATCACCAATGAGAATTTCTGAAGGTATTTGCGTGCCAGCCTTAACACTCGAGATAGTAAACGGCCAATAAACACATTATTATTATTATTATTATTATTATTATTATTATTATTATTATTATTATTATTATTATTGGTTTTGTATTGGATAACGATAGTTATTGGCACTCATATAATTAGCCATAGGAACATCCCTAATCCTATGCAGCTGTTTATTACCATATAGATTAACTATTAATCCCTGAATACCTACGGGACCAATACACCTTGATACTCGTCATAGGAAAATACACAAATATGTTATACTGTCTGTCCAAATTATTAACAAACGTATTTCCAATAAGCAAGACTTTCCTTACCCATTCCACTCAACTCCCTCCGTAAAAGCCATTAGTGTGTCTGAGTGGAATAGAATCACGCGTTTGGCAGATTTCTGAGGCAGGATTGCTATGTTGCAAAATATATTAATTGTTTCAGGGGTCAAGAGGAGCGACAATAGAGGAATGACAGATCACGTACTTTCTGGAAGAAAGCAAGGACAAAAATTGAAGCCATCTGCAGCTATACACCTGCCTGTTTTTTTTTCCCTTGTTTAACGTCCTTTAACCCGGTTGGTCATATCGGACGATGAATGAAATTGGTGAAATGATGCTCAATTGATCTCGGGGTGCATGGAGCTTAAGGTTACTCGACATTCCTCTTCTTAGGATATGGGAAAACCCCGAAAAAAAAAACTTATCCAGGTAACTTCCCTAAGCGAGATTCGGACTCACGACGTTTTGAATGTGAGGTAGACACGCTACCAGCAAACTACCCAGGCGGGCACCTGCCTGTTATAAGCAATTCTAGACGTTTAGCGACTGTCTAGAACCATCTGAGTCTCATGACATATCTTATGTTTTAAAATATGACGTGTTCCAATCACAAAACTTTTTCTAGCTGTTCCATATACAAACTATCTTACAAAAGATTATTATTTTATCTACATCATGCTAATCGAGATAAACATCACTAGTATTGCCCTTATTATTTGCTTCCTTGTAAGTACGAGGGAAATAAAGGAATACATTAAGCTAAAGCGATAGTCAAATCTTTTAAATAAACATCGCTATGTGAAACAATTTAGATTCCGTTTTCTTTGCGTGGCTAGGAGTAAACTAAAGGAGAGATGAAACGAAAGATAAGTTGTCATTTGAAAATGGTTTAGGTAGTTTAAAATTTAAAAAAATATCAGCAAATATCTCGGAAACGGTTAACTCTAAAAAGAAATGTATCGCATAAATTGTGTGTTTTAAGGAGATCTACATTTTGGTACAGTAAGTTTTTGCTTAATTCTTATGGTTTACTAATTATGCAAAATTCACCCAAAATGTAGAGGTCTTCAGGCCTTATTCCCAGACATACATTTTGTTTGCCATGTAAATGCTTTAATTTGCGCTATTTTAATCAAAGTCGTTAGAGCCATTTTTGAGAAAAACAAAAATTTCAAACTTTTTCCATGTAAAGGGTAGTTTGGGGTGGGGGGTTTTTGAAAAGCTTCGTTTAGCATCCTTGAAAGATATTTAATGTAAATTTGGTACTTAACGAGGTTATTGTTTTGGAGCTATGCTGTCCACAGACAAATAACCTCACACACATGGATCTTTTTCTAAACATTTTTGTGTGTGTTTTATTTTGATTTAGGGAGCCTCAAAATATATATATTTCCGGTGAAATCTCAACATAAAATTTTGGTGGAATACAATACCTTCTCTATACACTATGTACATAATATGTATAGAGAAAATAATGCCATAATAAAGGATAATAAGCCAAATAATTTAGCAAGATGAGAGTTACTCCAATAATCGAAATCCTAAGACTGTTAGAGTTCACGGTAAGGTAATTACAATGGATCTATGATACCTCGTTGCATTACGGAATATCACTGAAGCTGTTTCCCACTGCAATTCAAACATTGCTTACTCAGCTCTCATCGCTTCATTCTGCTCCTCTTTATATTTTCCTACAGCCTCATAAACATGGTCAGAAATCGATCACAATGTACAGCATTATCTCAATGTACAACCAATACCCTTCTATAGTTGTGTTCCCAGCGTACACAACACACACATGAGTACAGATAAGGTGACACACGCAGATACAAACGCTATTAAACATTAACATGCAGCATATCTTAATTTATCGGTGGCCGTACCAATTCCGTGTCAAAATTCCGTGTCCAATTCTGATCACGCTCTTTTCATTTTCTAAAGAAGATTATTTGCGTGTGTGTGTCTGTGTCTGTCTGTCTGTGGGCAGCCTAGCCCAAAAACGAAACGCTTTTTAATTACCAAACTTGGTGCTTAAGTTCAGTATCTTCTAAGGATGCGACACAAAGATTTTGAAAAAATTCCCCCACCCCCACACCTGTGATTTTTTTAAAAAAATGTGTTTTCTCAAAATTCTTTAACGATTTTTATTAAAATGTCATATATTTAAGATACTTTCATGATAAACGTAATGTACCTATATCTTGAATTTTCTAGGAATAGACTCTAAAGACTTCTTCATTCTGAATGGCTTTTGTAAGTAAATCACAACACAAAAATACAGATCTCATTAAAACACACAATTTATATCATAGACTTTTTTTTAATATATAAATGAATTAACCGTTTTATTCTTCGTATAACGAGAGTACCAAAGTTATCAACTTGCACAGCAGTATGTTTTGTTCAAGATTTTCTTCTTTTTCCAGTACTCAATACACTAGTTCCTCCTCTTGACCGCAGCTGTTTCTTCTCCTTACGAATTCTCTTTATCGTTGACACGAAAGCCCGCTGTATGGCTTGTGACACTGTATATGAATATTATTTTTAGACAGACACTGTTAAAAGTAAGTTTTTTAACACAAAACACTCGAACTAAAAGTTGTTCTTTATAACTCTAGATATATAAAATATTTATAACACTTCAAATGTTACCAACTTTAGTTTTATATTCTAGACTTTCTCGGGCTTCAAGTCTGGTTTGAAGCCCGAGAACGTCTGGAATATGTTCGTCGCCAGGAAAGCTTCAGATCCTATTTCAACTTAAGTTTTGTTACTATCACTGTATCCGTTATATGGAATATTAGGTTTTGAAAGAGTTACGTTGCTAGTGGAGTCCGATCGATATATCGTTATTTTTCAACACAAACACACAAAATACCTCATCACAAGGAATCAGCATTTCCAATTGTAACAATTGTACAATAAATATCACACTTTCATCATAATTGCACAGGTGAGAACTTAATGTTTCCTATTATTAATAAGAATTGTATATGTTTCTTTTCTGTTATTTATCTGTATAAAAATAAATGAGGCTATGTTCCTGAGAAAAAAAAATAAAATCAATAATAGTATCTACCATGGCCTTCTTTACTAGTCCGTTCTCGTGTCTAAACATGCTCAACTAGACAACAATTTTCTTCGATTGGCAACTTCAAACATATAAAACCTGTTTGCTGGGTATTTGGTTGTAACACACTCTAGTTAATCATTTAATAGCAGAAGGAATGGAATGCAATTGTCAATTTATAAGATTTATGGTAAAGAGTAAAGAACTGGCATTACTACATCGATTACCAATCTATATCGATAGACGAATTCTATTCCCACATACACACACGCCTCCAAGCGATAGGAAAACGGACTATTCCTTGAACAAAAGAAATGCTGAACCTTATATTATAAATTTATTTATAAATCTAGAAATATTGTGTTGTCTAAAAAATAGTGTATGACACTCAAGTTAAGTGTTTTTATTTATCTCGTAGGATTGCTACACTTAGCCTTACGGACTCGTTACGCAAACTTTCCTTCTCGCAAAATAAAAGCACACTTTTAACTCTTGTATCATAAATAACTATTATTCTGAGCTTCTCCATCACACTTGTAATTTCTCACCCGTCTGAATGCTCTGCCTTACATGTTTTAACTTCAGACATGGTGAGAAGAATAGTCATCTTACAGCATTGAACTACTTCTGCACCTTATTATGCTAAGTAGGCTACGCTAGGCTAATGCATATATCTGCAGGAATGATTTATTGCATGATACCTCGCCGGGGGTGCATAGCAGTTGGGCACAGAGAGGTGAGGTCACTTTCAGGTAAATGGCGAGGCGAGGGGGTTTCCCTGTGAAGGTCACTTGCCCCTTTGATGTCACTTTGAGTTTGTGACTCGGGAAGAAAGGTTTGTTTTTCCCCCGTTGCTAACATGGAACTCACAGAAACAGAGAAGGGTAAATTATATTTGTTCTACGACTATTTTGTGGAACAGTGGCTGGATAATCCATCAATACCAAAAGAAATATGGAACTGTCACTACAATGTCACAGAACCAACAATTCTGTCGAAGGATGGAACCACCGGCTCAACAAAATCGTGCAAAAACCACACCCTAATATACTCGCGCTAGTTATGGATGATGCAGAAAACCAAGGATTCCTTTTCTGCCGAAAAGAACTGAACTTGAGTGTGAAAAAACGAAGAAAGTCAGTAGCAACACTAGACAAGAGGATTACTAATGCCTTGAAAGATCTTGAGGAAACCAGAGATCTAAGAAAATGTCTCAGAACTCTTGCCTATGTGCATAAATTAAGTTAATGACAAATTCCGTTTTATACTAATGAAGAAAAATGACGAAATCTTGCTGAATGAGCTCGTATATAAATGAAATTGTAATTATGGACTAACAAAAACAAAACAAATTGACGAGTTCTAACAGAACGACAATAAGATAGCATAATATAAATATTTGGGGTGCGATAAAAGATCACGTCCTCGTGGTGTGCCCTGGAAACAGTATGCTTTAAATACGCACATCGAATCTCGTAAATACGATTTTCAACAAAATAATAAACATTAACATGAGCAATTAACACTTAACTAGCGCCTGAAACCGGTTTGGCTAGTTGATCCATGTGTCTAATTGCTACTATTTTTGTTTTGTGCCCAATTGCTAATGTGCTCAACTGCTACAGATTCCCTCGCCGGGTAAACAGATATCGCTTTCCTCTCTCCCCACACTTCATCTTGCGGCGGTCACGAGCCCAAAACACAACAATAGTCCATTATTTCCACACAGCATACACTCAGGTCCCTTTCTTCCTTTTACTTCCTAAACGAGCTTTATTATCCCTCTTCCAGTTGTGGAGGTAAGAAAAGATGATTACTCAGCTTACCTAGAACACCACATTTTTAATTAATGCAAAACTACTTCAAAGTCCCAATATTCTACAAACCAACAGCCAGTCTCAACCTTAAAAGACAGTATAGAATTAAATAGCATATATCCGACTCTATCTTACGCATACATTTTACCATTAGCTTCATCCTCTTCTACTCTCGTGCTGTCACCAAGTTGCTGTATGGTGTAAATATTCACTTCTTATAATTTTCAGCTTTGAACACGTAGTACTTTGCAGAAATTTTCTCTATCATATTTAATCATTTTTTTAGAGCCTTTTAGGTTTCTTTAGATCCAAATTTCTAAACAAAACCTGTTTTTTCAATAAAATTCCGATATGCACTGCTTCTATGCTTATCACGCAACACTAATAAACTAAGGGTCATTATGCTTCTTAGCTAGTGTAAACTAGCATGCTGATAACATGCCTAGTTTGTATTTTCTATATTTCACAAGGTGAGAGTCGCTATTTTTGAAATCAAAGATTTACGAAACATCCTTTACCTATTCAGTGGAAATGTCAGGCAACGAGAAACGTTTTTGTTATTGGGTTTACAACGGGGAGCCAGCGAGAGAAAATGATGATAAAGGTTGCAGAAAAATTTTAAAACAAGGCGAAATCCTGCAACTTCTAGCATTATTTTCTATAACAATGTATAATCATATAATCATTCAGTTCGCATTCGCCAAGAAGATAGTGCGCTACGGTAAGTTAGTTAGGAAGTGTTTATAGCATGTGGAACACTGTGAAGTGTTAATGTAAGTTATTCATTTTGTATTTTATGTAAAATCTATTGTGACAATACCGTCCGCGCGTGCGACCTTTCTCATGTTCACTGTGGTATGTAGCAGTGGAGCTGGAATGTGAGACATCGCAGCTGGATGCGTAAACAAACGGCACGACGAAACAGGAGACTTCCGAACGTGACACATCGACATCGTGATTCTTTCTCGATATTTGAGGTGTTTATCTGCGCGAGTCATAGTCGGTAGTAGTAAGGACCCTGATGAGGCCAGTCCAGGGAACAAGGTCAAGCCAACTTTCCGGCCTTCTGATTGGCTGTCACAAATGAGTGGTGGGGGTAAACCCGGTGTGTACCTGATGAGGCCAGACCAGGGAACAAGGTCAGGCCAACTTTTGGGTGTTGTGATTGGCTGACACATGTGCGCCTGATGAGGCCAGACCAGGGAACAAGGTCAAGCCAAGTTTCCGGCCTTGTGTGAATGGTGAGGTAAACCCGCTGTGCAAAAATGATGTATGTGAAAAATGTACTCAAGGTAAAAAAAAAAAACCTGGTGAGACCTTACATCCTTTGACCGACTGACGGACCGCCCGACGGACTGGCGGACTGACGGACTGGCGGACTGACGGACTGGCGCACTGGCGCACTGGCGGACTGGCGGACTGACGGACTGGCGGACTGACGGACTGGCGGACTGACAAACTGGCGCACTGGCGCACTGGCGCACTGGCGGACTGGCGCACTGACGGACTGACGGACTGACGGACAGGCGCACTGTGTGACTGGCGGACTGGCGGACTGGCGTACTGGCAGACTGGCGCACTGGCGGACTGGCGCACTGGCGCACTGGCGGACTGGCGGACTGACGGACTGGCGGACTGGCGCACTGGCGGACTGACCGGTCGACGGACCGACTGACCGGCCGACGGGCTGACGGACTAATTGGATTATTATATAGATGGGATAGGAAAAAGGATGAAATAAATAGATAGAAAATTAAATTTTATATAAGTTTTTATTGAATAAAATAAGTCTTTACATTGCATTAAAGTTTTTTGCTTGAGATGCACTGAATACAATTTGACGTAAATGGTGGAGGTCCATCGATTTGGTCTTGGTTAGCTGCTGGGTTCCAATGATGAGAACATCTGCGGAAGGGAGCAAAAGCATCTTTAGAAGAGTTGTCCAAAGAGTTCCATACCAAATCGACGTCCATGAGTGGAAACAGGCGTAGAAATTGTTCTCCATATGAAGCGATGGCGAGCCGGTCTGTGTGAGACGCGGTGCAAGTTGACGAAGGTTTGTTAGGTATGCAGAGAGTGAGCTCGACATGTCTAGAATAGGACTGAGTAGAGGATAATGGTAGTTAATGAATTTAAACAAAAAGGAAGTGGGAGTGGCTTAAATTTTAAAAAGGGTATGATTGGTGTAGTGTAAAATGAATGGGTGGAGCAAAACGGGGATATAAAGGAGAGATGAAAGAATGGGAAAAAAGACAGATACAATGGAGGGATTATGGGTAGTTTGTTGATGGTAGGGATGATGAAGGGGGAGGATAATTGCGTAAGTTTTGGACGGTGTGGATTTGCAGTGGATGAGCATACATGTGAATTAAATAATGCGACTATGTGTGGAAAGGATCACGAGTTAACGACAAGTTGTAATTGTGAATACAAAAAAGGAATGGAATGTAGATATAATACATCTATAATGAAGATGGGAGGATTGAAAAACGTATACAGGTGTATGAAGCCGATATCACGATGTGACAAAGCGAAACGATGTTCGAATTTTTATTATGGGAAAGTGGAAATTTGTCGTATGCAGTGTCCGGAAGGGTTCGAAGCTACCAAAGAATGCGAATTTGTAAAAGGTAGAAAGAAAGGAGAGAGATGTAAGTTTTACGGTGTTCCGGTAGAAATGTATACAGGAATGAACAGGAGTGTGTTGATGGAAATGTTAGATTGTAGAGCAGTGGTGGATACAATGAATTTACCTGACGGTTTAGAATTAAATTGGAAGTTGACTTCGGAGGAAAGCGAATTGATTTTGGCTTATAGTATATTGAATGATGTAAATAGTTACTTATCAGAAAACTTTTTATATTTATATGGTGAATGTGGAACAGGAGATTGGAATTTAGAAATTGGAGGTCGTAAAATAATGGGGCGAGTGAAAAGAGGTTCGCGATGGAATGCTGAAGGAAGTTTGAAGATGAGTTCAGAATGTACGGGTAACGGAGAGACAGGACGAACTTCGATCGATAAATTGAGAAAGGCTGCAGCGACTAAGTGTAAAGAGAGCATAAATACAGTAAAGCGAAAGATGAGAAAGAAATGTGAAGGGAGGATTAAAAAGTTAAATGACGAGATAGAGGAGATTAAGAAACAAAAGCAAGAAACAGAAGTGCGAATGCGAGAAGCAATAGAAAAAGTGAAAAGGGAGTTGGAAGAAAGAAGGGAAAATGTAACTAGACACCAGAATTTGGTAGGAAAAATAAAGATGAACGTGGAAAAGATGTTTGGAGAAGTTCAAGGATTAAAGGAGTTAATAGCTAAGCTAGGAAAAGCCTGTACAGGGAGGGGAGATGGGGATCTTCCAGATTACTCTGCATTCGAGAACGATGATTATGATGAAGCTAAAAATGACGAGGAAGAGAATCATGAGGAAGAGGTAGAAGAAGAAAATTTGGATTACACAAAATAAGGTAACTTTTAACATTATATATATATATAAATAAAAACACAATTTTTTATTTTAAAAAATATAAGATTTATTAAACAATAAAAAGAGTGCTACAACCTGTTATTTGGGTGTTTTTAAAATTTTCTTATGTGTGTTTTAGCAAATGTTGCGCTGAATGATGTAAAATTATTTCATACATTTCATTTAATTCTTTTTTTGTTTTTTTCATGTTGAATTTTGAGTCTTTGAAACTTCTTATATATGTTTACCAATTTTGTGTAAATTCTCTTGCGTTGAATATATTCTGCCTTACATCTGCTGACATGTAACAGATTATTTAAATGAAATTGAAACGTACAATCATTGGCGTATTTATGTAAGTTAATATTTGTGTTCTCCTGCTGTTGCTGCTGTTGCTGCTGGTGCTCCTGAAATATTTCTGATAGGTAGAGATGTTGATGCTCCTGATGTTGTAGTGGTGGAGAGTCGTGAATTGCAGACACCTGCTGCTGTTTCATTTGTTCTCGCTGCATGTTGCGGGGGAAAGGGTCGGGTTACCTGGAAATGCCCATATTATTGCAATAGCCCGGTAAGCTAACGACTTTAAAGAAGGGGGCGTGCGCTTACATATTATACACGGACAATCATCAGATGCATTTTTTTGATTATGAAAAAGAAATTTATAAAACAAATTTATAGAGCTTAGAGCATAGGGATGCCGAATAAAATGGATTCTAAGCCTTTTATAAAAATCTGGCAATAGAACAATACTAAATTTATACATATCAATCTCAGGTAAATAATAAATTCGATCTATAAGATCGTACCACGCACCATCATGTGAAATGTCCACATGATACGAAAATGGAAAATACACCGCGGTAAAACTAAAAGATTGCAATGTTTTTGTACAACTTGCGTGCCATATTACATTTGGTAAACCGTGGCTATTGAAAACACCAAGACATTCAAATTCAATGTCATCGTGCCAAAAGGTAGTGTTTGGATCAATTAGCCATTCATTATTAATTGAAATGCTAAAACATTTTGACAATAATTGACAATATTTAAAACGTCGATGTTTGGAAAGACAAATGTAAATTTTCGGGGTTATCCCAGATGTAAAATCAGCTTCTGGGCTACATAGTTTTGTACAAAATGCCCCCGAAATAGCACAGCACACGTTTTCTCTTGTTAGATGACAGAGAATACGCATTAGAACACTCCAGAAGGGAGGATAGGAAATGGGGGTGAATGCTTCAAAGAAGGTGAAAGAGGGGAAAAAGTGATTTAGTGCAGAAAATTTTGAGTTTTCAGGGAAAACTACAGGATCTTGCAAACCAAGGGGGGACGATACAAGAGACATGATCTGAAATGAAGAAATTTTAAAAAATGAATAAAAGTGCAAAATTTTAAAAAAAGAAACAGAAAAAATTTAAACCATAGTTAATTCACCACTACAAATAGGACACGAAATATGACTCCCGCTTGAACTTATAAATCGCGGGACTGCTATGCATAAAGGTAAATTGCAAGCCGAGCACAATACCCTGTTGCACTCTGTTAGCGGAGGAGGTGCTAAACGTATAAACCGGGCTAAGGAGTGACACCGCGGACATTGTTGGAAAGGTGTGCTGGGAATAAAATCTATAGTTAAATTTGTAATGTTACGCCCAATACAAAACACATGGAAGCATTCGTGGCAAATATGTGAGTAACAGGGATAAACGGAAGGCATCTGAAAAAAGAGAAAATAGTGGTATGGCAATTTTTTTACATTAACCGCAGTTGTTTATATTCTCAATCAGGAATGTATATGATAAACCTTGGAAAAAATTTATAAAAAAAGAGAATCATTAAATTTTAAAATTAAAAATAAATAAGTGATAGTAATACTATCAATATCGTTTTTTCAAAATATACAAAAAAGTAGGAAAAAATATATACTTACGATCAACGGAATAAATGATTTAGATGCCCAAACAAAACAGGTACCGTAGCGGATGTTATTTGAATAAAGAGAAAGATTTTTTCTGAAAAAACAAAAAATTATAAAAATTAATGAAACAAAAAAGCGACTAAAAATTTTAGTGTTTTTAAAAATGAAATAATATACTATTTAAATAGCGTATTTGTTTTACTATGATTGCGAACATTATAACAAACTACAAAAGACTGATTACTTACACAAAAATGTATGTAGATTCACTCTGGTCTCTCACCTAGTGTAGCAAAAGGACACTGTGTAACTGTGGAAGAACTTGTGCAGTATATATACACGTATTTTCCAGCATGCCGTGCAAGATAGTAAGGCATACATTACTTTTTATTCAAATGACAATGATAAATGTTAATTGCTAAGTGCTCTAAAATGTAAAACTTTTGTAGTAGCTCATTTATCATGCACATGAAAAAGCACTTACAAGATAACAGATAGTACGTCCATTACGCAAGATAAGAAGTAGGTCATGCATGACATTATCTAAGAAGCATTGTCATGTTACTGATATGATAGCGAATGACGCACGAAGTTAAACAAGAGCACTTAGAAAAGATAAGAGATAATGACACTCATTATGTGCGATAGCGTAAGTACCATACATTGTACTATCTAAAAAGCATTTCCATGTTTTCGATACGACACACGGAAACAAAAGTTGGTTGTGCGCATTTATGCAAGATAATGAAATGACGCACGTACACGACAACGTGAAGAGAGAGTATATAACCACAAGACTGGGTGTGGACTTCATGTCATTTTAACGCTGCTGAACAACAGAGCGGGAGGCAATATAAGAGGTAAGGTGTTAACGATTTCTTTTATACAAGAGGGTTATTTTCAAAAGTATACAGTACCAAAGAACGAAATAATGGATGAGGAGGAAGTTCTTTCATAGTATTTTACGGATGCAAATGACATCTCTGTACCTGAGGATGCTATGACTTACGATAGTGATGATCAAATGTCGGTAACTAGCGAACCTCTTTTCGATTTGGTACAGCATAGGCAGAGAACGCTGAAGAAGTTGTACTCGGGTTACTCAGAATCAGATATATTAGTTCGCCCGATGCCGAAAAATGCAGATCCAAGATGGTGGATCCACAACATGCTTGACCAATTTTTAAAATTCGCTAATGAGCAATTATTAGAAAATTCATCAGGTTGCATGGGATGTCTATTTCAAATGAAGGGAATCCTATGAAACCTTTTAACGTGAGCGTTAGGAAATTTAATCAATTGAATTCTGAAGTTATCTTGCAATCCATTGAACGTGTTTTGCAAAGCAATGAACAATTTTTGGTTTCAGGACCTTTTAAGATATCGTGTGTTTGGACAAAACAAATTGTAGGATCATGCTTTAAGAGGTGTGATTTTTGCGAGGTGAACAAAGGTATAATTCGAATTAAAATACTGATAATTTGTGTTTACCGAGAGCTATAGTCGTGTGTAAAGCCAAGATGGATGCAGATAATGAGTATAGGAATGTAAAACGCAGCGAAGGAAGGCAACAGCAAAAAGCCAAAGCTCTGTGTCTTTCTATTGATAATTTGTGTTTACCGAGAGCTATAGTCGTGTGTAAAGCCAAGATGGATGCAAATAATGAGTATAGGAATGTAAAACGCAGCGAAGGAAGGCAACAGCAAAAAGCCAAAGCTCTGTGTCTTTCTGTTGAAAGGGGGGATACTGCGTTTACATTAGACGATGTTAAATTGTTTGAAAACGTGTTAAAGGAGTGCTACTTTACGGTGTTTGGGGATCATGAGGGTAGGAACGTGTTGTATAAATCAAATACGTCTTCTAAAAAATTCATTGATTTACTGTATCACGATGGACACCTTAATGCAATTGTGAACATAAATAAATGTTTTAGATGTAAAACCTATTGCAGACAATGCAATACACCCTTTTTGTCTAAAAGGGAGAAACATAGATGCGATAAAAAGTGTACCAAGTGTCACTGTGAACCTCATGAGAGTTTTGAATCGTATGTACGTTGCGAATTGTGTTATAGGGATTTTAATGGAGAACAGTGTTACGCACATCATATAAAAAAGGGTGCGTATTATTCCAAAATGTGTACTGTGTGTGAAGTTGAAAAAGTGTGCGTTTATGTAATAGGCTTTACAGTACGAACAACAGAAAATCACCGCATAGGTGTGGGGAAACATTTTGTACAAACTGCAAAACTCACGTGGATGCAAATCACTTGTGTTACATTCAACCCTACATATCACGAAAGTTAAGAAAGACATTTTATTTTTATGTTTATAGATTTTGAATGTACTCAAAACGCACCTTATGGGGATGTTGCGGGAGTAACCGTACACCATCCCAATTTGTGTGTACTAAAACAGATGTGCTATAACTGTATCGATGATAAGGGTAACATGGTACATTGCGAACAATGTGGAATAAAAGAGTGGGTGTATAACGAAGATTGTGTGAAACAGTTAATTGAACACGCAACGCAATCTAAATTTAAATTATGGGATGTAATAATCATAGCGCACAATTTGAGAGGATACGATGGACAGTTTATTTTGAGGTACATGATATAGACATTAAAGTGGGATCCCTAGCTTATCATTAACGGTACGCAAATTTATAGAATAAAGCATGGGAACGTAACTGTTTTAGATTCTTTGAATTTCATTCAAATGCCCTTATCGCGTTTTTCTAAAACGTTTGAATTGACAGAAAGCCAAGGTTACCTTCCGTATTTATTTAACACCGCAGAAAATCAACATTATGTTGGCCCATTACCCGAACAAAAGTACTATTGCCCAGAAGGTATGAGCGTTGACGAGCGACTGCGTTTTGAAAAGTGGTACATGAATAGAATTTCGGAAAATTATGTTTTTAACATGAAAGAAGAAATGATTAAGTATTGCAAATTAGATGTACACATATGGAGTATGGGAGTATGCAAATTTAGACAAGAGTTTTTAAAAGAAAATAACATAGATCCTTTTAGGGAATGCGTCACAATAGCGAACGCATGCATGAACGTTTATAGGAAAAAGTTCATGCCAAAAGACACAATTGCAAGTTATTCCTCAAGGTGGATATCGAATGGCTGATAATCAATCTCGTATGGCCTGTATGTGGTTATCCTGGGTGGAACGTCAAACTCATAGCATTATTCAGTACGCCTATAGAGGGAGAGAATTTAAGGTGATGGGGTATAAGGTGGATGGATATCATGAAGGCAATAGAAGGGTCTACTTTTTTCACGGGTGCTTTTACAACGGGTGCGAAAAGTGTTTTCCAGATCGACATTCTGTGCTATTTGAGAGCGGTGGAGAACCCATGGCCTCACGCAAGGAAACCACTGATAGAATATCAGGTTACATTAGAAGCTCTGGATATGAAGTTATTGAAATGTGGGAGTGTAAATTCAAAAGAATGATTCAAAATGATGATGCGTTAGCGCATCACGTAAAAGCTGTGAATGAAAACTTTTCAGAGTCACTAAACCCTAGAAACGCTTTTTATGGTGGGCGCACAAACTGCACTAAGGTATACCGCGAACTCGAGGGAGATGAAAAAATATTTTATTACGACGTGTGCAGTCTTTACCCCTTTGTAAATAAAACTAAACCCTATCCAGTGGATCATCCAAAGATACATGTTGATAATTTTCCGGATTTAAAATGCATTGAAGGTGGGCTTGTTAAGTGTACCATTTTACCTCCTGTAGATTTATATCATCCAGTTCTACCTTCAAGAATCAATGGTAAGCTAATGTTTCCCTTATGCCGCGAGTGTGCCGAGACTGACTTAAAGGTGAATGTGAACACGGAGAGGCCGATAGATGTTTAACGGGTACATGGGTGATTGATGACGTTAAGGTTGCTTTATCAAATGGATATCGCATTTTAAGGGTGTATGAAATATGGGAGTACGAAATGATGCGCTACAACCCAAATGCAGGAAAGAAGGGTTTGTTTGAAGAATATGTTAATCAGTTTCTAAAAATTAAGACAGAGGCCTCTGATTGGCCTACGCAATGTACAACAGAGGATGCAAAAAGACAATTCGTTTAAAATTTTATTGAAAAAGAGGGAAATGCATTAAGTTCAGAGTGCATTTCTCACAATCCAGGTAGACGAGAGTTGGCTAAATTGATGCGTAACTCATTTTGGGGTAAATACGGTCAAAGAGACAATTTACCCACATGTGAAATCGTTAAAAATTACTCTAGGGTAATTGAATTGTTGAATCACTCTGGAGTTGAGGTTAAATCGTACGTACCTGCTACGAACGATACAATGTATGTGGTATGGAAGTATAATGAGTGTGAACCGAAAGTAAATCCAATTACAAACGTGGTTATTGCAGCGTACACCACTGCACATGCCCAGTTAGAATTGTATTCGTACCTCGCTAAGCTTGGTGATCGTGTTTGTTATTTTGATACGGACTCCATTATAGCAACGCACAAACCTGGCGAGTGGATGCCACGTACCGGGGCATTTCTCGGGGATATGACCAACGAACTTGGAAAGTATGGAAAAATTGCATACATATGTAAATTTAATTCAAAATCTTCTCGGGCTTCTAGCCTGGCTTCTAGCCAGGATTCCTTTTGGCTTCTTTCTAGCAAGCTTTCACCTCTAGATTGGGACAGAGTCGACCACTCCTCTTTTGCACAAGGCAATGCTACTCTACTGCGTTGCACTAAGCGGCAAACTAAGAAATTTGCAAGTCTATCTAAGCAGAATGAACCTGTACCACCATTGGACACCGATCGTATCATCTACAACCTCACCGATATCCAGCTAGACGAACCTACCACCTCGGTTCTAGCTAAAGGGCTCAACTTCGCTCCCACGCCTAGGCAAATATCAGTGGCAGACACCATCAGTTCTATTGAAGCCGCCATTTGTCAACTTCCATCAGCAAGTGCAGAAGAAATACGCCGTGAGGTAGCAAGAGCTTACAAAAAGGCAACCCTACCTTCTTCAAACATCAGCCGAGAAGAAAGTAAAGCCTTACATTCCCTTCGAAAAAACGACAACTTGGTTGTTTTACCAGCTGACAAAGGGAACGCCACGGTACTCCTCTCTTCCGTGCAATACCAAGAAAAGGTTCAACAACTGCTGGACGATCCTGCATACAAAACCATTAAAAAGGATCCTACCAACTCTGTGGAAAGACGCACCATCCAGCTAATTAAGAAATCCAGCCTTCCTCCTGATGTTCAGAAGACGGTCTCGCCATCTGCCTCCATACCTCCCAGATTATATGGTCTGCCGAAGATCCATAAGCCTGGGATACCTCTAAGGCCCATAGTGGACGCTATTGGCAGCCCTACCTATCGCCTAGCTCGTCATCTGGCACATCTGCTGCAACCAATAGTAGGTAAGTGTGTACACCATGTGAAGAACTCTATACAATTCGCTGAAGTTCTTGACAACATCAAAGTGAAGCCATCGGACCTGTTAGTTAGTTTCGATGTGGTATCTCTCTTCACCAGAGTTCCCCTGGCGGAAACAATACAACTATTGTCAGAACACTTTCCACCTGGTATTACTGCACTGTTTAGTCACACACTTACTTCCACTTATTTTCTGTATGGCAACACCTACTACGAGCAGACAGACGGTGTTGCGATGGGCTCTCCTCTGTCACCAGCTATTGCCAACTTCTATATGGAGTTTCTGGAGCATGAAATACTTAACACAGCCCCATTAAAACCTACACATTTTTACAGATATGTAGATGATACATTTGTAATTTGGCCACATGGACTGCACACTCTTCCAGATTTTCTTGCACACCTAAATAGCCTTAGATCACAAATACAGTTCACAATGGAAGTTGAGAAAAATGCTTCCCTCCCATTTCTGGACATTCTGGTTACCAGAAAAGCGGACGGAACTCTTGGTCATGCCGTCTACCGAAAACCTACACACACGGATCTTTATCTCAACGCAAACAGCTTCCACCATAAGTCACAACGAATGGGCATTCTAAACACATTGGCACATAGAGCAGTTTCTGTATCAGACCCAGATAATCTGCAAATGGAATTTCAACACCTAAAATTCACACTCCAACAAAATGGATATTCAGCCAAGGACATCACATCAGCGCTGAAAAGAGCCGGACGAAAAAGAAACCCCAGCAAGAACACTCAACAAAAAGACAAGCCAGCCGCCATAGCCTATATACCGTTTACCGGCAATTTTTCGGGAAAGATTAGTAGACTACTCTACAAATATAAGGTCAAAACCATCCATAAGCCACCACCTAAAATCAAAAATTTGGTCAGGCCAGTTAAAGATAATTTAGCTCTCAGAGTACCTGGTGTCTACCACATTCCTTGCGAATGCAGCGCAGCGTACATTGGCCAAACAGGACGCACTATTGCCACACGCGTTTCTGAACACCAAAGATCAATAAGGCTTATGCAACCCGAAAAATCTGGACTGGCTGAACACTGTATAGAACAGAGCCACAGAGCTAACTTTACTAACACCAAGATAGTGGCAAAGTGTTCGAATTACTGGGAAAGGAGAGTAAAAGAAGCTTTAGCCATCTCATCTGAAACAAATAATCTAAATCGCGATTCTGGCCTACAATTAAGTTCAGCATGGACACCGATGATAAAGAGCCTTAACACCTAATCCTGTACCTGCAGTCTTCCAAGACTTATTTTCTAGCAGGTGCGTGCTCAAACACAAAACATTAGCCGAATAACTGCTATAAATAGTTTTCTACGAAGTCCGTGCCCATGTCTCAGTCATCTTAAATACCAGGCCATAATATCTCGCGAACCAATCAGATGTTAGCTTCATCCCAGCTCTTATAAATACCAGTCTCCGCAAGCTCAAACCATCAGTTCACCCTGAAGACGAGGAAGATGCACTTCTTCGAAACGTTGGTGTCAAGCCAAGTTATTACCTGGCTAGAAGCCCGAGAAGATTTTGAATTAACACGTCGCCAGGAAAGCTATAGTTCTTATTTTACATTCCTTTACGGGAAAGAAATTTACCAGGCAATTAAGAAACATCAAGACCTACGCGAAAAGAAAGGTAAATTACTCAGCTCCTTGGCGTTCTTATCCAGGTGCCGAGACAAAGAAATTACGCCCAAGTTTGTGAGACTTCGTTACCCAGTGAAAAATGCCTCAACATCTAAAATACTTAGACGCGCCAGCTTAGCCCTGGTAAGGGAACGAATCAAGCATACCCGACATGAACTGTCTATCGTTGATCAAAAGTTACTGGATTCCTTTTGGCTTCTTTCTAGCAAGCTTTCACCTCTAGATTGGGACAGAGTCGACCACTCCTCTTTTGCACAAGGCAATGCTACTCTACTGCGTTGCACTAAGCGGCAAACTAAGAAATTTGCAAGTCTATCTAAGCAGAATGAACCTGTACCACCATTGGACACCGATCGTATCATCTACAACCTCACCGATATCCAGCTAGACGAACCTACCACCTCGGTTCTAGCTAAAGGGCTCAACTTCGCTCCCACGCCTAGGCAAATATCAGTGGCAGACACCATCAGTTCTATTGAAGCCGCCATTTGTCAACTTCCATCAGCAAGTGCAGAAGAAATACGCCGTGAGGTAGCAAGAGCTTACAAAAAGGCAACCCTACCTTCTTCAAACATCAGCCGAGAAGAAAGTAAAGCCTTACATTCCCTTCGAAAAAACGACAACTTGGTTGTTTTACCAGCTGACAAAGGGAACGCCACGGTACTCCTCTCTTCCGTGCAATACCAAGAAAAGGTTCAACAACTGCTGGACGATCCTGCATACAAAACCATTAAAAAGGATCCTACCAACTCTGTGGAAAGACGCACCATCCAGCTAATTAAGAAATCCAGCCTTCCTCCTGATGTTCAGAAGACGGTCTCGCCATCTGCCTCCATACCTCCCAGATTATATGGTCTGCCGAAGATCCATAAGCCTGGGATACCTCTAAGGCCCATAGTGGACGCTATTGGCAGCCCTACCTATCGCCTAGCTCGTCATCTGGCACATCTGCTGCAACCAATAGTAGGTAAGTGTGTACACCATGTGAAGAACTCTATACAATTCGCTGAAGTTCTTGACAACATCAAAGTGAAGCCATCGGACCTGTTAGTTAGTTTCGATGTGGTATCTCTCTTCACCAGAGTTCCCCTGGCGGAAACAATACAACTATTGTCAGAACACTTTCCACCTGGTATTACTGCACTGTTTAGTCACACACTTACTTCCACTTATTTTCTGTATGGCAACACCTACTACGAGCAGACAGACGGTGTTGCGATGGGCTCTCCTCTGTCACCAGCTATTGCCAACTTCTATATGGAGTTTCTGGAGCATGAAATACTTAACACAGCCCCATTAAAACCTACACATTTTTACAGATATGTAGATGATACATTTGTAATTTGGCCACATGGACTGCACACTCTTCCAGATTTTCTTGCACACCTAAATAGCCTTAGATCACAAATACAGTTCACAATGGAAGTTGAGAAAAATGCTTCCCTCCCATTTCTGGACATTCTGGTTACCAGAAAAGCGGACGGAACTCTTGGTCATGCCGTCTACCGAAAACCTACACACACGGATCTTTATCTCAACGCAAACAGCTTCCACCATAAGTCACAACGAATGGGCATTCTAAACACATTGGCACATAGAGCAGTTTCTGTATCAGACCCAGATAATCTGCAAATGGAATTTCAACACCTAAAATTCACACTCCAACAAAATGGATATTCAGCCAAGGACATCACATCAGCGCTGAAAAGAGCCGGACGAAAAAGAAACCCCAGCAAGAACACTCAACAAAAAGACAAGCCAGCCGCCATAGCCTATATACCGTTTACCGGCAATTTTTCGGGAAAGATTAGTAGACTACTCTACAAATATAAGGTCAAAACCATCCATAAGCCACCACCTAAAATCAAAAATTTGGTCAGGCCAGTTAAAGATAATTTAGCTCTCAGAGTACCTGGTGTCTACCACATTCCTTGCGAATGCAGCGCAGCGTACATTGGCCAAACAGGACGCACTATTGCCACACGCGTTTCTGAACACCAAAGATCAATAAGGCTTATGCAACCCGAAAAATCTGGACTGGCTGAACACTGTATAGAACAGAGCCACAGAGCTAACTTTACTAACACCAAGATAGTGGCAAAGTGTTCGAATTACTGGGAAAGGAGAGTAAAAGAAGCTTTAGCCATCTCATCTGAAACAAATAATCTAAATCGCGATTCTGGCCTACAATTAAGTTCAGCATGGACACCGATGATAAAGAGCCTTAACACCTAATCCTGTACCTGCAGTCTTCCAAGACTTATTTTCTAGCAGGTGCGTGCTCAAACACAAAACATTAGCCGAATAACTGCTATAAATAGTTTTCTACGAAGTCCGTGCCCATGTCTCAGTCATCTTAAATACCAGGCCATAATATCTCGCGAACCAATCAGATGTTAGCTTCATCCCAGCTCTTATAAATACCAGTCTCCGCAAGCTCAAACCATCAGTTCACCCTGAAGACGAGGAAGATGCACTTCTTCGAAACGTTGGTGTCAAGCCAAGTTATTACCTGGCTAGAAGCCCGAGAAGATTTTGAATTAACACGTCGCCAGGAAAGCTATAGTTCTTATTTTATATGTAAATTTGCTTCATCAGGTCCTAAAAGCTATTGCTATGAAGTAAAATGCTCTGACGATGACTCATTGCATGTGGTGTGTAAAATTAAGGGTATAACGTTAAATTCAGGAAACTTAAAAGCTATCAGCGCAGATGTTTTGTGCGAGATAGTACTAAATGAAAATAATAAAGTTGTTTCTTTACGCGGTACACGTATAGGAAGAAAGCAAATGTAGAGTGTAGTTACCGAGCCCTACGCCAAAGTGTTTCGCATGGTGGTCACTAAGCGAGTTTTGGCGGAGAATTTTGAAACTCACCCATACGGGTATAAAAGGTGACACATAAACTAAATAAAATTTATTCATGTCGGTAAAACGTAAGTTAGAAGATGAGGAACTTGCAACTTTCAAAAGATTTAAACACGACTTTGAACCTGGTGTTTCTCTCTTAAAACGCTCCTTTCAAAATGATAATGGCTATGATGATGATGAACCGGTTTATAAAAAGCATATGAAATGGAATGCAGGACTTTCATTACCTCTCTTGAGAAATAAAAAGGATAAATTAGATAAAAATTTGTTGGCGTGGCTAAACGCAAAAGGAAAAGCTATTGGATCAAAAACTTTATTTCCACTGTCTTTGAAAAATATCACAAAAGGACATTTTGGTAGACCTGTAAAACATGAAATTGCCTTTAAACAAAATCAAAGAGTAAACAAGATTAAGGATGCACGAACGAATGATCCTTTGTCTGTCCTAAAAACTAAAAACAAGTTCAAACCAAGTTATGCAAAACCAGTTCCTAGGTTAAAACATTTAGCGTCTTCAGAGGTGGTGCGCAGCGCCATCAATACAAAGGAGTTAGCCCAAAACATTGCAGAGTTGGTTCAGGCAGCAAATCGCTTGCAGGACAGGAGTCGCCAAGCGGAGAGAAAGGTCGTTAGGCACGCAGGGCGCCTCAAGCGCGTTAACGCAGGTAGAGAGGTGGAAATGGAAGATCTGTCAGAGGGGGAGGTTGTTGCAAACGCAGGGCGTTTAAAGCGCGTTAACGCGGGTAGACAGGTGGAAATGCAAGATCTGTCAGCAGGGGAGGCTGTTGCGAACGCGAGGCGCTTAAAGTGCGCTAGCGCGGGTAGAGATGTATCGCTGCGGCCGGAGGAGGAGGGCGGCGCGGGTGGAGTTGTAGAGGAGGAGGGTGGTACGCGCGAGGAAATTAGGACAGGATCAGATGTTACAAAGTTTACCTTTCCTAGCACAATGCAAGTTGTTGGATCATCACGTTGCGGAAAATCAACCTTTGTAAAGCGTCTTCTAGCCAATGCCGATCGGACGTTTGATCAACCCATAAAGCGAGCGGTGTGGTGTCATCCGCAGGAGTATCCACTTTATTTGGGAAATGAATTTAATCACTGCTCCTTTAACGTATACACTCACGCTGGCATTCCACCCCTTGATTCTATCAGGGGTGGGGATATTATAGTGATTGACGATCTTATGTGGGAGTCAGATTCCTCGGAGGTGTCTAACTTCTTCACCAAAGATTCACACCATCGGAACTTTGGTGTGATTTACATTTTGCAAAACGTGTTTCCTCAGGGTAAAAAATTTCGCACCATTTCCCTTAATGCTAATTACATAGTAGTCTGTAAGAACAGTAGGGATAAAATGCAGATAGATAGGCTATTTCAACAGATGGAGCCCCGAAACTCTAAATTTTTATTGGAAGCATTTTCAAAGGGCCACGCAGACTCCTCACGGGTACCTTGTTTTGGATTGCACACAATATACACCAGACAAGTTTCGCTACAGAACGGGTGTTTTACCCAACGAAATTCCTTCGTGTTTTGTTCCAATATAAATATTCGTGCAAACAAATGCGATGTATCATTATGAATAGCAAAATTCAAAGCGTTGCATCCCCTTTGATTGCCAGACATTCCAATTACCTTGTAGCTCTTAGCAAAGCCAAGCCTAAGTTGCGCAAGAAGCTGTTAAAAGAGCCAAAACCGGAAGCCATCAAAGCCATTTCGGAATGTATGCTAAACGTTTGTAAGGGAAATGTACTCATATCTTCTGCTAACAAAAATCGTTTAAAAAGGCACAAAGCGTGTTGGAGACGATTAGTTGACAAGAAAGTGTCTTTAAAGAAAAAACGCAAGATACTCATTCAGAAAGGTGGATTTTTACCTGCGTTTCTTCTACCCGTTCTTGGTACCATTGCTAGTGCTATAGTGTCAAAGAATGCAGCATGCCAAGAAAATTGTCCTATATCGTTCCGAACCCGAAAGCACTAAAAGGTTGCACGTCATCGATAAGTCCATCTCAGCCATCTCCGACGATATTAAGACGGTCATTGATACCGATATGTCACCCGAAGAAAAGTGGAACATATTAATACACAAGCTCGACACTTACTACGATCTTCTGTCCACACTAAGACCAGCGCCCCCGCCGCCGCCGGAGGCCTATACCAAGAAAATAAACATGCAAAAGGTTACAGCTAATGCTTTAGAACAAGAAATGGTGAAATCGGAACTCGATTCGGTTTTATCACCAAAAAAGAAAGTTAAACACACCTCTATCGACCCTTCTTTAGTGACAAAAAAGAAAAATAAAAGAGCTGCCACATTGGCCCACATTACTAGTCGGTACGGCTTACGTTCTGAGAAACACAGAAACCCCTAAGACTTGGAATGGGAGACCGTGGATTAGAACGCATTTACAATAAGATTGATCACTATGCGGGACTGGGTACCTCAGAAAAACTTCGCAAAGCAACACGCACTTCTAAAAATGTCGTAGAACATTTTCTCTCCACTCAAGATAGCTATATCTTGCATAAGCCGGCCAGAAAGCGATATGCTACTAAACATTATCACGTGACCAATATTGACGACCTCTGGGAAGCTGACTTAAACATCATAGATTTCATTCAAAAATACAATGTTCCCTATAGGTACATCTTTTCCGTTATCGATGTGTTTTCTAAATATGCTTGGGCTCTGCCCCTGGTTAACAAGTCTGCCAATGAATTAATTAAGGCGTTTACGCATATTTTTTCTAAAAGCGAACGTAGACCAAAAGCGTTACAGGCCGATAAAGTGTCCGAATTTAAGAATACAAAATTTCGACAATTTCTCAAACAACATGATATACTCCACTTTACCACGAATAATAAAGTTAAGGCGGCCGTGGTAGAGCGCTTTAATAGAACTTCAAAAGTAAAATGTGGAAGTTTTTCACTCACAATAATAATTATCGATTCATTGATGCGTTGCCACAACTTTTAAGGTCGTACAACTCTTCTCATCATCGTTCCATCAAGATGGCACCTAAAGACGTTTCTCACGACAACATTCTACAGGTTTATCACAATCTTGAAAACAAACACTCATTCCGGATTTCTAAACCTAAATTTAAGGTGGGGGATCACGATCGAATTTCTAAGGAAAACATGAAATTCGATAAAGGGTACGAGCAAAACTGGACGGATGAAATATTTGTTGTGTCCAAAGTAATTCGCAGTTTTACCGTTGTTTACAGAATTCGCGATTTAGCCGACGAAGAAATAGAGGGCATATTTTACACTCAGGAACTGCAAAAGATATCCCCTCCTACTAATTTTAAAATTCATAAAGTTCTCGCTTCCAGAGGTAAGGGTCCCAGTAAAGAAGTGTTGGTGAAGTGGAAAGGATATCCAGATAAGTTTAACTCTTGGGTCAAATCATCAGAAATTCTTGCATTATGATTCGCACCAAGCCTTTTTCCATAACGCTGGTGAGTAACGCGTCCATGGAACGTTTTCCCAAAAACACCACGGCACGTTCTTCTAACCACTTGCCAGAAAGGATAGTGTTGCAAGGGCAGTGGGAGGTTTGTTTAACCAAAATTAGACATCCCATCCGTTTCTATAATCTTGTTCCAATGTGCAGCTTGCAAGGAACTTATTTACAAAATGCTGTGACGACCGATTTTTGCTTATATTTTAAAAATGGAATTATCAAAAGTTTTGATAAGTTGGTCAATGTCTTAAATCACCGCATTGAAAAAGATATTTACATTTAGCAGTTCTTTGAGGTGGTTAGCGGCAAGGTTTCCATAAATCCCTCTGGTAAAAAGAAAAAAATCAAAATCCAACAACGCAGGCAGCTTCAACGCCGCCTCTGCCTGACAAAAAACCTCCCCAATCGCTACCTCAGCCTGACAAAAGCTCGCAGCCCGCTTCTCTACCAAATGATAACAATTTACCATTTTCACCGCAATTGGAGACTGTCGAACCTATCATCCACCCTCACAAACAGGTAAATGTTTCCGAAGACGTGCAACCAAACAATCCACACAAAGAAAATCAACGTGCCAAAAGACACACATCTCCACAATCCTACGAGTTTCATGGAAAACGTAAAAAACGGGCAACCGCAGATGGTGCTAACAAGCGAATTGTCACCTCACTTATTCCTTCCATCACCTTATGCAGAATGTTGGGATACTTACCCAACACGGATATCATTAAGGACCCCATACCATTTTACTCAGTGGATCCGTATATGGGGTTTCCTTACGAAGTATTTGTCTACTGTAATCTTGTTGTCCCGCAACTAGTTGGTAACGCAGCTGTACAGGTAATAGATAGCACAGTTATCGATCCCGATGCCGAAATATCCAAACGTGTTTCCGTAGAAAAGTCGTTTTTTCCTCAAAATTGGGTTCCTTTACTTCATCAGGATTTTAACGTTGTCAACATTGATTGCAGGGATGGTTTTTGTGATCTCTTACCATTTGCAGACGGATTTTCTTCTGCTGTAGTTCTTTCCTTTCGCCCTAGACATGAACACCAATGACCAACTTATTTTACAGTACTTCGTCAATCAAGCTGGCGGTAACTATAATGATCGCGATTTCATTACATACAGAGGAGCTTCATTTCAAAGAGGTAGTGGCCTTTTCAGTGCCTTAGGAGGATTATTTCGTTCTTTGCTACCCGTCTTTAAAAGTGGAGCAAAAGCCTTGGGCAAAGAAGCTCTCAAAATGGGGTCCAGTGTTTTATCCGACTTGGCCACATCCTCGGCACATCCAAAAGAGGTTCTCCAAACTCGCTTAAAACAGGCTGGAACCAATCTGAAGCGCAAGGCCCAAGCTTAAGTCGATTCAATGATTGGTACGGGTAAAAGACGAAGGAGAATAAAATGCAATACTAAGCGAGTAAAGAAATAGTTGAAGCCTAAACGACCTAGGCGGTGCAACAAACTCAAAACCGACATCTTTTCATCATGAGTAACCCGGTGTTTGTCAATTCCGAACTAGACATTTTTAGACCAAAAACTATTCAAACGAGCATCGAGAATCATGAAATATTTTATCTTAACCCTCAAAATGCCATATCTCAAAATTCTCCCATCACTTTTCAATATTCTGCTAATGCAGACGATTATCTCGATTTGTCGTATGTTCACCTTGAAGTAGGGCTGCCTATTTTAACCCCTACCGGAGCCACTCTCAAATCTACCGATAATGTCACCTTGATCAATAACTCTTTAAATGCACTGTTTAGTCATGTTTCTGTGTCTCTCAACAATGTAAATGTTTCCATGCCCTAACAGGGATACCCTTTCAGAACATACCTAGAAAACTTACTCAATTACTCCACCAATGGCATGGATTCTGTTCTACAGTCAGCACTATGGCACAAGGATACTGCGGAACACATGGAAGCCGACTTTGTAAATAACAAAGGCTTAAAATATCGCTTTGCTAACACCAAAGATGGTAAAATGGTGTACATGATGGGCCCTTTATCACACGGTCTGTTCAATCAAGATGAACGCATTCTCAACAATGTGGACCTTACCATTACACTGACTCCGTCCTCCTCTCAGTTTCATCTCATTTCCGACAGTGCAAACTTAGCAGCGCAAACGTTTATTGTTTTTGCTAGATTGTATCTTAAGAAAATAGACCTTCGGCAGCTACAAAACTTGGACACCAAGCAGGACTTCTTAAATCTAACGCTTTGTATCCATTTACCGATGTAGATTTCCAATCCCTAAGTATTTCCGCAAATTCTACGTGGGTCACTTTCAATAACATTCTCGTCGGAGAAATTCCTAGACGCGTCACTTTGGGTATGATATCCGATACAGCATACACTGTTAATATTTCAAAAAATCCTTTTAACTTTCAACACTTTAACTTGGGTGCTTTACAATTGACTGTCAACAACCGACTCATTCCTACTCACGTCATGCAATTAAATTTTGACGACGGAAATTTCCTAACAGCGTACCATTCCCTCATTTTAGGACTAAACAAACTATTTCACAGTGATGGCATTGCCATTTCTAGAAACGAATATAAAAATGGCTTCACTTTATTTGTTTTCGATCTAACTCCCGACATGTCAGCAAGTAAAGATTACATTTCTGGATTAACTCACGGAAACCTAACTATAAAACTCGAATTCCTAAAAAAAACTAACAGAGCCCGTTTGTCTTCTAGTGCATTCGGAAATAGATGGAACTCTCGAAATTGATAGCAACCGTTCCGTGCTTATGAGATGAATGCCATACAAATTGCTTCTTGTCTTAAAAAATATCCGCCATTTATTGGGGTTTTTGCCTGCAATCGTATTCCTGATCCGGTTAATGTGCCTCCTCCACCTATTGCTATGGTCATCAACACTGACCCTGACTCAAAACCTGGCAAACATTGGATCTGCATTTTCATCTCTAAAGACGGCTTTGGGGAATTTTTTGATAGTTACGCCTTACCTCCTATGTTGCCTCCCGTTCTACTCTTTCTACAACGCTACTGTGGATCACAATGGCGTCATAACGTACGCCGCCTGCAAGGCGACACATCCACCACGTGTGGACATTACGTAGTGGCCTATCTAACCCATAGATGCTGCAATCTACCAACGTTCAGCTTTTTTTCTAAATTTAAAATTAATGATTACGCATTCAATGACAAACCTATTACTCATCACCATTATGCAAGGTGTACCTCTAAAGCCCAATCTTGTCAACCGCTTTCTATGTCATAAACACGCAATACCCGCTGCTGTTCACTCTTCGCCTGTACGTCAACCATTTAAGTCCTCACGCTATTACTAGTTTGTTTTTTGTTTTTGATTCTTTCTTCAAACATAAATAATGTGTTTTTTTTTCTCTTTTTTTCTTATCTTTTTAGGTCTGCCATTCACTTTCTCAACCACGCTGAAACAAATGTACCTGTCTGTAACTTCGTCACCGACGATACTCATCTCTATCGCCAACTGTGGAAAGAAAAAAACTGTGCAACTTCAATCATTTCAAGAGTGGACAAAGCTCATCGCCGACTTGGGTCCTACCATTGACGCCCATTTTAACAGAAGCGCAGATCAACCCTCATCTAAACAACCTCTTTCAGACAAAGTCAACTTACACTTCAAATATCTCAGGCTCACCAGCAATTGTTTTCAAACCTTCTGGTATAGCCCTTTTTTTCCACGGGTGGACGCGCCTAAAAACACTATACGATATTCACAAAACCCACCTACAGTCCTAATTATGTCTGACGCATTCTCTAACGAACTTAATAAGCGCATGCAAAGCTCTCAAATTCTGAGCATGCGCGAGCTTCCTGTGAACGTCCCATTCACCATCACAAAAGTTAGAAATCTTAACACAGTTCACGGATTTGTCTCATTCGTCACTATTAACGACGGCAGAGAGGTGTTTCTTCCATCACCCTTCAATGATTTGGACAATCAAGACTTTGACACTCTCAATAAAGGACAACACCAGTTCGTCTACAAGGGAATCATACCTTTAGCTTCTGGGTTTGAAAAATTCGACGTGGAGTTCTCCAAGGTAAAACCCACCAGCACCTCCTCTGTCTCCTCGTCAAAAGCAGAAAAAACAAAAACTTCCAAAGGAGTTAGAAGAAATTTACTCACCCAGTCTCTCAAGACGACTAATGGCGTGCTTCTCAGATTACTTTGACATTGGTAAGTTTTTAAATTCATTTTCCCCTTCTTCTTTTTTTTTTTTTTTTTTTTTTTTTAAATGTGTAATAACTCAGCGCTTCTTTTTTTCAGGCAACAACCTACACGCATCCTTACGTTTCAACGCTTCTGGTTCGCTCACCGAAATTGGAAACTACATTAACGAAGATAACTTCTTCATCAACTGTTCTACCATCCAAAAGTTTGGCTCTACAAAAAATATCACCATTGACCTAAACGTCTCAAATGTCACCGTTTTCTACATGTCCTTTCATACGCTTAAAATTTCTCCCAGTGGCATCGATGCTAAATGGACTCTAACCGTCAATAATGATATACTTCTTCCGTCAGATCCCACCACCTTCGTCGTTCCAGCGTGCATTCCCAAAAAAGTGAAGTGTAGCAATTTTTTTCACATTGCTTTCACATGTGAAACTAAAAGTGTTATTCAAGATGAACTTCCGCTACTAGAGTGTGCACCTTGCATCACGGTATTCAAAATAAATTTTATCAAAAACTAATTGTACATTAAAATCACTGATTGCTTTTCCAATAATAATAATAATAATAATAATAATAATAATAATAATAATAATGATACACCAGGGACAAATTCATGTGTTTAAAAATACCTATTTTATTGTAATTACTTGCAACTTTGTATTCAAATAGTTTTTTCTTATGTTTAAATATTAATTCTTCATCATTAAAATAAAATATGCACATTTATTTTACTTTGTTAATATATATATCATGTAACGCATGTATCCTATCAATAAACAAAGAAAAAAGGATCCTGATGAACCAAACCAGGAAGTCATCCCAGGTTTTTGGCCTTCAGTACATTTTGGCTTGCACACGTGCACATTTTTGCAATTTGGCGGGCATAACCTTGTTCCCCTGGTCTGGTCTCATCAGGCGCACATGTGTCAGCCAATCACAACACCCAAAAGTTGGCCTGACCTTGTTCCCTGGTCTGGCCTCATCAGGTACACACCGGGTTTACCCCCACCACTCATTTGCGACAGCCAATCGGAAGGCCGGAAAGTTGGCTTGACCTTGTTCCCTGGTCTGGCCTCATCAGGGTCCTTACTACTGTCGGTGTGCAGCTGTAAACTCTCTATGGGTCGAAACATCTAATAAACTATTTGGAACAGTGAATTTAAAACTTGATTTTTAACTGCTTTCTGTGCCAAGAACGGAATTTGCTATATTATGGTTGTGGAAGATGCTTGAAATAGACGACATGTTTGTAGACAAAGAAGAAACGCAAAATAATAATGAATGCTTTAGATTATTCAACTAAAATGAGAGTTAATAATGGATTAAATGGAATAGGGAAACCACAACGTGTACAGAAACAATAATGTATAGGAAAAAAAGAGAAAAAAGAAACGAATGAAACAGCTTATAAGGACGCCGTTAAATTGAAAGTAAAAAGAGTGAAGGAAACAAAAACACACTAGTCTAAAACAAATATTTTATTATAATGGAATGTCGCACAACAAAGTAAGACGCATCGATCATTCTTTGCTGTTTTAAAACATTCCACTCACATGAATATAATTTTGTCATGGGTAAACAATGCTGATGCCCAAAAAAGTTAAAATCTTTACCATTTTCAATCACGTAATAGCTATTTTATGCCTATAAAAACGTATTTCGAAGTACAAAAACTATAAAGAGAACAGAGAAAGTGCAGGTGTAAAGTAAATGTGTTACAATAGCCCTAAATGGTAGTGCGAATATTTCAAAATTGGGTCATATATAATCCACAAAATGACATTGAATTGGTAGACCTGTTGCACCTGAGCTATAAAGCTGTAACGTACATACAGTACATGTGGCAACTGTGCTTATTCTCCACAACTTCCTTTCCAACATTTCCTTTCATGTCATTCCTTTATCATCTTTCAGGTGAGTGTACCTCTGAGCTCGTGGTGTGTAGCAGTGCTGGCAAATGGCGCGCGGATGTTATATACTTTGTAATGCTGTTCTTGGCATTAGGGCGACGTTGTGGTTACTGTCCTTGCGAGCACGGGGCGGTGCTCTGGGTGCCAAGATTAAGAACGATCAATGAAATGGTTAGGGACTTCCGCGTGACTCTGTGGCCTATCTGCACTCGGGCTCTCAATTAATCCCTTCCTTCTGGGGGTATTAGTGCGGAATAGATTACGGTAGTGCGTGGGGTATCCTCGTCGTTATCGATTCTTTATCTTTACCTTTTATGGTAAGAGAAGGGATTGGGTGGCTGAGACTAGGGAAATGGAAATCTAAATTTTCTACGAAAATGGTGGATCAGAGAATTTGTATGATCTATAGGAAGTAAGAGGGCGCGAAGCATATTTTAAGGTGTTGCATCTGTGAAATTTGACCAAAATAGTGGAAAATGCAGAAAAAAATATTTTACTGCAATAAAGTAATATAAATTCTAAATTTAAAGAGAAAATATGTCGTTTTAAATTGGCACACTTCAACTACATTTTTTGTATGGTAGCTTAGCGTCCTTTAACCTGGTTGGTCATATCGGACGATGAATGTAATTGTCAAAATGATCTGGGAGTTCATGGAGCTTAAAATTACTCGACATTTATCTTCTCATGGTATGGGAAAACCCCGAAAAAGCCTTATCCGTGTAACTCACCCTAACCAAGATTTGAACTCGCAACCTGTTGAATGTGAGGCAGACACTGTAAATCTTGTTTTCTCCCAAACCCTTTTCCAACACCTTTGTGTACTGAAAATGTTCCACAACACGTTATTACTTTTTTTTTTCAAATTTGTTATAGTGCTTATAAAAATAAAGAAATGAAAATGGTCATATTAGTTTTTCGAAATAAGGTTAAAATGTTCAAAAATTAGAGTTTTTATGCATGGCAGAAATATCACTATTATTCTGAATAATAACTGGAGTGCACTTCAAAAAAATATCGTCCATAATATGGATTTTCCAAATTTCACAGATGCATCACCTTAAATAACTGTTCTGGTTCAAAATTATGTAGATTAAAATTAGTCGAACCAAAATGCCTTAAACTGAACAAAAAAATACATGGAGACATCATAAATTCAATTACTAGGGGAACATGTACAACATAAATGGAGATGGAAACAAATAAACACGTAAGATTGTAAAATTATTGTTTTGTAGTAGTTATGGCTTTGTAAAGAACAACTGCTGATTTCAAGTCATAGCTGAGTAATTTACCACAAATAAATAAATGAAGTTTTATGGGTATAAACAGCATGCAAGAGTAGTATTATAAATTCCAATAATGAATTAACTAATTTCTCTTATTTTCATAAGTTCTTTATGAAATGGTTTCGTGTTGATCCAGAAGATATTTATGGTGAATCCTCTCCCTTATCCCTTAAATTTAATTTCGTAGCCGCGGCTATTCCTAACAACGGATAAAAAATCCCCTGTTATTCACTCAAAAGGATGAAAATCACTAGCGGAAAAATGTCGACTTCTTTAACCTGCCCCGCCAGTCTTCAAAGTTCTGGAAGTGGACAGCCAATATATCCTTTGGCAATAGAATGATCAACGATAGGAATGGACAAGCATCCGTTTAAGTAATCGCAGTATGTGAAATGCTAAACCTTGTTCCCATAGTTATTTAATAACATAAAATTCGCTCAGTTTTCAGGTAATACACAGAACATGATATATTCTTTGGTCAGATACGTTTAAGGGAGTGAGAAGGACAAAGGTAGGAAACAGGCTGATTGTGTCCAGGTCGGCTATGTGTCGGCATTTGTGATAACCAACGGTGGAGCCATGTGACGTTACATATGTAGTAATACAACTGATCCAAGTTTCATTAAATTAGCTGAACATTTACAAAAATCACACTTACATTTAAAACACTAATGCAGATTTTATTATTCTATATCAAAATCAGGCAGTTTGAAAAGTAAGAATATTATTAAATTAATATTGTGATACAATTTTAAGCCTGTTATGATATAGGTTAAATAGGAGGGTTTCATATTCATGGAACCAAATGCAATAAAAGTATTCTGAGTTACCAATCCCATTCTCCAAATGACATATTTGTATTAGCATATGGCACCTTCCGGATTATGGTTTTAATACCAACTGTTCCGTAGACGTTGCAGATATCCTTTTGTACATTAAAAGAGTTGCGGAATTCAACGGGGCTATTTCAAGTTAGTTTCCAGCGGGGAACTGACGAAAACGACCTTCGCTTTTCCCGGTTTGTTTATCAGCAGAGACGCTGTCGGGTTGCATTAATTGCAAGAGTTAAAGAGAAAGTCGGTATCGCCAGTCCTCCACTGGCGGGTTTTAACATGAAATAGCTCCGTTGAATTCTGTAACTCTATTAACGCATGAAGGGATAGTTGCACACATCAAATACGACGAAGTTGGGCCAACTGCATATCATGAAGAAACGTTAACTTTTATAATCTACCAAATTAAAAGCAATCCTGAGAAACATGATAACCGAGAAACCCAATTTTATGCACAGGCGCTGAAACCTCTCATTTGCCGTCTCCGGTAGCCGTGGTTGTAAGCACGATTGATGTTGACGTTCTGCCGCGAAAGGGTCGAGGTTTGAATCCCGCAATGGATATGTGTTTCTGTACTAAGTTATTCTATCCTCCTAATGGCCAGGTAGGCTACACCTGAAGAATTGATACCTGGGTATATAGTTCCACATTCACAGGAGAATTGCAAGATGGTTCTATAATATGTACACAGGATATGGAAGACACAATGCGTAGAAAATATAGAATAAAAAGGCAAGTACCAAACTAAGTTCTCTCGGATTGGAAGTATGGGGTTACAAATGAAGCATAAGAGGCGCGTCATATGGACATCACCAAAATCTGACTTTATGAAATCTTTGCAAAATTAAAGGCATAAATCAGGTAGCCCCTGAAAAAAGAATTATAACATATTACCTAAACAAATTGAACGAATAATTCAAGCTATATTTAAATAAAATTCTTCCCAATTATAATACTAGTAATCTTACTAAAGTTGGTATAATCCTTATTACTAATAGTAGACAAATACTGTCTCAAATATTGAAAAACAAATCATTCCATACGCGTTCTATAGTCTGTGTGTGTACGCTGAGCCCGCCTGGTCGGAATGGGGATGGGTGAGTCTGGGGATTAAATTATGTCTACTTTCACGTACATTCACCTCACTTTCATCCCTCTGCTGGTCTCTGGAGCATGATATCTCGAACGTCGAACTTCTCAGGGCGCGGTGCACATCCCGTTCACGTAAGCTGTAAGTTTATTTTGGGATTTGGGTTTTCCACATACAGACACCGTGAACACTTACAATTTCCAGTAATCGTTGTTTATTTTTATCCTTATTGAGACCGGCAGTCCGTTGCCAGGGCAGAGCCACATACTTAAGATCTATGTTTCTGTGCGAAACTCCGCGAATATAAAAACATTAGTTTCCATTTAGAAATGTTGTTACCGTAGCGTGGTGAACGTGTTTTAAAACTGCACTTTTGTAAGCAGCCACTACACACTGTCCTACATCTGCACTGTTCTGTCGAGTATTGCCCCAGACATTCATACAATATCCAGGTATGCAGGTAAAACCCTGTTATTAACAGCCGATCACATTTGCACCTGGCGAGGCGTAAAAATTGTTGGTCTGACCATTTCCTGTCCTTTGCAGAGCTCCTTATTTACTGAATTTCCATCTTTTTGTTCCACAGCACACTCGCTCAAATATAAACTTTTGGTTTTCCCCTCTAACCATATAATCATGTGTTTCACTTAAATAATAGTATTTAATATCATTTATTTAATTATATTAATTATTATCTTTGATTATTAGTTCTAGTTATTATCATGCTTTTCTGATTGATAAAAACGGGTTCAACGCGTATGTGTGTGCTTGTGTGATGTCGGAGGGGATGTCACACTGCAGGTTATTGTACGTCAGATTCCAAGAGGATAGGATGAGCGAATAATTACAACTGGTCTGTCTATTCATATTTCGAAGTTGCGGATATAAGTTTCTAAAGTACCAGTTCGCCAATGGCGGCTGCTGCTGATACCATTCGAGAGCACAACAACAAAAACGAATGACCGTTGGAGGGTGTATCTTTTTGGTGTAACGGTTATTACATTAACTTCGCATATTAGGCAGTATCTCTTTTCGAGTGCGAATATTTTCACCAAACTGCACTTCTTCGTATGGACTTAAAAGAAAAAAGACTTATATTCACGGCAGGAAATGAACTTATGACCTTCGAGTCATTAGCTTATAGCGTTACACATTAAGTCACAGGAGCAATTAAATAAATGGCTCTAGAGTATGCTGCATAATACAAGAAGGAAGTTAATCCATGGACAGAGTCGCACTGTCAAGCGATCTGTTCCAGATTTGAGAGATCTTTATGGCAGTAAATCTTGAGAACGCGAATGACAAATTGCTGAAAATTGATATTTCCAAACTCACGTGTCAGTTTTAAAGATATTTAAGTCAGGTTTCCATCTGACTTTGATTTAACACCGAGTTATCTGCATTTGAAATCAATTTGTTTAACACCCTGTACTGCGTTGTGTTTACCAGTGGACCATGCATTTCCTTTCTGAAATTACTTACATCAGACACGTCTATAATCTCTTAAATTATTTCGGTGTAGTTTATTAACACCCTGTATAGTCTTTATCGGCTTACCGTGCACCGCATAGGACTTGTATATCGCCATTCAAAGGTGTATTTAGCCAATCAGGGGAATGGGGAAGGAAATTGTATGCGGAAGCTGACATATCAGCGCTGCAACCTGAAATGAAATAAGCATTATGACATTATGGAAAAGTACGTTTTGTTTAGACCTGACACACATATTTCATATTCGGAGACTAAAATGACGGATTTAATGTTGAGGTATGTAGTGCAGTAAAATTTTCTGTTACTCTACATCTTTCTGCGCATGCTTTCTGCTTTATTTATAACGTTTTATTTATTTATTTCTTGAAAAAATCATAATTTAAGCCTAAGCGCTTTTAATGGAAACACGGTACATTAGGCATACCTACTATATAATATCTCTCGTGGAAAAATGCATAATGTGTTTCGTATTTGTGGAGCGTTCATTTGTTAGGACATACTATTTTGTTTTACGTGTTTTAACTGACATTCCCATGTCACGGCCTATCATGTTCTAGCTGGCCATCTACTCGTGTCAAACATCATGCGTGCACTTTTTGTTTCTTTTTTGTTTCTGTTTTTTATGTTTAAAACGCTTTAACGGCAACACAGTAATTAACACGTTTTTTTATAATAAAACGCTTTATACCAGTTGTATCCTAGGGAAGAAAATTACACATTTAACCTTTTTTATTTAAAAGCATGTTCAGTTTAGCTTTGTACTTCATACTTTAAGATAGGAAAGTTAGATAGAAACACCTCCGTATTATATTCTTCATTATTGGAAGCAATAACCTTATAAATATTGTCAATTTCATTATTACGAGTACGTAAATTAGGTACAAATTCTTTGTAAAGATTTCACCGGAAATATATGTTTTGAGGTCCTCTCATTCCAAAAAAAATACTACTCTGTCGCATATATACTGGCGAACTAAGATTTCACTGTGAATATATGTTTTGAGAGCCCTGAATGCAAAAAAGTGCATTTTTAGAAAAAAGGTCCATGTGTGTATCTGTGTATTTGTGTGTGCATAGCTCAAAAAGGAAAAGTCGGTTAATTACCCAGCTTAGTATTTGAACTCAGCATATCCCAAGGATGCGACACGAAGATTTTTAAAAAATTCCTCCACTCTAAACTATCCTTTACATGGGACATTTTTCGAAACTTTCGATTTTCTAAAAAAATGGGTCTAGCGATATTAATTAAAATACTATATATTAAAGACATTTATTTACCTAAATGGCAAATAAAATGTATATCCTGAATTTCTTAAAGAATCCCTGAAGTCCTCTTCTTCTGAATGACTTTTGCTGGTAAACTGAAAACTTGTAGACTGCAAGGCATAGATAGAAACGTGCTACACGAAAAATGCAGATATCATTAAACACACACACAATTTATCTTGCTTTTATTTCATTTATTTATTTTTATAGACCTAACCATTTCCAATAAATTCCGTGGTATTTTTTTCAAATTAATTTTACTTAAACTTTTCTCAAACGGCAAGCTCTCATCCGTGTCATATCTCATTTGGTTTACTCCTGGCTATGAAAGAGAACCGAATATCAATGACAAACGCATAGCAACATCTTTTAAAAGATTTTACCATCACTTTAGCTTAGTGTATACCCTTATTTCCCTTCTACTTATAAGGAACTAAGTTTTATCCTTATTAGCACAAAGTAGAGAGAAGAATAAGCTTTTATGAGAATAATATGTTGCAGAATAGCTAGAAAAAGTCATGTGAATGGAATATATCAGATTTTAGATACAGTACGTGTATGTTCTGTGTGTGTCTTTGTACACGAAAGGTAGGCTAAATACCAAACTTTGTATTTAACTTAAGTATTTTCCAAGGATGTGACATGAAGATTTTTAGGAAAATCCCCCTAACCTGAACTACCGTTTACATGGAAGATTTTTCGAATTATTTTTATTCTTCTCAAAAATGACTCTACCGATTTTTATTAAAATACCGTTTAGTAAAGATATTTATATAGAAAATAAAATGCATATCTTATTGGGAATAGTCTCTGAAATCCTCTTTGCATAACTAGTAAACCGTATGAGATGGACAAAAACTTACTTCACAGAAAATGTAGATCTCGTCAAAGCACACAGTTTATGTGTTGCACATTTTTGTTTTGGAGATAACCACTTCCGATGTATTCCTTAGTATTGGTTTCAATTTTAAAGTACTTAACTTTTGTCAAACAGAAGTCGTCCCTATTTGTTTGGCTTTACTCTTAGCTATCAAAGAGAAGCGAATTCAATCAGAGTCGCATAGCGCCAGCTTTTAAAACATTTTATTATCGCTTTAGCCTAATGTATTGTATTTCGTTAGTTCCCTTGTACTTAATAAAGAAGAAAATAAGAAGACCATTCTGCTAATGCTTGTCTCGATTAGCATGAAGTAGATGGAAAAGTAATCCTTTATAATAAGTTTATTTGCAGAATAGGCAGAGAAATTCATGTGAACGGAACACATCAGAATTGTTATTGTATTACTATTATATTACTCTCCTTCTTTGCTAGCGTTTAAGCACTAAATGCCTTTAGATTCTTAATTATACAAAGTAACATAATAGTTCTGTTTTCTAATGAACTGAATATAGCGGGACAAAGTGAACAAAGGAATGGTTGAAGCAAATCTGTTTGTTGAATTCAGAGAAGCGATCTACCTTTTGATGTAACAACACAATGACAATGCAATAGCCATTGTAGTGCAACAAAGCGCTGCTCAATAGAGAAAAGCACTCAATGCGAATCAATACGCTCCAAAATGTTACTGGAACCCCAGAAGTGTATTTTGTGTTTCTTATTTAGAAATTGACATAAAATTTGCTATAAAATCTAATATTCGCGTGGATAAAAAAGTGGTCCAGTCTCCTAGATTGTAATAGGTTTTTCCACCCTCAGATAACCGAACTTTGACTCCTCCCAATCGATATCATTTTCCCAGTTTCCGGCCTGAAAAAGGACTGGAACACAAGAACTAAGAGATGAACGATGTTAAAACATCGTAGGGGTGAGGCTCATGCCCTCTCTATGAAACTGCTTCGCTATGATTGGTACAGTAGAGATCGTTACACCAATTACACCATTACCGGGCATTCTAGAGGAAGAGGCGAAGCATTATTTTCACGAATCATTACATTGGAAAACAGCTAAGAAACTTATATAAACATGTAGACGAAGTTAAAGTGATTGCTGTTATCAAACGGTAATAGCCAAACTGCAATTAATAAAACGGTAATTCAATATAGAAATAAAATGTGTGAGGTAAAGCAACCATCATATGCTAGAAATATGATCCGGGGGGCATATTTGTAGAGGCTATGGTAAGATTTATCAGTACCAACACAAGCAGTTCCGTTCTATTATAGGCCTATTTTATGCACGTGAGTATAAATCCATAAAAGTTCTGTACAACTAAGAGTATAACTGAAAATTCGTAACCCCAATTTCTGCAAATGTTGATAACAATGTGAATTTCTCCTGTTTGAAGGTTGATTCAAAATTAATTCAGTATTTTTTATCATCCGGGAACTACAAATTATGATCAAAGGTGTCATACAGAGATTGATCAAAAATATGTTTTCGTAGGGTATCAAACAGAGAATAATTAAACTAACATACACAGAATATATCTAATATAGATTATTTCAATAAATGTAATTTTAAAAGCAAAGAGTAATAGCTTATTTCCACAAGCTTTACGGTGACTATACATTATTAACTAGTAGATTTAACTCTTTCCAACCCAATGGTGTCACTTGGCATCATTATGTAGGTATATCTGCTTTTGGACGTTAGGTGGGAAAGAAATGGACTTAACGATAATTTTCTAATTTTATTGGTACATACATTATCTTTAAATTTAGTTATATAAAGTTAGCTTAAAGTACATAAAGACATAAATAATATAGTTGATATTTTATATAAGTATAAAATATATGTTCCGTTACAGTGCTAACGAAATCCCACAAGCATCCAGACATCCCACTCAACGTTTATTTTATGTGGGCACTCTCCATTCTTTACCAGACAAGAGGTAGCAGAGTAGCAGTGATTGGAGCCTAGTGAATGTCTGCTATGAAAATCCTGGCCACAGGTTTACAGCGCTTTAGCTAAATGAGGAAAGCTTCAGAAATCAGCAGAGCAAATGTCTAAGAGCACAAAATTCCCATTTACACAACATGGTTTCAAAACTGGTTAGAATCCAAAATAAATCGAGCTGGAATGGGTAGATTAAAATTACAATTTCATACTACAATTTCGAGTAATTTTCAACAAACCTGGTACAATTTTGGTTATCGCTGATGTCATATGAACCTGCTGAAATCAGTCAATGCAAGGTATTAAAAATGTTCAAAGAGCTGAAAAATAACACAGTTTTTAACTGTAAAATGTCTTACATGTGTGTCCGCTGTGCAATGTCGAATTTTTGGCTGGAATGCAATACTTCCCCTACCTGCCAGGTATATGTTAGAAAAAGTAGTAGATAAAGTTGTACTGTATTGTAAACAATAAAGTTTTGAAACAGGTCTATTTATTGTCTCCTTACACCGTACAATGACTATGTAATATAAAGGCTTGTATGCCGCATAGAGTCCCCGTGCCTGCGCACCTATAACGTACTGAAACCATTACTAAAACACTTATCATGATTAACAAAAATTGCAAAGAAGTGCATATTTTGTATAAATAATTTAAAGTGGAAACTAATCTTAACCTATTTCTCTTCTTCTGACTTGTACACCCAAAGACATTAAAAATAGCCAAGAAATACTTGTCGTAAGACGGGGTCTTTTCACTGACTCTACCCATGCCTTCCACCTGTTTTCTATGCTCTTTAAAGCCTCTTGGACAGGCTATGTTACCGAAAGGAAGGGGATGAACATGAAACATAACTCGAGACAAATGAAGTTCTGAGCTGGGAACTGGTGATACCTAAGCTCTCTGATTGGACAGTACTCCACCCGTCTCAAGGGGTGTTACAAAATTAGATTAATCTTTTCTCTGCTCTACATACTGAAGTTCTAATACTAAGGTAATTCGCGCATGTGGTGTGCTAAATTAACATACTGCTTATACAAGTCAAACGTTCTGAAGGAGCGTCAAGCGGGGTTGAGGAACGAATGGGTGGAATGCACTATCGGGTTTGCCTTTTTTGATTCGCTTAATATGTTGTACCAGATTGATACCAATTAAAATCGTGGTAAGATCCAAGTCCGCGTCAAACGTTCACATTTTCAGCAAAATCCCAGGCGTATTTTTATTACCTTTGAGTGTACGTTGCGACGTAATTGTGAAACGTCAACCTATACTTCAAAACCAGCAGATTCCTATTTGTTAGATATAAAAGTTTTTGCTTTAAGAATAACTGAGAAAGTTGTTGAATTAAGAATCAATATATGTTGTATGCATTTTAGATAATTTAGAATGATGAAAGGCTTATTTTTAAGGATATTTTGCAAAAGTTTCATATATTTAATATAATATGTATGTAGCGATAAATGAAAAATATGTCTTTATTTTCATAGAAAAAGTTGTGTTTATTTGAAGTTATAATAATGATAGTTGAATGTAGCATTTATGTCATTTTACCATAAAGATAACGTTGTGAAACAATGTTTAGAACTTCAACTAAAAGAAGTTGGCAGTTACGCCACTTAAAATATACTAAAATAAGGTACCAAGCTAAGAAACTGTCTTCTTTCTCTAAATTGCAGGTTGATAACATTAAAAAAAGTGGTAACTTTGGTAGCAGATTAAGGGTCGGTTTCACCAACATCAATAACTTTTCCAGTTATTCTTGTTTATATCACTGATATTATGTCGGTCGGGGGAAGTTGAAAACCCCGTTAACATAATCGTTGAGTTGGTGTACATCTACTATATGAACCAGCAATTTCTCATACATATCAAGCGAGTTCCACCATCCGCCATTTCTGGTTTTTCCTTCTCCCGGCTCCTTTTGAAGATAACACACGGAATGCAAATGATTAGAGTGTGAATTACCTACTTTTCGTGTTGACTAACTTATCAGCGAAGAGAAATGTCCACAAAAGAAAAAAGGAAAAAGCCTAAACATATCTGATGCGGAAAAGTGTAGTCTTTTAGAACTGGTAAGACAGTATTTTCACGTGGTGGAGGAACAAAAAAAAAAAAAAAAAAAAAAAAAAGGATGGTGTGTCCACTCAGAAAAAAAAAAATGTGGAATGGTGTAATAAGCACTTATTCTTGTCTCTAATAAAAAATTAGCTTACAAAAGATTTCGCTGCATCCGAAATGATGCAAATGAAATAAGAGACATTGCCTTGTACAAAACTCTAATTAATAAGGCCAATTCTGGTATTTAACCGATTATATTTTGGATAAGAATTCCAATTATTATTCCTTTTGTTCTAAAATAGAGTAATGCACTTTCTTGTTTCATACCTTTAAGTTATATCAGACACGTTGGCTCTAGAAAAGAATTCTTTTATTGTAGCGTATTATTTTAACTGAAGGTGAAAGCATACGAACTGATCTGTGAACTTATCCCGACCGAAGACAGGAAGTACCGACATGATTTGGCCCAGTGTCCATTGTGCCAGAAGTGTGGAAGGCTTGACACACCGAGCCATCGACTCACCTAGTGTGTGGAAGTCCAACAGCTATGGAACTGGACGACAACAGAATTTGCAAAACTGTTCCCAACGCAGATGTGTACAGAACTATATGGCCTATTTCTCCAGTTGCAATCTAGTGGCACAAAATAAGAATTTCTACAGATAAGGTTTGCCATGGGGTACCAGTATTTTGTGTTCACAGAGACAATTAAGAACGTCGTCACTTTCAAAAGGCTGTTGAGAAAAGAGCGTCTACACGTCTCCCATGGCGAAACGGTGCGAGGCACAGAATGCATGTCTGGATGTGTGACAGGGAGCGAAATTCAATGACTTGCTTACAGGTAGCTTGCGATTAATGTTTTGAGCTTCTATTCTGTACAGCAAAGGAAAATCCAGATCACCTAGGTCTAACGGTAATGTCATCACCAGCCTCCCAGGGCCGTTGTTTCTACCACTGGGATGGAGCATCCAAACCAGGGAAGGATGGAGGGCAAGGGACCATTTAGCACCAGTGTAACTCAGTGAAATTACCATGGTTGTCTGAGCCAATTTATTGTTAAGTTTATATCCTTGTTTTTATACTACAAATGTAACTTTATCTGTAAATGGGAATAACATTAAAAAAAAAAAAGACTGTGGCTTTCAATCATTTCCAGCTTGAAACGCTTCAACATGCATGCCTGCGGAGTCTGTAGAAGGGGAGGAAAACACTAATTAAAAAAGTATGTATATTAACTACGGCATCTGGTATAAGAACACGCAACTCTTAGGTTATGAAGCAGAAAGCTATGGAAGTAGCTAAGATAGTGGTGTGTACGGCGGTATCACATCACAAATTATACAGGATAATGTACATTAAAGCACTAATTGGTTTCTATTATTCTCATACCACACTGTTTACCATACCTTTATACATTATCGTCGTTGTCCATAAATACATTTAGTACTCGTTGTGGCGCCATTTTTGCTTCGCTAACTACGATTTGGATTCGTAAATGATGGAAAATGGCCGATAAGGCTTTAACCGGGCATGCGGGCCTCTACAATCACTACTTTGGTTAATGAAACAGCTATTTTACCAAATCGCAGTAACTCCTTTAACCTGAGTTAGTAAAGTTACCGTTGTTGGTGTAACCGGCTCAAGTGTAGTTGAAGAACGCATGGATCTCAGTTAGACGTACTGTAGATGACCATTTAAAAGCTTGGTACCGTATGACTTGGTCTAAATTGGAACCATTTTATATAAAGGAAACTAATGATTAATTAACATTAAAAACTCCAGATCATTTGTTGGAGCTCTCAAGGAAAGTTAGATCAAGTTTCGGTGCTTTAAATAATGCAGTGTAACATTTAACCAACTGAATGCATGTAAAACTAGTTGCAGTAATTCTGATTTGCTTCTTTGTTGCAAAGAGCTTTGTGCCATTCCTGAACACGTTGGTACGCTAACAAATTGATTTTTTATAGTGCTTAACGCCCGATTTTACTACTTGATACTGAAGATACATGGACTGAAGGTGGAGCACCGGTGGAATTGGATGAAAAAATGAAATAGTGTTTTATTTATGCACTCTATTTAACTGCTGGTTTTTTTTGGTAGTGTTTAACGCCCGCTTTAACTACTTATGGCACCGCAGGCGGTGACACTGATGATACATGAATGATGATGGAGCACCGGTGGAATTGGATGAAAAAATGAAATAGTGCTTTATTTATGGACGCTATTTCGCTGCTGTGGTTCTCACCGTCCCATTCTGAAGATACATGGACTGAAAATGGAGTACCGGTGGAATTGGATGAAAAAAATGAAATAGTGCTTTATTTATGGACGCCATTTAATTGCTATGGTTCTCACCGTCCCATTCTATACTGGGCGTGAAAGACCGTTTAATTTTGCTCAGAGGCCTCTCTATCAGGCTTGAGGTTCTTTTGCGTGCCGTAAATTCACAACACGGGAACAACGGCTTTACTTCTCTTCCGAAAGAAGCCATGCTAAGGATTTTTACGGCTTAAAAAGCCATCGTCCTCCGCGGGGATTGAACCCGCGACCTTGGGTATATGAAATTAGCGTGTTAACCATTACAACACGGAGGATGACGGTGGAATGCAATGGGGGAACCGGAAAACCTGAAGAAAACCCGCTCCTTCGCCGCTTTGTCCACCACAAATTTCACATGCAGTTGATTGGGATCGAGCCCGGGCCGGTTAGGTGAGAGGCGAGGGGTCTAATCACTCGGCCACATGGCCTCTAACAAATTGATGTAACAGCACTCTTAAGATATTGAGTCTTATCACAATTTCTGTGAAAAGTCCCTTCAATGTCGTTGGCCAGCGAAAACTTTGCTGACAGCGACAGATTGTTATACCTATAACTTAGTTGTAACACGAAGGACAACTATGATACACAAAAGGCTGTAACTTTGCTGATATCTGTTATATTTGATTATGCTCATGATATTTATTTTAAATAAGAGGTTTTAATTTGGAAATAAGAGGTTGTAAGATTAACGTTACCTTAATTTTGATTTAATTTTTTTTTCCACACAAGCCGTGTGTAGGACAGGATAGGTATAGTTGCTTTTTCACACAAGCCAACAATTAAATCAATACTATTTAATCATAATAGTTCGCTATACTATAAATATTGAGATTTAAAGTGCACTAAAGACATTGTAAGTCGCCATAGGGTATGCCATCACAAAATAATTTGAGATCACCTTGTGGTTTGCCGGGAAACATACGAGCCAGTTGAGAAATTTAATGCTATGCTAGCATGTTCAAGTGGCAGCTGAGTGGTAGGGCTACTGGACGTGAGATCGCGAGTTCAAATCCCGGTTATGGCATTGAATTTTTCAGTCCGACTCTACCTATCCGTTCTCTTAGTTACCTATAAACTTTCATTTCAGTAATGTTATTACTCATCAATTCTCTCGAAAAAATTAATGCAATTTTATGATAAAATATTCCTCTACGATTACTAGTAATCAAAATCATTAATGCGAATGTTTAAAGTAGTTGTCAACACAAAATCTTTCCTCGGCTCACTGTGTGCCATTTATAGCGCTCATAAAAATATCTTCTATTTTTACTTTCTCTACACGTACTATGTACAGTCATGGAAAAAATGATTGAGCGCTGTAAACTTTCAAAGTATCGCTTCGGTCTCAAGGAAGCACACGAGGTTACTCAAGCTGGATTTACACGTGCACGTGCACTACGCAGCAATGCATGCTTTTATACAGCGAGGTAAGACGTACTTTATTGCTTTATAGCATAAAATAGCAACCAGAGAACTATCATAAGAACTAAACAAGTAAAAAACATCTCCGAGGTAAAAATGGCACAGTGCTTGCGTGCTCCGTTTGAAACTTAGTGTGCTAAATAGCGTAGGTTCGAGGCCAATAACCCGCATGTTTGTTTTTTTATTATTATTTTGGGTTTTAGTTCATATTAGTACTCTTTACAACCGATGTAGATTACATTATATAAATCATTTCATTTAAATCTAAATTTATCTACATTTTTATATAAATATTTTATTTGCTGTTCTCGCAAGTTAGAATTCAAAGAAAAACACTGCAACCTGATCTCCGATTGCTTTTAAATGCAACAAAAGGCTAACAAAGCTAGAGAAAACTAATTATAATACTTTGTATTTTTTGGTAGTGTTTAACGCCGCTTTTACTGCTCTAGCACCACAGGCGATGACACTGATGGTACATGAAGATTGAGCCCCGATGGAATGTAATGGCGTTGGAAACCGGAGAACCAGGAGAAAACCCGCCCCTGCGCCGCTTTGTCCACCACAAATCTCACATGCGGTCATATACTTTGTATGGTCCCCATTATTTGCAATCACTGCCCTCAATCTTCGGGGCATGGAAGCAACTAGCGTTTGAAAATAAGTAATGTCTTCTGCTAGTGAATCCCAAGTGTCTGTCATGACACACCAGAGTTGTGTAGCATTATTCAATCTGGGATCCCGAGAAAGACTCTGTTTTACTTTCGACCAAAAATGCTCAATTGGGTTGAACTTTGGACGACTTGTGGACCGAATGATTATCCTGTTGGAATTTAATAATTCCTTCAGGATAACGCTCTTGGGCAGATGGAAACAGAACATGTTCTAGAATCTCGAATATGCTTCTCGTTATTTGGCCACTCCTTGCACGAGTGGCCAATTTAACGCAAAATCATATTGAGTACCACTAGGCCTGTAAACAAACACATTCGAATTGGCATCTGCAGTACAGAACGTAGCTTCGTCGGAGAAAACTTCTTCGCTCCAATCGAAGTTCTCGTACTGTACAGAAAATGCCAACCTGTAAATTTTGTGGGCTTCAGTTAGCACTTCCTTTACTGCCGCACGTCTACGCCGAATTCCGGCATCTGTACAGTGATTGCTAACCGTCCGTGTATTATCCGGGAATAAAGATAAAACCTTGTATTCTGTGGCCGTCAGAAACGAATCTCTTTCAATCTCTGCCATGAGAGACCTGTCTTCATTCTCGGTAGATACACGCGAGCGACCAGTGCTCTTCCTGGCAGCAACCTGTCTCTCTTCACGATATAGCTTTGCCCACCTCCTCGCAGTGGACTGTGGAATATCACAAATGCTACCCGCTCTGGTGGCCGTATAACCCTGTGAAACCAGGGGGAGAACAGCAGAACGTTTATCAACGGCCTTTGCCATTGCTAAAGTATGAATGAATGCGTTCTTGTAGTAGTGATTGAGGACCTCTTGCGGTGACTAATGAAACCAGGCACAATAACGATACAGAAAGAAACACAATAACGATAAAGGAATCAAGCTTATCACCAGTAGTTGCAAACTTCGGCTATTGTACATAGTTATACCTGTATACAATCTAATACTCTTATTATAATATAGCGGAAACTCTGTATTAGTATAAATTAAGAATGTGAATAGAAAATATGATAAAAGAAACATAAATCGGGGAGAAAAATTTGCGCCGTTGCAGAGGTTGGAACTTAGGCTCGGTAACATTTGGAGTACTTGCGTTACCTCTGGGCTATATTAGTTAGGGTAAAGAAGCGTTTTCTGCCACATTCATATATGCGCCTTAATACCATTCATGGTTCTTATGGTAACGTGATTCATTTATCGTATTCAGGGTACTTCGTGGCTTCTCAACCAGCTCATTGGTTGATTCAGTTAATTGGGAATTGGTTCCTCCACCTGTATGTATAACTTACCAATGAGTATAGATTTGGGTAGAAACACTTTTGGGTTTGTTTACTAATTGGCTAAAGAAGAATGGGAAGCATGGCGCTTGTTATCACATTCTTTATCAGGAACCAATACAAATGCGAGACAGGGTACAAGACACAGCCTGTTAATGTGTTCGACAGGCGATAACGTATGTCGCAGACACTGTTAGGCAAGTTTAGCTGCATATTGGAAATAACGACCAGTTTGAACTTCGCTGCGGTACGAAGTGGGACAAATATTCTGCTCTGAGAGTGCGCTCAAGCATTTTTTCCATGACTGTACATAGTGTATAGAGAAGGTATTGCATTGCACCCAAAAATTCGATACCGAGATTTCACCGAAAATATATGTTTTGAGACCCCCTGAATTAAAAAAACATTTTTAGAAAAATGTCGTATATGGCTGTCAGTCTGGCTGTCTGTCTGTGTGACTGTGGGCAGCATAGCTCAAAAACAAACAGTCTATTAAATACCAAACTTGGTATTTAAGTTCGAGAGGATGCGACACGAAGATTTTCAAGAAAATTCCCCCACCCCAACTACCCTTTACAAGGAACACTTTTCGAAAATTTTGATTTTCCCAAAAAGAGCTCTAACGATTTTTATTAAAATATCGTATACTAAAAATATTTACACGACAAATAAAATATATTTTGAATTTTCTCGGAATAGCCTCTGAAGACATCTTTATTCCCATTAATTTTGCAGAATTTTGCATGAATGGTAAACCGTAAGAAATAGACAAAAGCTTAAGTAATAGAAAATGAAGATCTCGTTAAAACACACAATTTATATTGGATATATTTTTTTTTCTTAGAGTTCATCATTTTTTAGATATTCCTTGTTATTGATTTCAGCTTTAAAATACCTACTTATGCTTTTTTCATACGGGAATTTGTCAACTCCTGTCCATACAAACAAAGGAACTTCAAGTACACAGCAATCAGCTTTTGACTATTGTTTTAGACTATGGTACCCACTTATTTCCCTTCTACTTTAATGGAATCAAGTAATAAGACCATTTTTGCTATTTTATCTCTATTAGCATGAAAAGAATAAGTTCGTTAACAATAAACTGTAGCAGAGATGTAGAGAAAGTCATGTGAATAGAATACATCAGATTTTTCTATCTGTAAACGGTGAGATAACCCTGACTTATTATTTCATGTGTGACACCCCTTACCCTTGCCGTATGTTTGGTTCGGTTAGATAGAAGCTAAAGATCAACTTCTCTCCCCCCCCCCCCCCAACCATCTCACATACAATCCTGGCCTGTTCTATTCTTTCTGCTCCCCTAGTCAGTTTCTTCGTTCCCGTGGAAATGGAAACTATCTTTCTTTTCCCTGGGTGACTTCATTGCCTCCTCTTCATCCCCGCGGCTCTCCCTATCTCTGTCCTGAGGCCTCCTCCATCTTATCCAGACCGGCCGGGTTCGATTGCCGTTTCCCGCATAAACGGTGCACTGAACGCTACACATGGAACGACCGAGTTCCAAATTGTAGCTAATAGCAGAAGCTGTCGTAAAAATCCACACCTTGCCGCACAGTACAAATGTGTGTTGAATGATGAGCATAACTAGGAATTTTAGATCAAAATATTGGTCCAAAGCATGCAAAAAAAGTACCCTAATTTAGTAGAAAAGGATGCAAAAATGTGCAAATTTTAAATGTAAGTAAAGTATTCAACACAAAATGTACCAAAGAACATTTCACGAAAAATTATGACACAATATCTATTAATTTATAAAAAATTCTGCTTAAAATGGCATTGAACCCTTTCTTCCTTAATACACGCTATTTTAATCAAAATCTTTAACAGTAATTTTTGAAAAAAATAGAAATTTTCGAACAATTTTCCAGATACTGGTTAGTTTGGTGTGGGTGTCGCATCCTTGGAAGATACTAAACTTAAATACCAACTTTGGTGTTTAACCGACTTTTCGGTTTTGATTTATGCTATCCAAGGTCACAAATACACACAGACACACACTGACCGTTTTCTAAAAATGCCATTTTTTTTATTTAGGCGTCCTCAAACATGTATTTCCGGTGAAATATCGGTATCGAAATTTTGGTTTGACTACAATACCTTCTCTACCTCCTATGTATATTTACATAGGTGTTAGAGCAAGTAAAACATTTTATATTAATTAATAAGTAGAAGCAACAACTGTAGTATACCTAAAACGTTACCATTGCGCCAACACAACCTCTTTTCAACAACATAACTCTTAAATATGAGCAATTTCATTGCACATTTATCAGTCTCAGTCACTTGTGTCCTGGATTATGATATAATTATGATATTGTTATGGAAAGAGTATATAGAGAAAATGGTCACTATGAAGTTAAATATCTTCCGTTTGTAACTGAGCAAATATATTCCATAGACGTTACTCAAAGGGTCTGTTACAGTCTTTTAAAACTACTGGGGAAATAAGTCACTGTTTAATGATTTTTCTTTCTCTAGCACGTAAGTAAAATGAAAATAATAGATAAAGAAGGTATTGTATTCCAAGTAAACGTTCGATACTAATATTTCACTGAAAAAAATTAGAAAAAGGTCCCTATGTATGTCTTTGTGTGTACGTGTGCACAGCGTAATTGGAACAGGAAATGTCGGTTAAATATCACACTTTGTATTTAAGTTCAGTGTCTTCCAAGGATCCGACACGTAAATTTTCAGGAAAATCTCCCTGCTGCCAACTACCCTTTACAGGGAATATTTTTCGAGAATTTTGATATTCTCAAAAATGACTCCTAATGGTTTTAATTAAAATAATACCTTATGCTTAATATATTTTTATGATAAACGAAATGTGTATCTTGAATTTTCAGGGAATAGCCTCTGAAGACTTCTTCAATCTGGATGACGTTTGCCAAACTTTTTATAAATTGTAAACTGTAATATATACTGCACAAAGAATGTAGATCTCCTTATAACACCAATTTATGTTATATACATTTTTTGTAGATTTAGCCGTTTGCGAAATATTCCCTGTTAGTGGTTTCAGTTTTAAGCTACTTAAACCTTTCTCAAACGGAATTTGTCTCTCTTTTCGAGTCTCTTTTGTTTACTTCTAGCAAACAAAGATAACCGAATTTAATTGTTTCATATACCGACCGGCTTTGAAAAGATTTGACTATCGCTTTATCCTAGTGCATTCCCATGTTTCCCTTCTACTTACAAAGAAGCAAGTGTGAGGACCAATTTTGCTAACATGTATTCCGATTACTATGACGTAGATAAAAGAATACGCTTTGTAGGAAACGTTTGTTTGCGGAAAAGCTAGAGAAAATCACGTGAACGGAACGTATCAGATTATTTCTAATATAAAGTAAGCATTTATGTAACTTGTAACTGAAGTGGGATTGATTATGTTACAAGTGATATAAATCTGATGAAACTTTCGATTCGAACTTTAGAACTCGAATTCAGAGATTAACCTCTTTGAATTTTAGAACTCGGTTTGCCAATTCCCTAAGAGCAATAAAATCTTCACTAGAAAATGATTAAACTATTAAGTGTTTCTGTATTATAAAGATTGCTAAGATGTTCTATCATTTGTTTGGAAATACTCTTGGTGTTCAAAACAAGTTTGCTTAAACTGAAAGAAAGAAAGAAAGAAAGAAAAAAACAGATTTGGACCCTTCTGCACTCAAATTTCTTAGTAGTATTTGTTATTATTTTATTATCAATACGGTTCAGAATTATATCTTCCCATTATTCAAATTATTAGCATACAGAATATATTTGAATGAAAGCATTATATTACACTCTCTGAAGCTCAGAGGCTGTATAAACTATTTCAACAAAATTTACTTGGTAATTTCTACTTCTTGTTCAACTGTGTTCACTGCATTTTTTCCAACAAATTGTCGATTTTATTCCCTACAATTATATTCAGAACATAAGAGGGAATTTTCTTTAATTATTTATATTCTATAATCCTTTTTATAATCTGTTATGTGCTGATAATAAATATTTGTTTGTTAGCGATGCTGTGAATTTTTAGGGTCATATGGGGGTTTTTTGGTAGTGTTTAACGCCCAGTTTAACTACTTATGGCACCGCAGGCATCTGCATGAATGAAGATGGAGCTAAGGTGGAATGCGATGGCGGGGGAAACCGGAGAACCTGGAGAAAACCCGCCCCAGCGTTGCTTTGTCCACCACAAATCTCACATGTGGTCGCTTGGGATCAGAGCCCAGGCCGTCTAGTTGAGAGGTGCGGCCGGTCATGTGGGTGCCGGAATCGCGCCTCACATGACTTCCTTTACTTGTAAATTTTCGGATACAGGATTGCCGCTTTTAAGCACACTTTGGTCTGGACTGAGGTTGAACCCGCGACCTTAAGATCAGAAGACCAGCGCCTAACCAATTGAGCCACCCAGACCAATTGCTATGTGCTGAATCATCATTTTGTATACCAGACGTCAACTTGCGTGATTTTGCAAGGTTGCTCCGTGCATGCAGTGGATAAACACGTGAAAGCAGAGATAACCTCTCTGTCCTTTTAGTATGCCGTGTGTCAGTTTATAATGTCGGGAACAGAAAACAATCCACCACGCAGACCATCGATTCCTACATTTAAGTGAGCCTAGAGTTTTCGGAAATATTATGAACTTCACGTGTGCGCAAAGTGTGTAAGTACTTGGAAGTTCGATCTTTGGAAATGACACCTTGGTAAGGCAAACAGAAATATTACTAGAATTGACAATCAGACATCCCATAAAATACCTTAATTAGAACAACACACAAAAATAGCTACACATTGTAATGTAAACGCGGGGAATGCATACTCAGGTGGATGTCTTTGAAACAGTAGACAAACCATGTTTCCCCCTTCTCTCTTTTTTTTTTTTTTTTTTTTTTTTTTTAAACAGTAACGGAGTCTGATCAGGACTCCGGTACTGTATCCCTATTTACATTTCCCCCCGTAGGTTTTTACTGATTACTGGTTTACTGGTTTTACTGTTTCTTTTACAAACATATACACATTGCACAAACATATAACATCCATGCCCAAGGCGGGACTCGAACCCACGATCCCCTGCCCACGAAGCACCAAAGCGAGACGCTTTAGCGAGCGTGGCCATGGGGACCGGCTTCTCTTAACAAACCCACCATAAATCTTGGGCAAGAAGAAACGCATACGAAGAGTAAGCAATATGAGCGTTGTTCCACAGTTTCAAATTGCATTCAGACGGAAAATTTGCATCTGATTTCCACATGTGCGAAATGCAGTCATATTTATCTTGGTTGCCTTATACTCCCGAATAATAATTGCGTGAATTACAAATGGTTTAGAACACAACTAAGGAAGATTTGGAAATTAATATATTATGCTGTAAGAATGGAAATGTGTGTTAACTTATCCGAGGTAACCTGGAAACACGCCCTGAATAAAGCATATATATCGTTTGACGACTATAGTTAAATAGTGAAAAACACTAAAATACATTAATATTGATCTTATTTTACAAAGTACAATTGCTTGCTATTCTATTTATCATTATAGTGAATTGCTGTAAATAAAGAATGTAAGCTTGCAGTTCTATGTAATATAATTGGGCACGGAGTAACCACAAATATTTTCATTTTTAGTTTGCCTGCAAACCAGAGTAAGTGATAAAATCAAGTTCCAGAAATATAAATAAAAGCAATAACATATCAAAGTTAAAAAACGAAGAAGAAACAAGTGAAAAGAAAGGAAAGCGTAATGTTTCTGTAACTCTTTGGATATAGTAGCTTTTTGGCAGTTTTGAAAATACTTGCTTCATAACAATGCTTTTGGGAATATAACGCTAATAAAAGAAGTAACTTGTAGAAATTGTTGTTTAAGATGTAGATTTCCTTTCTAACTTTTCAGCTTCTATTTATTTAAGTGAATATCTTTATTATATAATGTAAGACTAGTAAAAATAAGGAAAACAACAGAAAGAAAGAGCTTTAAAGTGTTGCACACACATGACTATTTCTAATCATTCTTCTATAATCTATTCTTGCACAGGCCTCCACATCTTTACTGAACTACATAAGTACTAGACGCTAATAACTAGAGATGAGAAGTTTTTGTGGTTTGTCGTCAGGCTGCGTATACGTAGATGTTATACAGCTGTATCCCCGATGTCTGTGTTGACTTCCGACGTAAACAAATCCACACGAAGCATATAGCCCGAGAAAAAGAAATGCAACCTTCCGTTACGATCTAGTTCTAACACGCGGCGGCGAAGAGGCAAATGGATAGAGAGTGCATTCCCAGTTGTACTTATTTGGGTGCACTGTCCTTAGTTGTTTACTTGGTTGCTCAGCTATACTCGCTGTCAAGTCAACATATATTTCGTGTCGTGGACAAATTTTCATCTTTAATAATAATAAGTACTGATAAACTTACAAAATTACACTAATTAAAACTATATGGGTTCAATGAAGATATATTTAATTGTACGACGGAAGAAAACACGTGCGCACATTCTTTGCTACTAAAACGTACTGAACTCTTAAAGAAAGCTACAAAAGACATTGCAACATCGCCTAACCTTTGGTTGCAAGCAGTGACAGTCTGGGTTAGGACTGGGGAGACCTGCTAATCGTTTTACAATGAGTTTGTGGTCGGATTTCAAAGCGTTACTCACAGCTTTTATGCCACCTGGGTATACACTAAGCGCACGCAGTATATTTACATCTGTTTTAAAAGCCATTCTAATGCACTGGGTATCGCCTCTTATGGGTTATTGGCTAGATTTTAAACCAGTAGGTGGCATCATTCTCTTTAGAGATCTGAAAATGATCTCTACCCTATTTGGCACTCGGTTTTTCTGATTTCTGTCCATGCAGGGTCGTTTGCATTTGAGTTTTCATTCCGCTCGCCCTACTTGCTCGGGGTGTTGCTCCCCGGTGAGGCCGAGTGCTCGTGTTTTGTGCAGTAATTGACATATCTGCCTGTCATACTGGAAACGGGGGTTCGATCTCGGTATTGAAGAATATCTCTTTGTCTCCAATTTAATGTCGTATAACGTTTGGTACATAAATACATATATTTATATAATTTATTTATAAAGAAACATAGTTTTAACCGCATGCAACAAATTTACACAATGCAGAACACAATTTTAGGATAGCTGGCTCTAAGTTAGCCCTATGGAAGTAGCTTTCCGAAAATTAGGCTTTATTTACTCCATTCGAAAGCATAATTGAGAGAAACAGCAGAGTCATGATAACCACTACAAGCACCTGGCCATTGTCTTCCTGATTCGGACAAATTTTAGCAACTGCTTTGATTAAGAAGCTGAAGATCGCTACATAGTTTTCCCAGCTGCCACTCTTTTTCATTGCCAATTAGAAAAATGAACGAAAAATTAAAAAAATACTGCTCAAGTAGAAACGACATATTAAGACAAACTTACTTCATTTGTGAAAACCTCACTGCAAAATAAAAACCTAACATTTGATAACGGTTTTTATGCTTGTATGTACTACATATAACCTACTCTTTTTTCTAGTTGTACCATAATCGTGTGTAGGACTTTCCCACGCCTCTCCACTGGACTTACAAGCCAGCGCCCATGGTCAGACGCCTGTTGAGGAACCGAAGCTCTGGATCAGAGAGAGTAACCAAGTCGGGTGATCAGCCCGATGCCTCAAATGAAAGAGACGACTTGGATTATGTGAATAACGGTGAAAGGGATGAAATGAAAGATGATTATGAAGCAATTGGTGGAATGAATGGCCGAAGTAAACAGCACAACTCGGAAAAATCCCGCCAAGACTCCCCCTTCGTTCACCACAAACCTCACATGCGGTCCGCTGGGTTCGAACCCGAACCGCCTAAGTGAGAGGTGAGCGTGTTACAATCGACCACACGCAGACACTAAAAATAACAATAAAGGATAAAAAGGTCATGCTATCTGTCTCGACACAGATGGGTCAAGTTAATCTAAAAAGAACAATTGATAATTCAAGAAAACTAAATGGTTGGCTGAAGAGATAAACAACCCAAAACAGCCATTGGGTGGATCCTGATCCTTTAATTCCAGTATCATATTCTATCCTATCCTAGTGCTTTTCAGGTGTTTCACACTTATGGATCTGAATTTCTGTAATAATAATAATAATAATAATAATAATAATAATAATAATAATAATTGTATTTTGTAAATTATTACAATTATTTTCGGCTTCGTTTCCTATTGAAAATCATTAACTAATCTATAGCAGTGGACTTCATATAAAATTCACTGATATCACCACTATTATAACTGACATGGTAAATTAAATGTAGCATGTAAATATATTATAACATTCATATGTAAAGCTCTCTTATATAGTAAAACAGGAAAGTTTATCTGCTTGCGGTACCTGTTAGGATTATTCAAGCTTTTTGTTCTAGTAAGATTCTTCATTTATGAAACAGTCAATCAATGATCAGTATCATTTAACCCTCTGGAAAGTACCTTACATTAAATTCGTTTATGTTTTATACAATGAGATTGCCGGCATACATTTTCCTGGCGTATGAGGAGGAGGGGCCCTTATTGTCTTGTCAAATGTTTTACAAAAATACTGCGCTTTTTTCTGTCCATAAATCAATATTGTAGAAGCGAACTCTTTTATGTAAATATTAATATCTCTGTGATTACTTCCTTTAAATTACTACAGCTTGAAACTCTTTGCACATTGGGTCATTGCACGTTTATGAAGAAATCGAGAACAATCCACCACATTGATGATTTGGCAGGAGTGACCAGTAAACAGCTTTTTGGCCTGTATTTTTTTATGGGCATGTAAATCAAGAAACTTATCTGAGGATGCTGAACGAGTGGTTGTTCCCACAGCTGAGAGCCATAGGATTAACCGTTACGTTTCAACAGGACGATGCTACACCACATTTTGCATTGTCAGTTCAAAGGTGCCTTAACCAAGTTGTTTCTAAACCGCTAGATTGGTTGAGGATAAGTTAATGCTCCTGCCCCATTGACATGGCCTCCAAGAAGCCTTGACCTTACCACACCGGAAAGTGCTCTCTGGAATATTATTGAAGAAGAGATGCGGAAACTTCGGTACACCACAAATGATGACCTAAAGGAAGCAGTTCGTGCTGCCTTTACAACTGTCACACCATTTATGTTGAAGAGAATGAATAAACAAACTTGACGCCGAATCCAACTGTACCTTGATACTGATGGGATGCGCATAGATATTTTGGAACCGTAATCATGTAAGCATTGTGAAATGTCAAGAAGTTGAAAATAATGATGGTATTTTAATACCTAACAGTTGATGAATTATTTACTCCAGGGGTAAGGATTTTTCGCCCACTCTGTACCACCTCGGGCGATGACACTGGTGACACATGGAATGAAGATTGAGCACCGGTGGAATGCGTTAGCGGGGAAAACCGGAGAACCTGGAGAAAAACCGCCCCTGCACCGCTTTGTCCACCACAAATCTCATATGACACTTCTTCTTGAGTTGCACACAACTGATTCTTCAACATTCATGTTTATATAAAAAACATCAGCTTCTTGTCTTATTTCAGCCACTTCGCTACACTCTGCCGCGACTGAGCGCTCTCCTATCACCAGATATAGCTCGAGTGATGTGAATAGCCAAGTGTACGTGTCTGATTGTTTTACTCTCATTGAGTTATCTGCTTAGAGAGGCTGCGATCTGTTGTGATGTTAAAAGACCTTCTATTCACTCTTGCCTCGCTCTCTATAATGTTCTTTGTCTCTAGCTTTCAGTCGTTTCTTATAAAGAAAATATTAACTTTCAAGCATTGCATTACTTTTGCAGCTTATATTTATTTTAATTGGCTATTCACGTGTGTTATATTTAGTCTAAGGTTGGAAATGCAAAACAACATGCCGATACGACATATGCATGCACCCTAATGGTTTATATGGGAAGTAATATGGCCAGCACCATGCTTCTTCTAGTCGGAACTTTGGCTTTGGTGATTTGCAGAATGCTACCAGTCTTAAGTCCCGAAATTCAGCACGATAGTGAAATTTAATATAATTCACTTTTATTGATTACACAATCTAAAAACAAAAAGTATATAAAATCCTCCAAAATTTAATGCTATTAATCCGATAAGAATTTCTTTCCTTTGAGGTTTTAAAAATAAGACTTAATTTTGGTTTACCGCTCACGCTGTCATTATAATTTTCTTTATAACTATATCTATCATAATTGATAGGTATAACCATACCTATGCACGTGTACACTATACCTATACACCGGTCCTATACACGTGTCAAAAATCCGCCTCCGCACGGGAGGGATGGAATCCACGCATATCCCGCAACTGGGAACCGGAGTACCATCTTCAAACCGATTATGCCGTGGCGAAAGACCTTTGTTATAATATACATGTTATATTTTACTGTTAGGTGTATAATTGCAGATATAAAATACTAGCCGATGTTTCTATTGGTAACTGAGGTCAGTGTAATGAAAGATAGATGAAAATTTGCCTAACTCTACTTATTAAGAGTCTATGTTTTAGGTTGGTTAATAGTACAAACCATACCTGTTTTATATTTCGGGGATTGGTGATGTCAGAGACAGAGGGCGAAGTATGTGCACTCACTATCCGCTCACGTGACTTGTACTGGCCCCACTGATTACTATTTTGTCTTTGCTCCCCAAAAGCCGGCTCATAGAGCATGTGCTCTGTGTGTCTACAAGTGTGCAGTTAATTTCAGTCTTTAGTTTTCCCAAATGCGATATGTAATTATAAACAAAGGAATACAGTATTTCATTGAGCCGTAATTAATGTCTTTGCTGGTTTTGGTCTAGCTTCGTGCTATATGTGAATGCATTTAAGATCAGTGCAGGCATTATACTATACGAGATTGCTTTCATCTTCGATCTATAAAAATGTAGAGAAAAGGAAAAGTCACGGCAGTGAGTTGTCATTAAATGCAGAGAGATTGCGAGGGAAAGGCGAAACACAGTGGGCAGACCTAGCGGTAACAAATGTTGTATCGATACTGAGTTCGAATATTTTCTGCAAGGCCAACGACCACACACACACTACCTAGGCCAGCAGATCACGTATTCGGGCGTGAACACGTGAAAGCAAAGCGGATAATCTACACTGATAAGCATTTTTCTTTTCGCAAATCAGTTACAATCATGCAAAAACATCAGTTAGTAAATTATGCGATTGATTTTTCAGATTGACTAATAGGCTAAGGGAAGAAAACAGCCAACTCATCAAAGTGGATACAAATTACGGTACCATTTATTAAAATACCGGAATATACATCCCTAAAAACCTGTATATGCAGAATTACACATTACCAAATGCAGGAGTATATGATTTCTTCCACCTTAAGGTTAGATAACAGAGAGCTTTATAGTCTTATACTTAATTTTTTCTCAAAGCACATTTTAGTAATAAATGGTATTAAAATATAAATTATTGCATATTATTTACCCTAGAAAATGTAGTGTAAATGTATATCATTGTTTTCATTCTTACAATAAAGGGTAATAAGAATGAAAATAATGTGTCATGTGCCATATTTTTCCTGTAAACATAAAAGGTAAGAGCGTAAATTTTACAATGAAGGGTCTAGAAAATGAGTCAGGTAAATAGCAAGTGCCTGTTCTTAATGCCGTCATTTGAAATAACAAATAAATTGTAGGTCAGAACAACTCCCATGCAATAGTAAACCATACCGTAACGAATGTCAATAAAAGTAACAAAGCAGAGCGAAGTGAACAGTAATGACAGGATTAATTGGTATATTTTTATGCTTAGCACATTCAATTTATTCAGTGTCTTTTCATTTGCAATCAGCCATCGGCATGGAAATGCAGTTTGTTGCATTTGCTAATAACTTCTCTCTAGCTTTATACATAGCAGCGGTTTTCGATGCGAATACGTTCATAACATTTTGACACATTATCGCAGACAATTATAAATAGAGAGCGCAGATGTAATAGCGTTTGAGGGATTGCAAGTTAACATCTCTGCGGGTTTGATGTCAGAGACAGGGGGAAAAGTCTGTGCACTCACTGTCCGCTCGTGCGACTTGTACTGCTCCCGCTGTATGCTGTTTTGGCTTTGCTGTCCAGAGGCAAGTTCATAGACCACGTGCTCCGTACTCTTGCAAGTAAGAGTGCAGTGAATGTGATCTGTAATTTTAAACAATAGAACACTGTATTATATTGAGGCATTATTAATAAATATTTACCAGTTCCGATATAGCTACGTACTGTATGTGAATACATTTCAAAGCAGTGCAGGCATAATACTATACAGACTAGTACAAGCTTTTATTTTCTATCTGTCAAAATGCACTGAAAAGAAAATTCGCGGATTCGAGTTGTCTTAAGTACTAGATAACTATTGCCAAAACTAACAAGTGAGTGTGAAACCATATTAAAGTTATTCAAAATTAAAAGTATCATTTAGCAATAGAACGTTAGATGCCGCTGCAGGTTTAACAGCTGCTGTAAGACATAAAGTCTGTAACACTATACTCGTCGCCCTTAAATTTGTACTCGAAATTACCGAGGTTTCTTAAACTAGTGTTGTTTAAATTTAATGTTGGTGGAATCTTTTCTGTATTCCACAGCAGCTCTGGGGTATCCGGTCCCCTTTTGGTTTTAATTCAAGTCCGACACACGCTGATGAACATAGACCAGGCGTAGTTGTGCTGCGAAAGGGGGCGGTTACAGAAACATTTCATCTAGTGGCTGGATTACATGCTTTGACACGACGGTCAATAGAGTCCATGGATAGTCCGTCTCGTATTGGTATGATATCAAACGTCTGACACCCAAACCTTGATCAGGTCGGTTTTAAGCTTGGAGGAAAGGAAAAGTGGGCAGGATAGTATGAGCGTTAGAACTGGGAAAGAGGTGGAATGCAGGACGTAGCACAAGCGGTTTAGTGTTTCCTTACCGACACAAAACCATTGCACATTATATCTTCACCATTTCATGCACTCCCCTCTACACTTAGGTTTAATTTATTGTTGTTTGTTCAGAGAAGGTATTTTTGTTGACCCTTGAAACATTTATGATCCATATACGTGACATGGCATAGAAGTGTAGTATACAATGATTAAAACCGCAACGTCGCGGGTGGGTCGAAACATAGTTATCCAAGGGGACGCTAGAACCGCTTGAATTACTATAGTGAGATTCCCATAGGCGAAATAAATCCCCTCTCATGAATCAAGAATCCCGGGAAAGCTTTAAGGTAATTTAAAATATTCGAGATATCAAACCTTAATAGCCACAAGCTGTTGAATTTTTTTTCTCCGAGTTTTACTACAAACCTCTGTTTGGATTAATCCCGTGTTCTTAAATGGCATCTGGTATGGTGGTTAAAAAGCGTGAAGATATGTTGATAAAACTTCAGTCTTACCGGCTACTTTTTCAACTTTGATTCAACATATTACTTACGGCTAGTATGAATGAACATTTAACAATTATTGTGAGGCTATCGATATCTTCTCTCTATGAAAGAGTGATGCTTATTTGCAGACCTAATGGCGGCAAGGCACTTTCTGACAAAAGAAGGTATAAGAAGTCGGCGCCTATGGATTGATCATGCAGGGTGTACGCAACATTTTAAACAAATATAGCTGAAAGAAAATTTGTTACAATATAATTACTATGCATGAAAATGGCCATGTAACTCGTCAAGTTTTCAGTGAAAACACAAAATTCATTTCAATGCACTTGTACATGGGCGGGTGGGGCGAACAATATCTAACCTATAGTCAATTTCAGTCCATGTCTTCACAAGCATGTCTTCTGTGACATTTTTTATAACATCCCTTTTGCACATCACTCGCGATGTAAAGGTCTCGTTCTCAGCAATGCAATCCAGCATAGTGATTACGAATTCTTTTCACTTTTGCCGGCCTCTGGTTTGATTTCTTTACGTATGTACAACTTATAACTTGTATGTGTATATGCGCAGTCGATAATGAACTTTATGAATCGTTGGCTATTTCATACCAAGTTCCGTCTCTGATTGTCTTATACACATCTGTGGACTTCTTTCGAATGATCCCGCAGGTTTTCTACAACCCGTTCCTGGACTCTGGACTTGCCAGTGTCATATCCTAACACATTACCGGTCGCCAGAAACTTAATTAGAGCTGGGTTCGGGATCTCGAAATTGCCGGATTGAGGTTTGGTGCACACCGAGTATAACAATGACGTATTTGAGTGGGCGTGTTCCCCACAGCCGGTTTCGAAACCTGTTGCCCTATCTAGTATTGCTCATTGCTTGGCCTCGTTCAGTTCCTGCTAGTAGATAAACCAGTGAACACTGAAAGAGAGCGCAGAGCGAAAAATGTCGAAAATACGAAAGGGACGTTTGACACTGAACAAACTTGTGGATGACTCAAACATGAAACATATTTTGAGTGACAGTAAGAGATCCTTTTCTTCCGATACTGTAAAGATATATCTTGTAACTCACTGCAATGAATTCTGAGTGAGTTTGGTTGATTTATGTTCATTGTTTTTTCAAAGCTCTAAGTATTATTATGCAGAATGTTTTTATCAAGCTTTATACGTACATTTGTAAAAGTACAAGGTGTTTTATTTAATAATCATATAATGAAATAATTGTTTTATTATGTTACTTTATGAATTATAATGATGCATATAATGCCAACACAAGCAATGAGCTACTTCTGGAACAGATTATACCTCAATGTGTGCATGTTTAAGCTACGTACACTCTCTTTATTTTGACTGATCTATGTGTTCGTAACTGTGTGCGCTTGGGAACCCAAAATCGAGCTCTACTGATTACACCACTTCTTTAGTCTTGAACGTCGGAGGATCCCTATTGTACATATGGCGAAAGCTTAGTTGCACTTTGATAATTGATTTTGTTTCTGCATACCACCATACAACCTGTGCGCTCTCGTTTGGAATCGCCATGTAAGAAGCAATCTATTGATACAATGCCTCTATGGCTATTGCGGGAACTAAAAAGTTATCGCATAAACTTTTTTAATTTCCACTTCTGCTCCTTCCATAATTACAGCTGTAATTCCTGAAATGAAAAAGTTACAGGTTTTCAATATGTTGAATTCTCACAGTGGGTACCCTGTGCATTCAGCAAACATGACTATCTCATAACAAGGAAGCGCCCTCAGGATGACATCGAGCAAAAGTAACTGAGTCGTCGTTTGGGCATTACAGAACAAAATAAAGTTGTTTCTTGTGTCTTTTTTTAATTTTTTATTTGTTGCATAACATGACTATCTCATAACAAGGAAGCGCCCTCAGGATGACATCGAGCAAAAGTAACTGAGTAGTCGTTTGGGCATTACAGAACAAAATAAAGTTGCTTCTTGTGTTTTTTTTTAATTTTTGTTTGTTGCATAACATGACTATCTCATAACAAGGAAGCGCCCTCAGGGTGACATCGAGCAAAAGTAACTGAGTAGTCGTTTGGGCATTACAGAACAAAATAAAGTTGTTTCTTGTGTTTGTTTTTTTTAAATTTTTTATTTGTTGCATAACATGACTATCTCATAACAAGGAAGCGCCCTCAGGGTGACATCGAGCAAAAGTAACTGAGTACTCGTTTGGGCATTACAGAACAAAATAAAGTTGTTTCTTGTGTTTTTTTAAATTTTTTATTTGTTGCATAACATCATACTCCATTACAAAGCAATATTACAAGTTTAAGTTTTATTTTAATGTTATGTTTCTATTGAATCAAGAGTGTATACTTTAAAAATGTAATGCAACAGGTATGGATGTGGAAAATGCATGAATTTTTCTACCTACTCTGCAAACAAACTTCTTGCAAAAGATATTCTTCTTGCTATTTCTTGCTAATCGAGTTAAACAAGAGCAGAAGAGTCTTATTACTTAGTTCCTTAAAAGGAGAAGGAAACTAAAGTAATTCACTACGCCAATGGATAGTCGAATGTTTTAAACCCTGTCGCTATGCGATTGTTATTGAAATTCGCTTCTTTGCACTGCCAGGAGTAAATCAAAGGAAACACGGACTACTTCGTGCTTGATACTTTTAAAGTTGAGTGCAATACAAAAAATGTCTCGGAAATGGTTAGCTCCACGACAAAGATGTATAGGACATAAGTTATTTGTTTTGACAAGATCTACAATTTTTGTGCAGTATGTTTTTTTTGTTCTGTTTTTTGTTTTCTATTTCTTAATCTTTTCTAGTATCGCGAAAGTCATTCAGAAGAGCTCCTCAGAGATTATTCCCAGAATATTTAAGATAAACATCTCAATTGTTTTGAAATATATTTAATATACGGTTTTTAAATCAAAATCATTACAGCTATTTTTGAGAAAATCAACATCTTCAAACATCTTTCCATCAAAAGGATAGCTAGGGAATTTTCCTAAAGACTTTGTGCCAATTCTTGGATGATATTAAACTTAAAATACCAAATTTGGTATTTAACGAACTTTTGGGGTTTGAATTATGTTGTCCACAGACACACTAACCTTTTTGATAAATGTTTTTATTCAAGGTCCTCAAAACATGTATTTCGATGAAATCACGGTATCGATTTTGTAGTGAAAAACACTATCTTCTCTACCTATTATTTGCAATGTACATACGTGGTAGAGAAGGTAAAAGTCATTAGTACTTAAAATAGATTAATCTTCGTGTTCGTATGAAAAGATATCACTGTAATCATGACATTGGTACTGTATGTGACGAAGCTCCGTGTAGCTGGCAGAATGTGACAAAGTTTACGCTAAGAAAGAATAACGCTATGGACGGGTGGGGAAGGAAGGCAGTCAGGTAACCTTGGCGTATCAAAGTTTTCAATGAAGGCATATACAAATAAACATTGCAACTAAATGTCAAACCTCGTCGTATGGTGTTACTTATACAGAGTGATTTATGTAGAACTGACACATTTCTTTCTTTAATTACTCCGTTGGAAATTCATTCAATGACCCAATTTTAGCACCAAATTAAGCATAATGTTCTGGAGTTTCAATTCCTTGTCACTAGAATCGCAGATGTTTATGTTTTATTCCTAATTACATTGGTGGCAGCTGTTTCAACATTTTGTTCTTGTAGTCAACGTGAAAATGCAGTACGATGTAGAGCTTAGTCAAGGATAATTTCAGCAAGATAGCGCTACATGTCATACATCAAACGAATCCATGAACCTAATTGCCAGTTTCTTTGGCGACCGGATAATTTCCAGGAACCCGTGGCCACCGAGATCTCCGGATTTGACATCGCCGGACTTCTTTCCATGGGATTACTTGAAATACAGGGTTTACGCCACACATCCCCAGACATTGGACGATCTGAAGTACAACATCACACAGGAGATTCAAGCTATTGACAACAGAGTCCTCCAATGAGTGGCCAGTAACTTGGAACGACGTGTTGAGTTTTGCCTTATGCAGGATGGAGGACATTTTCAACATTTGATATGAAGGTAAATAATCCCATAAAATTCCTCTACTATTTAGGTATAATAAGTTGTCGCTAGCATAACACGTTTTGAAACAATTAATGAAAGAAATTTGTCAGCTCTATATAAATCACCCTGTATAACCATTAGATACCGAATTTCGGGGACCGATAGCGGGACAGAATCGAAGTTAGCGCAGTATGGTATGTAGTTGAGGTGCAGTGTGTACATAGTGGTACTAATAGAAGGAAAATGGGGCGGTGGTTACATAGTAGACTGTGGTGTTTTCACTAGCAGTGGAAGGCGATTGAGAGTGGTAAACATAAATACCACTGATTTACTGGAACTAACAGTTTTAATATTTACAAACATTCATTTGCTGTTGTGCACAAGTCATCAGCATCATTATCCGTTTCATTTTCTCTCAAGATACATAGATTGCAATGCACAACAACATACATTCATAACGTCTCAAATGTGAATCGTCTCCGATTGGCACGTAAACAGGCTTTATATTGTGAAACTTCGCTCCACATCACAAGATGCGTTTGGAGCAAAACGGAAATGAGACACATCATCGACTATTGGGTAAGATACCCCATCAGCAATTATTTCCGTAGTACATTTCGTATTTCACGTATTATTGAAAACCAGACACTTTTCCGAACACTGCATTCACTTTCTTTTTCACATAGTCTAAAATAGTTGTCACGGGTCTCTGATTAATTTCTTGTACAAGTTCATCGACAGCTTTCAGGACTCAAGGCTTTTCAATGTTTCCAAATATGTGTTATTGTGGTGCAGATATATCTGCAAAGCTCTTCTGTATGAATTGTAAGTCTTCATGCAATCCATTTGGAGCAAGAGATTTTATAATCTTGATAGAAGAGCATGTGCTATCTTCACAGACATTAATTACCTGTAAAACTGTTTTACAATATACAACATAGTATACTGCTGCGTCGAGTCACGTTCCCCAACACGTTTCTACAGGTTGATTACATGCGGCGCGTGTCTCTACTCAGTAGGTATGCAATTGGTCTCCAACATGCTATCCATAATAATCATGAATATGCTACACACTTTTTCGGGTAGTGATGATTGAAATTATAGCCATTTTCAGTCAAAATATGCTTTTATGGGAAGATACTAAAAATATGGATGATGCTTGATTCTTTACTGTATGCTCCGACGATACTGCCAAAAGGTTTAGTCATTTTACTTAAGAACTGTACGAGAAGATAAATTTTGCAAAATGCATTTTTTCAAAACAAAGCAATTTAATAGGTAAAAAAAAATTACATCTAGGAAAACGAAATTCGTCTGAACTATCTTTTTATACCCCAATGCCAGTAGGAAAATATGAAATCTATAGTATTATAATAAAATTGTGGAAAACCTAAACTTCACACATTATCCACCATTAGGGGAACGGTTTTATTGTTGTGTGCATTCTAATATGCTCAGAAGTGACAGCACCACCACTGGACGGGCAATTACAGGTGATACCTAAGCATCGCATACGTTACCAATTCCTCCCCGCTTAACCGTCTTCCCCGCAAACACATGGAGCTTGGTCACTAGCAGTATTATCCGTGCAAGTAGACGAGAGCGGTGTAAACATGATGCGCAGTGACATGATCTGATTGCTGCAGTCGGCTGGCAGCCTTCGTGCGTTTCTATACACATGGCTATCGCTTCCAGTCTCCGCCTCTTTCCCCCCACTCCTTGTACTGCACAACTTGACTGTTCACGTCTATTTTCAAGATAATATCACTGTATCTGCGAATACTAATTTTTGGTGCCTTTTAAACATCCAGTTACTAAATAATCACACAAACGTTAAGTTAATTATTTTTTCACATAAGCCGTGTGTAGGGCAGAAGTTGGATAGGTAGAGTATAATTGACCTAATAGTTGGCTAAACTATGAATCCCGGGACTTAAAGTACCTACTTGTAAGTCACCATTGGGATTGTCATTTCAAAATAATTTGAGATCACCTTGTAGTTTACCGGGAAACATACGAGTCAGTAGAGAGATTTAATGCCGGCCGGTATGTTGCCAAGGAAGCGGCTAGAGACTGGGAGATCCGTAGTTCAAATCCCGGCTATGGCATTGGCGTTTTCAGCCTGATCTACCTATCCAATCACACAAATATTTTGTAGTCTGTTTTATGTCTAAAAATTGTCTGTACACGGAAAATTCATTATTTCGTAAAAGTCTATGTCAATGAAAAGGATAGATGTTGATATTCCAATCCTGACTAATTAATTGCATTCGTTCGCATGGTTAATGCACTACATCAAAAGATATTCCTAGCAATTCTTCCTTAAATTGCTAAATTGAAATGTTGGCGATCAAATGCAAAATCCAAACGTTGCCGATGAAAGAGCTAAATTTAATTTGAGAAGAGTCGTTACATTGCAGCAGTAATTATATGTATCAGTATCTATTAATGTCATCATTAAACTGGTGGAGAACAAGTCATTAACTGAAAAAGTTTCACAAAACGTTCGCTAACGAGGTAACGGTGGAAGGACATTTGCCTATGCGGAATAGAGAGCGGAAAAAAGTCGATTCATGTAAAAATATGTGCAATAAAGTTTAAATTCGAAGTAGATATTCACATTCCTTTATTACGAAATTTGGCTATTTGTTTTTGTACCAGTCTAAATCATCATTTTCTTTTCTTTCAGGCATCTGTAAATGTTTAAAGGGCCTACATTTCGAATGATCAAATTAAGCATCCTCTAATAATTGGCACAAAACGTGAAACGAGGTACTCCATTAACACCAATTTCTATTCGATCACTTTCTTTCTCTCTTTTTCCTTTCCCTCTTTCTTTCCCTCCTTTCCCTCTTTCTTTCACCAAGATGTAGAAAATGGAAATGGCGTGTTATTTATGGACGTTCTTTAACTACTGTGGTTCTCAGCGTCCCATTATAAATTGGGCGTGAAAGACGGATTAATTTTGCTCAGAGGCCTCTCTATAAGGCTGAGGCTCTTTTATGTGTCATAAATGTACGACAGGGACCAATGGCTTTACTTCCCTTCCGAAGGAAGCCATGCTAAGGAGTTTCACACCCGAAAAAATCCAACGTCTACCACCGTGACCTTGGGTATATGAAGTTAGCAGTAACCATTATACCACGGAGGGCGACAACATGATGTAGATGTGGAAGGCCTTGTGTTTATAAACATTCCATTCCGTCATATAGCGTAATGTGCCAATGCTTCACACGGAGTGCAATGAGTTTACTGCATGTTTCCCTCTGGCCTTTTACTGTAGATATATCTGTGTTGAGACTCTCCGATAATGAAACAGGTTTGTTGCATTCAGACGTAAACAAAGCTCCCTCAGTGGTCGCCCTCACTAGGTGTGTGTGACGTAAACCCTACCGGATGGTACCGTAATACCGGCAACTCTTTTTTTTTATACTTTCTCTAGCACATATGTACATGTAATGTACATAGTAACTAAGGAACATATTGTATTCCACCCAAATACTCGATGTCGAGATTTCAATGGAAATATATGTTTTAAAGTCACTGAGTCCGAAAAAAGAGCATTTTTAGAAAAAGGTCCGTGTACCCGTGTGCGTGTCTTTGGACAGCGCAGCTCAAAAACGAAAAGACGCCAGAAACCAAACTTAGTATTTACGTTTAGCACCTTCCAAGGAATGCGACAGGAAGATTTTCAAAAAAATCCCCTACCACAAACTACACCTTACATGGAACATTTTTTGAAAAGTTGTTTTTCTCAAAAATGGCTCTAACGATTTTAATTAATATACCATATATTATAGATATTTACATCGAAAATAAAAAAAAAATATATATATATATATTGAATTTTCTGGGAATATCCTCATAAAACCTCTTTATTCTAGATGATTTTTGCAAAATTTTGCATAATGCTTTAACCATAAGAAATAAGCAAAAATGTAATACACAAAAAATGTTAATAATCTCGTTAAAACACATGGTTTGTCACATACGTTTTCCTTGTAGGGTCTACCGTTTTTTTTATATATGCCTTGATGTTGATTTCAGTTTTAAACTATCTAGCTTTTCTCAAACGCGACCATCCAAAGGAAACCGAAACACAATTGTTTCACATAGCAACAGCTTTTAAAAATTTTGGTCATCGCTTTACCCTAACGTATCCCTTATTCCCTTCTTGTTACGACGAATTAGGTAATAAGACCAAATCTGCTAATGTTTATTTCGATTAGCATGAAGTAGATAAAAGAATAATCTTTTGTAAGAATATTTTGTATCTAGAACAGCTAGATAAAGCTCTGCGGATGGAACACACCAGAGTTTTTCGTTTTGTCTTTTTGTTTGTTTTTCTTTTTCAGCATAGTTCGTGCATGTAATGTTTAGATTCTCATTGTGTACCAGGACTCATTATTGGACACAGTAGATACACACGTGCGGTATTATTTAATCCTATTTTGACTGGCAAATGAAAATGTTTTATTGTCAGGTTTCAATTGTGTTAATGAAGCGATTTTTTCGGTATACTGCATCTGCGACCGTATGCCCTTAACCTCAAAACGCTTAGTTTAATACTGCTTTTCTACTCCATCTACTTTTGTTTTTCTGCACTCTGTATATTTGGTACTACTAAATGGGATAAATGGCTTATTAAAACCCCAGATCCGCCAAACATGCACAAGACAGAAAAAAGATTCTCCAATAAAGTGTATTCATTTTCTTCTATAAAATTGAGAAATATTAATATATTAAGAAGTTACGGCTCATGTAGACTCTCGCCGCAATGTGGTATCGTATTGAGAAGATAAAAAAGGGCCCAGTTGTTACACAAGTAAAGGATCCAGACGTACCGGCTTTGTCGGGGCAGTACCCAATTCAACATTTTGGCAGGCACTGTTATAAAAAGTATAACACAAGCAGCTTTTATGCTTTATCAATATGTATGCTAAATTTCAGCTTTTGGATATCCGCTGCCATCTTTGTTGTTTCTTTCTTTATTAACCTCCTTTAGTCTGATAGTTCATATCGGAAATAGATGAAACAGGTTAAAGAATGTTCAGATTAGTTCAGGGTACAAAAGGCAGAGAAAGAAACCAGCACTCTCTTGTTCCGTACACCGCATTCCTTACCGTTTGTAGGGTGCTTTATTACGTCATGTTTTTATTTTATTGGCCGATACTGTCACCTTGCAGGTGAGTGTTCTATGTGGAACCGATAGAGCATACCTAGGCTGGGTTTGTCAACTCATTCGCTAATAGGAATAGCCACCTTACTCATCTGGAAGTGAGATTAGGTAACGTGTACTACAACAGTAAGCTACAACCCTCCTCCTTCCCCAATTAGAGTGACGGAGGGGCCAGCGAATATCAGAAGACACGCCCTCTAAATTCCTTAAAGACAATCAGAATGTCGATGTCTAATACTATTTGTGCTCTGTGTACATGGATGTTAGTTTTCTCAAGTTAAAGAAAAGCATCGGTTTATTAATCTCCTTTAACCTGGTAGTTCATATCGGACGCTGGACGAATGAAACCAGTGAAAGGATGTTCAAACAAGTAGTTCAAGGTACATAGACGTTAAATTCATCTTCTCAGGATAAGTGAAAATCTCAGATAAACCTTGCTCGGATAACTTACCTTAAACGAGATACGAACTCGAGGTCTCTTGAATATGAGGCAGACACGTCAGCACCACATTGCAGAAGCGGAGCCGCTGATAACTGAAACTATTATCTTTTGTTCTGTTTATGTGCCGACTTTAACATACAGGTCATATGACGGCTTCTTCTTTGGAACAATTGCTTATGGTAATGGTGTTCACTCGTTTGCTGTCGATGTTTCTCTTTGGTGAATTGTCTTTTACACTGCGCGCACACATTCACAGTCTCATATTATCTCCAGACTCTGGGGAGGTTGGGGTATAATCTTGGCTAGAGACAAATTCCCATCCATGTCTAGAATCGAACTTGACACTCATCGCACAGCAGCCAGGTGTCCTACTGAACTACGGGATCTACTCATTACTTCTTTGTTTAATTTTAATAGTTGGATTACTATATTCTAAAGCCGCATGTACACGATATAATTTTCGTCAAATTCAGTGATTTTACAAGACTTTTCAAGAGTTGTCACAGCTTCATAGGTTTTCCTGTCAAATTGCTTTCAATAATTTTAAAGTGCTTGAAAGCAATTAAGGGCATGCAGTCAAAGATTTCCAATGATTTGATAGCTTTGGCCAATGAAACGCATTTACAAGTTGAGGCGGGAACTTTTGCCCGGCAAACTAATTACTTAATTTCTAGATATTTTGCAGTGTTAATTATGAGTGCTTATTTTTACTTATTATATTTCACTATAACTTAAGATACTTAATTTGAAAGTCCATAGAATAGAATATGTATGACGATGTTATCTGTGGACCTTGGATATTTTTGTGAGGAAAAGTAAGTAGAAATTCCGTCTTCTCACATGCTATTTCGGAGGATGGTGAAGTCTTGCCGGTCCCCATGGCCGCGCTCGCCAAGGCGTCCCGCTTTGGTGCCTCGTAGCGCTGGGGATCGTGGGTTCGAGTCCCGCCTTGGGCATGGGTGTTATATGTTTGTGTTTATGTGTGTGTTGTAACAGCAAAAAAAAAAAAAAAAAAAAAAATAGCAATCCAGTAATAATACAGAAAAACAAGGTAAAACAGAAAAAGGTAAATTAAAGTAGGGTATACAGTACCGGAGTCCTGATCAGACTCCTGTACCGTATTTAAAAAAAAAAAAAGAAAAAAAAAAGTCGTGTAGCATTAAGGGTTGACCATTGTGTTCCAAAGGTTCCGTATAACGCGTGGGGTTACGGCAGTACAAGGGACTTCGAGTACTTGCTATGTCAACAGGGTACATAAAGTTCGTCCAAGTGGAAGCTGACAACTTGCAAACTGTTGGAAATTGAAATTTACATGCGAAAAGTTTCGCCAATAACAACGTAATTTTATGGTGCCCATCATCAGACGCGCTCTCATGATCCATCGACGGCAAGGACCGAGAAACGCGCGCCATAAGTCGACAATGTAATCGTGTATATATGGACTACAGAAAGTGATATTCGCGTATGAGAGAGCGCAGAGTTTGACGCGAAGGGTGCATTGATGAAATCGCGCGTTATGTTAGGTATTGTTCTTTAAAGTATACGGGTGGAATTGAACTGCAGCATCCTCAACATCAAAAAACGGGCCCAAGCCGATATATCTCTTAGCACACTGAGGAAAGCCGCCAGCTGTTCCTAAATTGCAATAGTGAAGGCTCGTCCTAAATTAAAATATTTTGAGATTATTTAAAACGTGAACTTTTATTTCTCGTTTGCGAAGAAGATGAAGTTGAGAAAGTGAAATGTATCATACCAGGTGGCCAGCTGCACCGGATATAACGGGCCTCGCCATGGTCGAGTGGTTAGAGCACTCGACTCTCAGCTGAGTTCAATCCCAAGCGACCACATGTGAGATTTGTGGTGGACAAAGCGGCGCAGGGGCGGGTTTTATCCGGGTTCTCCGGTTCCAGTGGCATCGCCTTCGGTGCCTTGGTAGTAAAAGCGGGCGTTAAATACTATCGAGAGAGAGAGAGAGAGAGAGAGAGAGAGAGAGAGAGAGAGAGAGAGAGAGAGAGAGAGAGATCTTCTCTTTAACCGTCTTGCCTATCAGCGGATCGCGGTCATTGCGAGGAATGGTTAAACCCCACTGAAGGGGTTTAACCTGAAATAGCCCCGTTAAGTTCTGCAACCAATTTATCGCTTCAAGAGATAACTTAAATTTGCCAAATACGGCGCAGTTGGGCTACCGGGTATGTAGACATAGAATTTTTCGGTCCTTATAAATCCAATTTTTAGACACCTATAAACTAGAAACTCAAATTATAACTGTAGGCAATAACAGTATAACTTAAAACACAAAAATATACAGACTCAACCAGCTTAGCATGAGATTTTGTGTATTCCAAATGTATTTCTACTTTCCAACATTTAAAAATGCAATTACAAATTATCAAAACTAAGACTATAACAAAAACAATAGATTCGGAATTTCTTATGTCTAGAAACGTTTTATTATGTTATAAATTTTAAATATAGTTTAGTAACACATAATATACGCCTATAACATTTAAATAAAACCTTTCAAAAATAATACAAAAAAAAAACATAAAACCACACAAATTTGAAAATAGACACCTTTAGGCTCTAAAACCTTAAAATAGGTGTCAATTGTCAAAATGGACATTTTGGGCAACACAAAACGCTTCCATGGATTTACGTGTTATACAAAAGGTGAAGATACTTAACTTTCTTTAGTTTATTCGTACACGTAAACAAATTCTGGTGTGTTCCATTCACAAGACTGTCTCTATATCTCTATCTCTGCAACAAATTATTGTTAAAAAGCTTTTTCTTCTATTTACTTCATGCTAATCAAGAAAAAAATAGCATAAATGGTCTTATTACTTGCTTCCTTAAAGGTAGAAAGGAAATAAGTGAGTACCATAGGCTAAAGGATCAGTCAAATCCTTTAAAAGCTAGTTTCAATGTGATCAAAGTTCCTTTGTTTGCATGGCCAGAAGTTGACAAATTCCCGTATGAGAAAAGTGCATTTTTAAACTAAAACCAATAACAAGGAATATCTCAAAAACGGTCAACTCCATGCAAAAATGTAAATAACATAAATTGTGTGATTTAACCATCCAGAATAAAGATGTCTTCAGAGGGTATTCCCAGAAAATTCAAGTTTAACATTTTATTTGTCATGTAAATGCCTTCAGTATATGATATTTTAATCAAAATCATTAGAGCCATTTTTGAAAAAATAAAATTTTTCGAAAAATGTTCCCTGTAAAGGTAGTTGAGTTGGGGGGGGGGGATTTTCTTTAAAATTTTCGTGTCGCATCCTTGAAAGATACTGAACTTAAATATGAAGTTAGGTATTCAACGGACTTTTCGTTTTTCGCTATGCAGACCAGACACACAAACTCGCGCACGCGCGCGCGCACACACACACACACACACACACACACACACTTTTTTTCTAATTTTTTTTTATTTAGGGGTCTCAAAGCATATATTTCCGGTGAAATCTCGGTATCAAATCTTTGGGTACAATACAAAACTTTCCCTGTACTCTTATGTATATAATTTCGTTTCGTAAACGGCTTACCCTCCCTGTATTCATAGGACTGACGTCCCCTAGGACTTACAAGCCAATAGCTAAGGTTCAGATGCCTGTCGGGAGCCAACGGCACGAAACCACAGAATGAGAACCTGTTACGAGGGGTCGGCCCGTAGCCAGGCATGAAATGAAGAAGCAGATGACATGAAGTGTAGGCGAAGTTGATAATAAGAAAGGTGATGATAGAGCAATTGGTGAAATGAGTGGCTGGTGAAACCGGAGGACCCGGAGAAAACCCGTCCAGACGCCGCTTCGTCGACCACAAATCCCACATGCGGACGCTTGGGATCGAACCAAGATGGGAGGCGAGTGGTCTGACCACTCAACCACGGCATATGTATAGAAGATGTAAAGCCATTAAACCCAAAATCCGAGGTTTGATGTAAAGCCATTAAGCCCAAAATCCAAGGTTCAATGTAAATAAGACTATTTCTTCTAGAAACCACGGTGATAGAAGTGACAATCACAAAAATAAAGAATTACAAGACCCCTACTTCTACAGATCCAATCGAGGCAGATGCTTCTGCGGTAACACGTGACGCTCGCATTCAGGAGCTTCATTCTCTTGGACATGCTACTCTGAGCGTGGGTTTTTTTCGTGGTTTGCCCTGTTCGATGGTGCCTCTTCTATCTCGAATTTTCTTCCTTCATGTTCTGTGAATATCATCTGTTTCAGGGTTGTGGAACCAGGTGACCGGTTTTGTGTGTTGCTGCTGGGCGGTGACTATCCGCTTTGGAAACATTTCTCCTTGACTTTGTTTGGATTTCTGACAGATCCTTTTTCTGGGGCACCCCTGAGGCTTAGAGCCCTCCAGGGGGCTTGAAGGGTTTTAGCAGAGCTCATCGGCGTACGTATGCATTCTGTTTGGAATCATTAGGGACCCGTATACATGCTTGCGCACATCGTCGCCGGATCTGATTGCCTTTCGGTCTCCCCCTCCCTAGGTCACGTTAGAAGCTAAAAGGGGCACTCTGGGCTTCTTAGAGGCCCTTCTTGATACGTGTCTACTTCTACTCCTACTCTACGGATCCGCAGTTCCGCTAATTACAACGAGTCACTATATCGATGGACGATATCTCTTGAGAGACTCCATTGCCGCAAAAATGTGCTCTCTAAGTTAAAGTGCGTTTATATAGACCTATCTGTACTTTTATTATTAGTCGATTCAATCAATAACTGGAGAACTTGTATAAAAAATACAAAATTTCAACAAACCGTGCGCCTATTCCTTATGTTTTGGTGGTGACTCGAGCTATTATCAGATGGCTTGGCGTCCCTGTCTCGCGAACGGAATTATGGTATACAGAGAAAACAAGTTGCAGGGTTTGCACCAGTGTGGAGCACCGGAGTGTAATTATATTTTTGTGAGCAGAAAGGTTGGAACCAATCGAAATTCACATCAGATTGCAGTGCAATATGGTGAAAATTGTTTGAGTCGAACTTAAGTTCAGAAGAGAACTTCCAAAATCAAGGCTGGTGCGAACTGAAAGAAGTGCTGGTAAGGTCATATTGGGACCATAAGGGAGTATTTCCTGAAAACTACATCATGCCGAGAGGTCAAAGTATAAGACGTACGCAAACCTTTTGTGTCAAATTTGGAAACCAGCAATTTTGAGGAAGTGGCGTGGATTGCTATTCAGTGGGGTGCTGTTATTGCACGACAACACGAGGCCACACACTGATAGTCACATTTTTTTTATTTTACGAAAAATACAGTTCCGAGGTCAGGACTCCGGCGCTGTATTCCTTCTCTCTTTTTCCCCCTATCTATCCCCATTTTCCCAACGTTCTCCTTCTTTATTTGATTAACGTCTTGTTTCTAAAACACACACACATATACACATTTAGAAACACAGAAACACCCATGCTCAAGGCGGGACTGGAACCCACGATCCCCTGTGCCACGAAACATTAGATACCATAAAAGACCTGAAGTTCATCTATTCTCCGGATCTGGCACCGTCAGATTATTACATTTTTAACCCGCTGAAAGAGGCACATAGTGGAATTGAGAAGCTTACCTAGCGCTGGCATAAGTGCATACAGCTTGGGAGGGGAGGAGGATTACGTTGAATAACAATAACTGTCGCAATCCAATCTTGTAATAAAAAAAAATAAAATAATATTTCCGGTTATAAATTGAAGGAATCTTGTATTTTTTAATTATTCGCTCTTCTGGTACGGATTCCGTGTACTAGAACTCGGTAAAATGAAACTTACACACAAATAAATTTTGTCAATAAATTTACTCTATGAACACAAAATGAGAGTATTTTATGAAAACATTTACTCGAGTCTAGTAACTAAAAACATTTACTCAAGCCTAACGCCTATAGCAAACTTTTTGTGAACAAAGACCACATTAGAAACCTGTAATTTATATATATATATATATATATATATAGAGGCTCGAGTAAATGTTTTAGTTACTAGACTCGAGTAACTGTTTTCATAAAGCACTCTCTTATTGTGTTCATAAAGTAAATATATAACATCACTTTCCGTTTCAGTTGCATGCTTATGCATAGCGATCTGCTGGCATTTGTCTGGGGAAAAAGAAATCGCTAATTTTCTAAAACAACTGTGATGTAGGTAGTGTTAATCTGGCACAGAAGAGCACGTGTGCGAGGCCTTTATTGCCACCGCTGCACTGAGCATGAAATATCCTGGCCGTAGATTGGTCTTAAGGGATCAGTTGGATGGCCAACTCGTGCCACTATTCCTACACACTACATGTTTTCTTCGGGGAGCTGTACGGTTCGTTGTACCTACAAATATTCCCACAAAACTAGAAATCAGGCATCAACAGATGGCGCATTCCTGTGTTCCAATTTGGCATCCATTTCTGGAACAGGAGAAACGGTCATTTATAGAAACAGCAGCGCTTGCAGCAGCTGGTGAATGTGTTGCCATAACGATGAAGTGTTTTATGTTTCAGTTTTCGCCATTACTTGCATAAACATTGATTTCATTGATTTACTGACAGAATCCGCAGCTGTTGTTGTGTTAAATGTGGAGGTTATTCCGTCTAGCTACCTCTCTCACTTTCTTTTGAGGTTCAAATTAGAATACGGATGGAGGGGACTTGGGCACCAAACCAGGGCGATTATTGTGCCTACGCCACACGAAGGGGCGCCCCCTGAAGGTAGAAATGAGGCACGAGGGTGCACTGGGTGGTCGGAACCAGGAGCAATGGCAAAGCAGTGACAAGGTCCCTACAGTTTTCAGATAGAAGTGAGTCGGACAAGCAGACCGGGTACCGTATTTCACATAGGATCTAACGCACCCGTCAGGGGCGATTTTCATCTCGGCAACCAGCCGAAGCCATGGGGTGGAGCGGATACTTCTTCCTATGCCACGCCGCACCGACACTTCCAACCCTGAAAGAAATCAACAGGTTGAAAGATGAATGAAATGACAATGGAAACGATATGGAAAAATTGAAATTGAGTTTTATTTATGAACTCACTTTAACTGTTATAGTTCCCCGAAGACTTTCTTTGGCGCGGATGTACAAGTGTGGAAACTGCCTCGGATGATCATGTTTCCCACACCGTTTTCTCTGATATGCAAGAGGTGTACAACGAGGGTCGCTCACGCCATTTGATAACCCGCCACTGACCGTTGTTCTCTTCTAAATTTCCTCTTGGAACTCTGCAACTCTTTATCGCAAGAAGGATAATCTGCTAATTTGAAATATGGCGCTGATGGGCCGCCTACTGTATTCCTATTATTTTGTTTGTTCTCTTTTTCACCTCTACAAACAAATATATTGCTCCTCTTAAACTTACAGTTAAATCGATCGGCGATGTTATTAAAATCACTAACACGGCCATTGTAGGTGACGTACTCCTAGCTCCTGTCAGTCTAATTTACACCTTCCGCTAAGTACCCCTCCTTAGAGACACTGGGAATGTTTAGAAATGTCTATATTTGTGTGTAGATGATTCTGAAATGGTTACTGTGATTGCATTGTTATTATGTATGCAGAGTTCCTTGCATAATGATTAATGCTTTGGAAGATATAAATTACTTCATAAACTTTACAATATACATAAATACACAATCAAATGCCCCACGTGCCTCAAAATGTGAGAAAATTGGTTGATATTTTCTGATTTGTAACCTTGGACCACACACAACTCCCTTAAAGAGGAATATTTCAATAATTGTTATTATTGAATTAATATAATTTTTAAAATATTAAAAATTTTAATCCCTAAAATTAATCTTTTGTGGAACTTTTTGAAAGTGTGAAAGCTTAGTATTGAGAAAAAGCTGTTTTATAAAATAGCATGCCAGAGAACATACGAGGAGCCCGAAGCAAGGGAGACAGCTTAATGTTGTTTCTTTATAGATTCTCAAATATCCAACAACTATTTATAATAAAAAATAAATTTTCAATTTTTTGACCTACTGTAGTCAAAATTTCGCTCCCAGTGTCCCTTAAATACCTTTCGTCTGTATTTATCTTGCCTTAGTTGAAACGTCTTAATCTTTCACCGGCTATATCAAACAACATGTTTTCGAAGGGACTACAAAATCTGAAGTGTCTGACTTCAATATTCTAAATATGTGAAAATTTTTGCAATGTTTTTGTTTATTGAGATATCAACAAGTTAGCAATTATTAACCTTAGTTATGATTTAATATGGTTTCTGAATTAGAAGAAGTTTTTTTTATAAGTGGTAAAATTTTCATTATGATATCGTGAATAGGTATCAATGGACATTAATATATATATATATTTTTTTTTTTTTATTGAGGTTCAGCATGGAAATTGCTACTCTTGTCTCTATCAAGTGTCTTTAAAGAAAATGCTTCAATGTTGATAGACATATGATTAAGTTTTCGGAAATCAAGAGCTTTAGGTAGTGCGGAAAGTAGTTAGAGATAATATAAAAATATAATATGACTGACTCATTATATGTAAAACTAGACTTTTGTATGTGAATGTTTTTAAAACTGCATCAAGTGACTCACTTGTATTTAAACAATATTTTAAAAAATAAGAATTATTAAATAGCAATTGAATCAAGAAATATGATATATAACAAAATATCACTATTGTTGCGTAAGATAACTACATACATTTCAATAAGATATATTACAAACTGCAAATTTTCAAATTTCATAGTTGCATTAAGTCAAGCGAAGTCTGGCAGCTAAGTAGTCGTAGAAATACCTGGCTTACCTTGCACCAGGTAAGATATTCACAAGAATACAAGTAAAGGTTCCTAGGAGAAAGCATGGGAGGGCCGTAGAGGAAGAATATGATAACGGTCAAGAAGAATGATCGGTTAGAAAAGAATTGGCCCAACCAACAGGTGTGACAACATTTACTAACAACATCGCTCGTTTTATGGAGGTGTCTTCTTTCATTCCTACCTCTATTGGTACAATACTCTGGAATCTTGAAGCTCAACAAATCAAACCAATAAATTAGTTACCTACCTTAGACAGGTGTCTTGTCCGTAGTGGTAAATCAAGAGAAATGTAGCTTCTGGTAACAATGAAAACATAGGTATCAAGTGCTTGTAAATGAAAGGGTAAGATGTATGTTGTCATACTTTATATGTGTACACTCAAAGACATTAAAAATATGCCTGGAAATATTTATAGTAAGATGGGGTATTTTCGCTGACTTCGCTCATGTTCTTCACTTATTTGTTATGATTTTAAAATCGTATTTGACAGGCCACGTTACCGAAGGGAAACAGATGGACATGAAACGCAATTTGAAACAAATGAACTGGTTATCTCTAAACTTCCTGGTTGGACAAATAACCACCTCTCTCACCGGGTGACACAATATTATGTTAATCTTTTCTCTGCGCTACATACTGAAGCTGTAATGCCAAGGTAATTCGCACACATGGCCAACTAAATTAATACAAGTCAACCTGTTCTGTGGGAGCTTCGAGCAGATTAGACGGTGAAGGAGTAGATTGCCTAGTTGGTTTTGCCTTTTCTTACTCGTGTGGTATATTGTATCAATCTTACTAAGACGCGGGTTCCCGTCAAGCGTTCAAATTTCAGCAAACTCACAGCGCCAGGCATATTGTTAATGTCCTTGAGAGTACAATTAATGAATTTTAACGTTAACAATCCTGCGTATATCTGCGTATATCTTCCGATTATCGCATCCTGTGTTTATACACAATGCCGGCGTTTAACTGCAGTGCTTTACTTATTTGAAATAGTGCTTCTGCACGGTGTAACAAAAGTTTCTGATACAAATAGCTAAAACAATTTTCTTATTTAGCTTCAAATTTCTCAGGAAATAATGACCAAATTTTTGTATACAGAAGTTTGTATTAGTTAACTGTGGTATGATTTTTTCTTTTTTATAATTTGGCGGTAAATATCACATTGTTGAAGACAGCTATTCAATATCTTAATAGTTAATAATTGATGGTAGTGTAAATACGTATTTAACATTGGTGAGCACATTTTCTACTTTATCTAGCGCGTATCTACATCCGCGTGCATAGCGGATAGAGAAGGTATTGTATTGAACACAAAATTTGATGTGCAGGTTTTACCCGAAATGTATGTTTTGAGGTCCCATGAATGAAAAAAGAACATTCTTAGAAAACAGTCCGTGTGTCTCTGGATAGCATGGCTCAAAAATGAAAAGTTCGTTAAATACAAAACTACACATTTAAGTTTAGTATCTCCCAAGGATGCGATATGAAGATTTTCAAGAAAATCCCCCACTCCCAACTACCCTTTACTTCGAAACATTTTAGAAAACTTTTGTTTTCTCAAAAATGGCTCTAACGATGTTGGTTAAAATGTCTGTATTAAAGATATTTACATAAATAATAATATGCAAATCTTGAATTTTCAGGGAATAACCTCTGGATGAATTTTACTGCATTTTGTATAGCTGGTAAACGTAAGAGAATAGACAAACATGTAAATCACGTTAAAACATAATTTCTGTCATATGCCTTTTTTGTAGAACTAACCGTCTCTGAGATATTACATTAACAGCTCACGGGGAACCTTGGCCTACCGCCCGGCCGCTGCGTCCCCCATCTCGGTCCACTACTCATGGATGGGGTGCAGTATTGGAGGGTGAGACGTGGTCAGCGCCTCGAGTCCCCCCGGCCGGTTAATGCGGTCCTCATGACCTGGAGCCGCTACTTCTCCATCAAGTGGCCCCCCAGGGACCTTACGAGGCTGAGTGCACCCCGGGCCAGGTAAAAATCCCCACGCCGGTACTGGGGATCGAACCCAGGTCTCCCGCTTGGTAAGCAGCAACGCTACCACCGCGCTAAGGAGACGACCTGAGATATTACATGTTATTTATTTAAGCGTTATAATACATATACTTTTTCTCAAACGGGACCATACAACCGAACCTCAATTGTTTCCCACAGCGAAGAGCTTTTAAAGGATTTGACTATTGCTTTAGGCTAATGCATTCCCTTATTTACCTTCTACTTAAAAGGAAGCAAGTAATAATACCAATTATGCTAATATTTATCTTGGTTAGCATGATGTGGATAAAAGAATAATCTTTTGTAAGAATATTTTGCACTTGGAAAAGCTAGAGAAAGTTCTGTGAATGTAGCATCAGATTTTTTAATTAATTAATCCATAAATTTCCGAGTAGAGTAGTTGATATTAAGTGTTATCTTATGTAATAGACATTTCTGGCACATTTTGTTAAGCCTTACAAAAAATAAATTTTTTTACTTATTGGATAATAAGCAAATTAAATGCAATATCTTAATGGGTGTACACGATACAGATACATGTAATATTTTTAATCATTCAGGTTATTATGGCACCAACAAAAGGTGGGCTGGCTCGGTCTCAGGTTCAAGCCTTGGTTCAAGACTGAAAAACCAGTACGTGACATTGCCAAATTGTTGAAAATTTCACCAACAACAAGCCACTGTGACTGGCGTATATTATTGTTCGCACATTCTCCCTGTATATTCTAAAGCTCTAAAGGATGGCACTAAATTTCCAAAGCAACATACGGCGTTCCTTATGCAAGATATAGCCAGGGCCCACACAGCTAAGCTGACATTGGACAAAATAAAGAATCCTGGAGTCCGAGTCTGTACTGATTGGCCTGAAAATTATCCCGATATAAATACCATGGAGCACTTATGGAACAGACTACAAGACAGTGTGTTTGGAACAATCAGAGCAAGAAATAACAATGAACCGGTTGCCAGAGTATCGGAAGAGTGGGAGTCCTTTAATCAGGAAGATATTTTCAGACTTACAGAACATTTTGGTAAGCGTGTGCTGCAATGTGTTGAGAAAAAAAGATATAACAGAACCTATTGAATAGCGTTAACATTATACAGTATCATTAATAAAAAGTGGCATTATGTTGTGATATTTACCAGTAATTACTGTAAAAATACAATTTTCAGTGTAACAGAAACTTCTGTATTACATGATAGTCTTAAGGATAAAGAATGCGCAAAACTTACAAGAAATTAAAGCAAAAACTTTGGATTATAAGAACATTGTTTATAGTAAATACAATATTTTCAAAACTATTACTCCTAAAATCATTAGAAATGTGAAGTGTTTTCTAACTAAACTGAAATTTTTATTTCTATTGTTTTCTTTCATGAGTAGGAGCACCTTATTTCGAAATTAAAACTTTATTCCTTCAATTACACCTTGAGTTTCATTGCACAGAATATTTTACTTTGTTAATTATTTGTTTTTTTCACGCATTAAACTGAAATATGCATTGGCATAGCCAGGATTTGAACCACGGGTCCTCCGGCACCTAACCGGTTGCTCTAACCACTGAGTTACCTTGGCACCAATACTGATACGACATTAAATTCCTTAACTGACTCGAATGTTTCCCGGTAAGCCATAAGGGGATCTCAAATTACTTTTGAGATGACATACCCCAGTGACGACTTACAATGTTGTAAGTACTCTGACCCCGGGCTTCATGTTTAACCAACTATAAGGTCACTTAATCTATCTATGAAATTCCGGACTTAAAGTACTTGCAAGTCGCCATTGGGATATGTCATCTCAAAATAATTTGAAATCACTTTGTGGTTTACCGGGAAACATTCGAGGCAGTTGCGGAATTTAATGCCGTTCGGTAACTCAATGTTAGAGCAACTGGCTAGAGACCAAAAGATACTTGATTCAAATCAGGCTATGGCATTCAATTTTTCAGTCTGACGCTTCTCATCTAGTTTTTAGATATTTAACTAGCATTGGTGCACTAAAAAGTACTTGAGTTAGACAATCTCTCACTGAATCTATCTGTGATGATTTGAAATATGTATTTAAAATATTTTCTCGAAATTCTAGTAAAAATAATTCAACTAAATAAGATTTGATAAAAAACACTTAAGTTTTAATTCGCGTTTGTTATCCAAAATTTTATGCATTCTCAAGGTATTAAAATTCTTTGTGTTTTTAATGATAATTTTCGATGTGTTGCTGAAAGAGAAAACAATATTATACTCATTTAATGATAATAATTGTGTATGTGTTTAAATGTAATTTGATGTGATAAATTGGCAATTATACATTTTGATTAGTGTTTTCTTTTTTGTATTTTTAATTATAATTTTCAATGTGTTACTGAAAGTAGAAAACATTATTATACTCATTAATTATTAATATTTTTGTCTGTGTTTAAATGTAATTTTATACGATAAATTAGCATTTATACATTTTGAATAGTAATCTTTGAGTTTTAATGATCATTTTCGAAGTGCTGCTGAAAGTAGAAAACAACATTATATTCATTTAATGATAATATATTTGTCTATGTTTATGTGCAATGTTATCCAATAAATTGGCATTTATACAACTTGAGTAGTGTTTAATTATCATAGAATGATAAGTATTTTCTTAGCTTTGTCTTAACCTTCATAGTACCTAAGGTAGTTCTGCGTAGTACCAAAATTTGGAACAATAGGGTGACAATTTGGAATCTTAGAGTGTATTGGCATTATAGAGAAAGAGAAGTATTTTATAGCAAATAGCAAATGTGCTGGAGACAAGCTAGATTTAATCTTAGAATGTTTCAATCCCAAACAAATTTCTGTAGCAATTATCACCACATTTCACGTATCATCCATTAGTGCCGCATGTTGTAAAAAACACAGGCATAAACAATATTGTAAACATATTTTGCATTGTGAAAGTGTAGTCTGGTTTCTCAGTATACTTATTTTTAAATTAATTAGCTTACTCAAAACTGCCTTCTGGGTTATGCCTGAATAAACATTTCATGTTCCCCATAGTACATAAATGAATATCGGGGTTTTAACTCTTTATAATAGGACGTATAAAACAAAATTGTTATAAAATTCCTCCATGTGCAGAATAATATACACATTAACATTTTACAATAATACTTTGAAAATAAATCAGATTTGAAGATGAATTTTAACTGTTTATTGCCTGAGTGAGACGTTATAATTAAACTGAATTAAATTCTTTGAATCACTTTGAATAGGGTTTACGTTTGTTCCTATTTTAAAGAGATGCTCGGCAATATTAACCGAAAACAATGCTTATTACTGTTCTACTTCTTCAGCTTCAAAGAAGAAAATGTGGTTTCATTCAGTGATAATAAAGCGTAATATTCTTTCATTTCCACTACAGTGAAACGAGGCAATAATTCAGTAGCTTTAATGACACCAACGTGTGAAAATTGACCAACATTCTTGAAAATGTTGATTTTTTTAATTTTAATGCATTAATATAACGTAGTCCTTGTAAATTAATGTGCGGAAGTTATTTTCAGCCACTTGCAATTTAAACACTTGTCACATGGACCTTTTAAATGGAAGTTTTAATGGCAATGAATGACACTTCAAATATTAAAACACCTGTTTCTATAAATACATTTTCCAACGCATGTAAATGCTCAAAACGCTCCTTCCAGTACACATTTAAATCAACCAGTTTGATTTTTCTACCAGAGAACCCTAACATCTTAATAAATAAAAATTATTGAATTCGTTTTCTAAGCAAGTAAAATTAATTATGTATTTGTATTAATTAGTTAGTCCTCAAAAATAATGAAAAAAATATGAAACAATAATTCACCATACCTTTTCCTGCAGTAATATCTAATTAATTTGAAATTCATGTAATAATTCTTGAAGGATATTCCTGGAATGTAAATAGGATGTTTTGTTACAAATTTTGAAAACTGAAGCACAAGGAGCTTTTTTGGTAGAGTAGTTAATTTTATTTCAAAAGCTACTAGATGCATTAGTCTCAAAATGTCAGAACTAGTTACACATAGCCATAGAAGTATGTAGTAAAACAATTAGCGTAAATGCTTAAGAAACATTGCATTTGAAATTTTCACAGATCACAATGTCACAACTCCTGAGGAGTCAAACAGAAGTACTGTGCTTCAAATTGGTAGAATATAATATATGTTAAACTATTCGAAATAAAATATTTTAATACTAAACATGAAACAACTTCGGAAATAGTCTATAGAGTAAAGTGATTTAGGGAGATCTGAAGATCTCAAGTTTAAAAATAAGCTCAAATTTTAACCAGCGTTGATCAACTTCAGTTACTTCACGAATGATTCCACACATATTCGTCGAACCTTCACCTAGAGTCGATTGGATGATTGTGTATAACAGTTTTTTTTTACTCACAAGGAGCAGAGGAGGATTTAAAGGTTACACACAGGTTCGTAGAGCCGAGGAAGCACTATTTTAATAACTGTAATATTTAATGAGGGTTCGATTCCCCGTCGGCTGGCCCCTCTGTTTTTTTGTGTTTGTTTTTTGTTGCTTTTTATTTTAATTTGGTAAGTTACGCTTGTTGCCAGGCGAATCTGGGTTGGTTTTCCCTTTATCAGATTCTTTTACGGTCCCTCAATCCCATCGTTTCCTTTCATATCACCTTTTGGGATATGGAGCTTGATTAGGTAGTTTGATGTGTTGTTCTAGGTGAATTTGTGCCATGTAACTGTTTCTTGCTCCTTCTCCACCGGTACGAAATCAGGGAATTTCGGATGTGTTCGTCAGGTTGCCTGCAGGAGTGTCTTAGGGACCCGTAATATACGCACCTGCCGCTATTTGGTCCGGACAACAACCTTTCGGAGCTTTCACCTGTAGTTATTGTGCCACATGCACACTCCGAAGAGAGGAAGAGATGAAATGTAACATTCACCTGAGCATCCTGCTTGCAAAATGTTATAGTTAGTATAATAATTGATATTGTACTATCCACTTATCGTTCTGTTTCTTCAGCTAATATCCAGGTAAATCATATGTTTCAATAACAATACCCAAACACAAATATGATAAACGCATTACAAGAAGTTCCCACTTTTTGCCCTGGATCGTACCGACATTGCAACTACTTTTTACTTTCCTTACTACGTATTTTACGGAAAATACATGTTAGAGGACCCCTGAACCCAAACATGCGTTTCACAAAATGATCAGGGTGTGTGAATGTGTGTATGAGTGTGTGTTTGTGTGTGTGTGTGTGTGTGGACAGCAAAACTCAACAACAAAAAGTGCGTGAAATATCAAACTTGGTATTTAATTTAGTATCTTTAAAGGATGAGACACGAGGATTTTCAGAAAACACTCCTCATCCCAAACTACCCTTTACTTTTTGAAATTTTCGATGTTCTAAGAATGGCTCTAACGATTTCAATTAAAATGTCATATGTTAAAGGTATTTAAATGGTATTTAAGTCGTATATTCTAAATTTGTTGCGATAGCCCCTCAATTCATCATTCTGAATGACTTTTGCATAACTGGTAACCGCAAGAGATAGAAGATTCTTAGTGCAAAAGAACTAGATCTCGTTAAAACTTCTGTTTCACATACAGTTTTTTGTAGAGCTAACCATTTCAGAGATATTCCCTGTTAGGGGTTACAATTTTAAAATACTTAAACTTTTCTCAAAAGAGAAGTCCACATCTGTTTATCTCTTTTGCTTTACTCCTAGCAATGAAAAGTGAATGGACTCGCATATCGATAGCTTTTTATATTTTTGATTGTCGCTTTATTCTAGTGCATTTCCCTTATTTCGCTTCTACTTATCAGGAAGTAATACGATAATGTCTGGTAATGTTTATCTTTATTAATATTATTCTGGTAAAAGAATAATATTTTTTTTCAGAACAGAGAAAGTCATGTGAATGTAACATATTGACTTTTTTTGAATGTGCCGAAACCTTCCACATGTCCAGATCTTTCTAAAGTAAACTCCGGGACAGAACAGCATGAAGTCGTGCCAGGCTTTCCGCCGACCGCTGCAACCCCCATCTCCGCCCATTACAGGCCTCATGGACCGGGTGCAGTACTGGGAAACACACACACACACACACACACACACACACACACACATACACACACGCATACACGGACATGTTTCTTAAAATGATTTTTATTCAGGGGCTTTCAAAACACGTATTTCCGGTGAAATCTCAGTATCGAATTTTTGGGTGGAATACAATACCTTCTCTATCCATTATGTTCATTGTACACAACATGCTAGAGAAAGTAAAAATACACTTATATGTGGATTTTAATTTGAACAATGAGCTTTGACAGCAAAATTATCATTTATATAATCATACAAACTAGAATTTTGAAAATTAGCCAAACTATAATTACTATTTTGTGTAATAACTAGCATAGATTTCAAGAATGCTGTTGATATTCCAAATTTAACAAATATATTATGTTAATACTTAATAAAAGAACTAGATTTCCGAAACTGTTTTGCTGGAATTTCAATATTAGCGGCTTGAGTGACAAAACAGAATTAAAATAAAATCCAATACGCTATAAGTTTGTAGGTGCCGTAAAGTTTGAACGCCTGAAATAGAATGTTGGTTGGCACCGAAGAGAACGGAGATCACTCCGGATATAGCGATATCAGTGAGCAGAAGCCACCATCGTATCGGCCGGATGGTCTCGAGTTAGGGATTTGGCGTAGGGATTGAAAACCGTAGAACATAACTTGTGTGGGATTTTATATAGTGGCATCGCATCAAGGGGAAATAGTAGGAAGCGGTGGAGAAAAGAATCAGTTAACCTTACAGGGCCAAGTTTCTTTTCTCCTGATGGCGGAACCGTTTTGCATTTTTAGAGGCTTCCGCCTACAGAGTCATGAGAGACTATATTTCACAGCTCGGTTCTTTAAACGCCCGCACTGACTGGCCACAAATATACCTTTAATCGTTGCTATATAGTTCACCTAATGCAGCTTAGAGGCATTAGCATTTATTTCCTGAATTGCATTCTTTATATATCACATTATCAATGCAATTTCACGATACGCGTTTACCGAGTCAGGTGGCTGAGGTGTTTCGTCTGGAACTGGCATTCAGGAGGTCGTGGGATTGACCCCACGAGGTCTATCTCTCTGACCCATGGGTTTTTCGCGGTATTCCCGGGTCACTAGGCGAATACTGGAGAGTTTCCTTTATTCCCCCGAACTTCCTGTTTCTTTATTTCATATTGATTTCATATCAACTGGTCTCTTTCAGGGTTGTAAGTTTCGACGAGGACTGCGGCAAAGGCACCATTTTGTGGAGGCGACTGCGCTGTGGAAATGCAGCACTCGGTGGCGGGATGGTGTTAGTGGTTGTCTTTTTTTAAACACATATTTGGCCCTCAATCTAATTCGCCATCAGGTGAAAGAGAGTTACTAACATACAACACAAATACAGAAACACACAACATTAAGCGCCTTTGCCGATAGCGGGATTCGAACCCCGGCCTTTTCGCGGCAGAGCGTCAACGCCAAACGCGCCCATGACCACTGTTGTGGTTGACTGCGGACTCAGGCGGTGTATCTGGGATTTAGCCACGGGCTCCAGGCGCTCCCCACGTTGAGATGAACTGCTTGTGAACTATTAGGGACTCTCCACGACGACTCTCTCCCTTTCCGGGTGTCGGCCACTGTCTGAAATTACACTCATGTCATCTTTCCTCCAGAGGTCTGACGTACAACAAGCCCACGGCTGCAGTATGAAACAACCCTTCGTAAGGTAAGCACACACACAAACAAGCATGTTACGTGTTTGAGATAGCTTGTCTTTGAGGGCCAAAACCCTCGGCGTCATTAAGAGTCTGGCGACTTGTATAGGCAAATAAAAATTATGATATGTTACATTCACAAGACTTTCTCTATATATTCAGCATTAAACAATCCTTGCAAAATCTTGTCTTTTATCTACTTCATGCTAGTTGAGATAATGATTAGCAGAAATTATTGCATTATATATCTCATTAATGCAAACCCCATAATTACTAAAATAAGAACTGAAGCTTTCCTGGCGACGTGTTAATTCAAAATCTTCTCGGGCTTCTAGCCAGATTTTGAATTAACCCATAATTACTATCCCGATTAAAAAGCTATGCCGTTCATTATGCTGTATTTGTAAAGTGTCTGGACGTTCCATACTAACTTTGCATGATTCTACCCTCTTTAGCGCTTCCAAATCCCGCTATTAGCGTCTTTTAGGGCCAAAAAAATACAAATATTGTAAATAAATTGCGAAATTTTGAATGTTCAAAAAGCATGATGAGAAAATAGTTTAATTGTACTCAGCGGTCGAGGGTTCCAGCGCTTTAACTAGAAAACTCCTAAGGTCGGCATTATCTGGCTATAACGGTACCTTTTCTTGAAAAAAATTTACATTTTAAAAAGGTGTTTTATCCTCTTATTGTGTATTTGCTTTAACTTTACTGTATCGAAAGAAACGGCTCTCTTCCTATCACTTAAAATATATTTTAACCATCGTCATATTTTCGACATTTTCCACTCTGCGCTCTCTTTCAGTGTTCATTGGCTTATCTACTAGCAGGGACTGAACGGGGCCAGGCAGTGAGCAGTGCTAGGAAGTGCAACATGTTTCGAAACGGGCTGTAGAGACCACGCCTACTCCATCATGTCATAGTTATGCTCTGTGTGCACTGAACCTCAATCCATTTCGTGACCCCGGACTGAACTCTACATATTAAACATAAGTTTCCTGGAATTAAACGAATGTTTCATTTCATTTTATTAATGTGATTTATCAGATGGTCCATCTGCGACGGCAGCTAATGTGTTACAGTTACATCTTGCAGGCCAGACCAAACAGTTGCTAAGTTCAAAGAAGTAGCATGTTTCCTTTATTGATGTTCTCTAAACTAGTGCATAATCATTGGCATTAAAAATATATTTTGATTGTTTTTGTTTTTCTCCTCTTCTATGGCCTGTGTTTGCTTTCCAGCCGGTGATTATGGATAGACTAGAAGGTTGTTCAAAAGAGATTTAGAGAAAATGATAATGAAATGGCACACTATTTTGACCAAACAAAAAGACAGATCTTATAAACGTTTTACATATTGTATATTATACAACGTTCGCCCATTTGTCTATCGAGTACAATGTAAATAGGAAGTAAAAAAATTATGTTATTTCACCCAGAAGTCGATACCAAGATTTCACTGGAAACACACGTTTTGAGGACTCCTGAATAAAAATAGTCTTTTTTTAGGAAAAGACCCATGTGTGCCTGAAAGAGAGAGAGAGAAACTGTGTGTGTGTGTGTGTGTGTGTGTGTGTGTGCGTGCGCGCAGCATAGCTCAGAAGCTAAAAGTCCGTTGAACACTAAACTTGGTATTTAAGTTTAGTATATTCCAAAAATGCGACACGAAGATTTTCAAGAAAATATCCCACCCCAAATTACCCCTTACATGGAAAAATTTTCGAAAAATTTTGTTTTTCTCAAATATAACATTAATAATTTTGATTAAAATACCGTTTAATAAATATATTTACAAGAAAAATTAGACGTATATCTTGAATTTTTTGGGAAGGAACCCTGAAGACCTCTTTATTCTAGGGACATTTGCATAACCAGTATTGCAACAATTGCCGGGATCACATCATCACAGCCGGTGTATCGGAATTTTGTCCCGCAGGAGCTATTTTTCATACTTGTAAATCTACTGTCATGGGGCTGTCACTTTTAAGCACTCTCAAAAACCAGTGATCTGGGCCGCTTTGAACCCCCCACTTTGGGATCAGAAGACCAGCGCCTAACCAACTGAGTTACCTAGACCAACAAAAACAGAAAGATATAGACAAAAACTTAGTATACAAAAATATAGATATCGTTCAAACACATTCTTTGTCATATACGTTTTATTTATTTATTTTTTTGTACAGTTAACTGTTTCCGAGATATTGCTTGTTATTGCCTTCAGTTTTGAACTACTTGAAGTTTTCTCCAGCAGGAAATTATCGTTTGTTTCATAACTGTTTTATTTTTCTTTGCAAAGCAAACAGAACCGAATTTCAATTGTTTCACATGGCACCGGCTTTTAAACATATTTGACTATCGCTTTAGCCTAGTGCAGCCTCTTATTTAGCTTCTAATTACAAGGAAGTAAGTAATAAATAAATGTATGCTAAGATTTGATTTTCTTTCAATGATGTAGCTAAATGCATAAACTTTTGTAAGAAGAGTTCGTTTTCAAAACAGGTACAGAAGGGCATGCGAAATGGAACATCCGCGTTCTTTTACACCTTTGGAATATTATTGCCTTCCGATTTTGGTGTTAGCTCATGTACGGTTCTTATTTGATTTGATTTATTTTGGGTGTTGTACGTTAGATAACACACGTACACTGAGAAACGAACCCGGGACCCATTGCACAGCAAGCATAAGCTCTATCGGCTGGACTTCGGGGTTGGCCTTTTAATTTGTTCTGCAATGCAATATACTTGCTTTATTTACCTGCAGATATTAATGCCGCAAGCAAGCGAAATAATTACTCCGCTGATTAATAAAAATATGAATTCATTTATGTACCTCCAATAATTCTCCATTAACACTGTTTAAAATAAATGTTTTCACATTAGATATGTTTTATTTTCCTAGCTATTAACGGCGGATCTTTATGAGAGATTATGGATTCAATTTTAGGGACAGAATTGTATTGGATATTTATGAAACTCTTTCAGTTATAACAAGGATATTAAATAAAACGGATGAATCTGCAAATGGGTTTAGTTTAGCTTTACTAAACAAGTGCCTCTGGGGCACAGAGAATTTCTGAAAACATCTGCAAAAGCATTAAGCAAATGCTTTTGGCAGCACCATGCTGAGCCAAGCGACGGGCGTCATAATGGCTGAAGTCACGGTTTGATGTGCCATACAACCTCTTGTCACGAGTCACAAAAACAACTTTACCTATTTTAGGGCATCCTGAATATAACGTGACCCTCCCCCCCGAAAAGAGCACATTGTTCTTACCAGTAATTTTATTCTGACATGTTAAGGCTCCCAATGAGGCTCTCCATCCTGGTTTTCAACATGTCAGAAGTGTCCTTGGTGTGATTCCTTACCCTCAGCACCTCTAAGGGCAATGTTCTGCTGAAATCAGGTGTCTTAACGAATGCCTTGTAACGTAAACAACGTGTAATGATTTGTAGGGTTGGAGACTTCTGCTGCAAGATCACCTGGTGAAGGGTTCTTGAAGGTTCTTCTCTTTAGTACCGGGAAAATTAATGCAAATACACAAAAGAAAGGAAGAAGAAGAAAAAAGGAATCCAAAGCACTTGGTTTCCTTGCTAAAAGTTCGTTACCCTGCCTTCACTAGTGCATTAAAGAAAAATGAACCACAGCTGTTTAGGTGGTAATGCCTGTTTATGACCAAGAGGGTTGATTGTAGTGCATACCAGACCCTGACAATGCTAATTACCCAACCGGTAGATACGGTTTCTAAGTGTTTATCAAAAGTGAATTTTGCAATAAGGATTTATCTTTAGTTTTATTTATCCTGACGGACGTTAATGGTTTGGCAGATAACGTTTTTTAAATGTAAGTTACTATTGCAACGAGGATTTAGTTTTAATTATATTTATGTCTATTTTCGTTCGATTGTTTGAAATAGTTTTGTAAACACATCTATCTCTGGTTCTTGTTATATACATTATTTTGTTAATAATTTACTATTGCATTGTTTTTTATTTTTGGCTTTTGCCACCATCATCATTATCATGGCTCCCCAAACCCTAATACTCTTAAGAATACTGACTGGGGGCGGAGATTAATGCTGTGGTTCTTCGCTACTAGTATCCTTGAATTCAGAGCAACTAAGTAGCCCTAATCGTTAAGGTAATAAATTGAAATACTTTTAGTAATGTTTAACGCTTACTATATTTGACACTAAATGCAGTGAACTAGTCAGGTGACAATTGGGAAACAAAATTTGTGAAAGAAATGTTTCAGGCCAAAGTTTAAGCTATTTCCCAGGCATTAATCAGTTATAAGGACTAGCTAGAGAAAACCTCAGCAAGAGGTGCTGGCGGAATTTGAACCACAGACCTCCCAGTCACGAGTCCACTTATTTGTGTTTTATGGAGATGAGGATGATGTTGAAAATTAAACGATTCTGGTAAACTTTATCGCCCGTTCTTAAAAGGATGACGCCGTAGACTTTGGGCACAGAGGATACACGAAATGAAATTATAATTGGGAAGAAGAACTTTTAGACATACCTTTAGGTATCTCCTCGGTAATTGAAAATTATGAGGAGAACGGACCTGGTAGGATGTGAACCGCAGATCTCCCGTTCACGAGTCCGCGCCTTAAGCCTTTTTCTTTTTCTTAATACATTTCCGGAGGCTGGTCGGTACTACGCCGCCTTATTCTTTTTTCTTATACTTCTTTTTTCTCCTTTCTTCCTCTAAATTTCCTTTGTTTACCGTTTTCTGTTTAATGACAAATACACATACATGTACACATTCACAAACACACAAACACCCATGCCCAAGGCGAGACTCGAACCCACGATCCTCTGCGCCACAAATCACCAAAGCGTGGCGCTTTAGCGAGCGCAGCCATATAGACTTTGGCAGATTTCCTCTAAGGGCCTGATTCTCGGATTCGGAGATTCCACAACTCTGATGATTTTCCAGGTTGGTAACAATTTTAAAGCGGCTTATATAGCTACTACAGTACTTTTCTTTTACATTGTGGCCACCGGCCTCCGCAACACTTTGAGTCCCGTTGAAACAGTTAATACTCCCTCAACCGCCTCACTTCTCATATTCACAATTGCATAGACACCAACTCTATATTTGGCAGCGGAAAGGATGTTGCAATATATAAACCAGTATTCATAGAACTTTTCATTTGCTGGAAAATTGAACAAATGGTTGATTCATTTGAAGTTTGAAGAAAAATATTGCTAAATGGGTCTCATCTCATTCCTATTGGATCGTGTGGCCGAGGTCTTAAGAGATGGAGCCATGAGCTGCAGGTCTGCGGTTAAAATCTAGCCTCCCTGACTAAGATTTCCTTTTAAAGACTTTCCTCTCTTCAAATAACTGGAAAATGCCAGTGAGGAGAGATACCTACCTTAAATTTAGCACTGGAGTATATCTTTCCTCAATTATTATGTCATGTATCATAAGAGTCACCGCCTGTGATACCCTATGAGTAAATACTGGAACTAAAGCTACAAAAACGCAAAACAAAGAATGAACATATATAAAGTAAAATGGAAAGGACGTGTTATTTATGCACACTCTTTAACTACTGTGGTTCTCAGCGTCCCATTCTAAATTGAGCGTGAAAGACCGCTTAACTTTGCTCAGAGACCTCTCTATGAGACTTGAGGTTCCTTTACGTGCCGAAAATCTACGACACGAGACCAACGTCTTTACTTCCCTTCAGAAGGAAGCCATGTTAAGCATTTTACAACCGAAAAAAAAATCAATCGTCCTCCGCCGGGTTTGAATCCGCGACCTTGTGTATATGAAGTTAGCATAGTAACCATTACACCACGCTCCACGCCGGGGCCTCCCTCCCGAGACTCGAGAGGGCTGACATCTACTCTGGGCAGCAGCTACGACACCACCTCCCGGCGGATCTGGCAGCAGCAGCGGCAGGAGCAACGGCAGCATCCCCCCAGCGGCAACGCAGTGGGCATTCGTCCCTCTACTAGCTTGCAGCTCCGACGCCTGCGGGTGCTCGGCTTCTATACAGCGGCAACGCAGTGGGCTCTGACCCCCTATTAGCTTGCCGTTCCGCCGCCAGTGTGCGAGCGGCCCCACAGACAGCTTGCTGTCATTTTGTAAAGAGCAGGAGCACCCCTACTTTCCTACTCCTCTTCTGCTGTCATCTTTCTTTTCATTGACCTGACAAGACCGACTGACAACGGAAACAGCGGGTCCGTAAGGCCAGAGCCAAGGGTGAAGGCCATTGGCCTGAAACCTCGAGCCGATATGGCTCGCACAGGCGCCTCCTCTAAGGAGGTCCGGTCCTCTGCGGACAGCCGTAGGGCAACCGCACCTACCCTGACCAGTGACGACGGGCAACAGCCAAGCACCAGTCAACATACTCCCTCACCAGAACCTTCGCGCAAGCGAAGCAGGACGTCTATTGGCGGCAGCAACAGGCGCAAGCCATCTTCGCCTCACCGCCTCGTAGCGGTTGAGAGTGTACACACCAGTCAGGACCCCACCAGTCCTTACTCCATCCCTATGCCCGACTCTGACACCGACGTTGAACCTGACGGGCCGTGGATAACTGTCCACGTAGGGGCCCGCAGAAGCGGTCGTTCCTCCCCCAACCCAACCGCACCACCACAGGGAATTAACCAACCCCCAACCCAAGGGGGGCGCAAAATCCCGCCTATAGTTGCCGACGCTTTCCGCAACCACGTTGTGGTAATGAGAAAGCTGGCAACGAAGCTTAGGGGCCCCTTCGAGGCCCGGCGGAAGCTAAGGAAAGTCCACCTCCATACCTCCTCGGAAAGGGATTTCGAGGCAGCGAAGGCTGTATTACGGGACGAACAAATCCCGTTCTACAGCTACTCGCTGCAGCGGCCCTAAGTGGAGCGTAGGATAACACGAGGCCTTGACTCCGACTGCACCCCTGAGGATGTCAAGGCGGCCCTTCAGGACGAGTACTACATCACTCCTACCTCCGTGGCACGTTTCAGTAAGACGGTGGCAACAGACGACGGCACTCAGCGAGTGCCTATGCCCTTATTCCTGGTCGTGGTACCAAGGGAACACGCCCAGACAGTTCAGCCGATAGACGCCGTCCGTCGGCTTATCTTCACCGTCGTGCGTATCGAAAGATACCACGGCTAAGAGGGACCTGTGCAGTGCCATAGGTACATGGGCTTCAATCACTCTAGCAGTGTGTGCGAGCGCAAGCTCGCGTGCCTGCGGTGTGGTGAAGCCCATCTACTGAGGGACTGCACAAAGTCCTATGAAGCTCGCCACTGTGTGAACTGTGGTGAGGCGCACGTGGGCTCATATAAATAGCTGCGAAAGTGCCTTGTTGAGAGCCGCCGCGAAGGCCCCCAGGAGCCAGCTAATGGAGTCCTTCTCCTCGGCACTAAACCGCGCTGAGGGAACGCTGCGCGCCGCAGAGATTGTGCCAGCTCCGTCCTTGACGGAGACCCCAACCCCCCAACCTGGTCCGTCTACGTCAACGGAGGAAGCCGCCCCGACGCCCTCGGCAGAGGGCCCACGCCGGACTTCTCCAAAAAAGAAGTCCAAGAAGAGAGGAAAGAAGAACCGCCTGGCGCCCGGCCAGTCGGGTCAATCAGAGGCTCCCACCTCTGTGCCACGCCCCCAGCACTACAGCAGCTACCAGTGGCGGAAGCTCCAGCAGCTGCCGCCACAGTGCCGACTCCAGCTGCGGAGGCTCCCGCTGCACCTACGACCACAGCGGCTTCCTCGGCCTTTACAGCGGCCATCCCACAGGCAGACCTGGATGAACTTCAGGGCCTAGCCCTGTGGTTCGGTGACCTCCTAAGTAAGATCCTACTATACTGCGAAACTTCAGTTGCAGTACAGTGACCCCAGACTCTCCCCCCTCCAGAAACACACCCTGTTCCTCCAAACCTTGGAGCAGTTGAACCCGGGTTCCGCTAAGTAATGGATTCTAGATTCGTTCGGAGACCATTGCGACTCGCGTACTGGAACGCGAACGGCATCCGGGGACAACGCCGAGGCGTCCTTGAGTTTGTACAATCGTACGGAATTGACATCCTGATGGTTTGCGAAACCCATCTGGATGCTGTTACTGATTTCTCGCTGCCTAGTTACGTCACCTATCGGTCCAATCGGGTTGGCCGACAGGGTGGCGGTACAGCTATCTTCATTAAGAACCACATAACCCATACTCCTGTCCAACTCCCAGCACTAAAGCACGTGGAGGCCTGTGCAATCCGGCTTGCCGTCGCCGGGCTAGACGCGCTGCTGATAGCTGCATATGACCCACCAAACTACCGCTTCCATGAAACGGACTACACTACCCTACTCAACCTTCACCCAGTGGTATGCATCGCAGGAGATCTCAACGCGAAACATGCCCTCTGGCACAGCCGCACCAACAACCCCCGAGGCCGCGGGCTCTACCGCTTCATCAGCGGCAACCCCGCCCTCGTCGCGTACGGACCGAGAGGACCTACGTGTCATCCGGCTCGCGGCAGACCGGATGTTCTTGACTTCATAATCACCAAGAACACACCATTTCATCTAGACCTCTCGGCGGTCAACGAGTTGGACTCCGACCATGACCCTGTCGTGGTGGATACAACCGAGACCGTATCAGCTCTGGTAACACCAGACTGGATAAATGAGATCGACTGGGACGCAGCCGTCCTAGACCTAAACAAAACCGTGGACCCGCGACCGCGCATCGATTTCATCGAAGCGCTGGAAGTGGCAGCCACGGCCTTCTCCCGACAACTCCTGAATGTGGTACGCGCGCATACCTACCGCATCCCATCTAGCAAACCTAACCCGAGAACCATACCTAATGAATTTCGTCAGCTGCTAAAAGCCAACGCAACCATACGGAAGCTATGGCAGCGCTTCCGCCATCCCAGGATCCAAGCAGTGTACCAGCGGTTCAAATCCCTGGCAAGGCGCCTGCTTCGCGCGCACCACAAAGCGGCCTGGGAACACACAATGGCAAATGTAAACCTGGAAGAGAAACAACCCTGGAGGATCATCCGATCCCTCAGGAAAGACAAAAGTCAGTTTCAGCATCCCATCCATGGCACCCGTGGGAGACTCTTTTGAGCCCCAGGATAAAGCCATGGATTTCGCAGATTATCTGGAGTCTCAATTCGAACCCCGCGAAGACCCCCAGGACGAGGACTTTACTAAGCTCGTGGAAGCGACGGTAGACCACCTCTATGAGGAGCCCCCGCCGCCCCATGAGGAGATCCGCACTCCTTTAATCACCCCGAAAGAGGTGGCTTCCCAACTCAACAACCTAAAGCCTAACAAAGCCCCTGGACATGACGGCGTTACGGCGCCTATGTTCCAGCACCTACCCAGAAAGGCCGTAATCCACCTGACACGAATTTACAATGCATGACTGCATCTATATCACTTTCCAACGTGTTGGAAGGAGGCGAGGGTAGTCTGCGTTTTGAAACCCGGCAAGGACCCGGTCTTCCCGTCAAGCTATAGATCTATTAGCTTACTTCCGATCGTCTCGAAAGTATTCGAGCGGTTACTCCTACCTCGCCTCACCCCTCTCTTCGAAGAGAGACTCCTACTCCCGGATCATCAGTTTGGTTTCCGTACTAGACATTCCACAACCCTGCAGTTACTGCGACTGGCTGAGAAGGCTGCCCTGGGCTTCCAGGACAACTTCAAAACAGTCGCGGTACTCTTGGACGTGGAAAAGGCCTACGCCACCACGTGGCATCAGGGACTCTTGTACAAGCTCAAGAACGCAGAAATCCCTCCCCCCTACCTTCACTTGCTTAGTAGCTTCCTTCGGGACCGCACTTTCATGGTGAGGGTGGAGGGGAGGCAGACTCATAGCGGCGGGAGCGTCGGAAGGCAGCGTGCTGTCGCCGTTAATCTTTGCCGCCTACATGTCCGACTTCCCCACAGAACCCAGTACAGTTACGTGCCAGTATGCCGACGATGTCCTCATAATGGCGCGTAACAAGAACGCCCGATATTGCTTCCCCCCGCTACAGAGACAGCTCCAGGCCATAGGCAGATGGAGTGAACAGTGGCGGATGGCCATCAGCCCGCAGAAGAGCTCAGCTCTACTGCTGGCTAAAGTCCGTGGCTGGCGACCGGAGAGGTCACTGAGGTTGCGGCGGTGGCTTATCCCCTGGGTCCGCACCGCCAAATACCTTGGAGTCCCTCGACCGCGGCCTTACTTTCACTCCACATGTCAGGGAGAAGGTCGGTATGGGACACGCTGCCCTACGGCAGTTGTTTCCCATCTTCCGCTCCACCATGCCTACATACCTAAAACTACGGCTGTACCGCGCAGTCATCCCGCCCCTGATGCTGTACGGCTGCGAGGTCTGGGGTTCGGTGGCTCGTTCCACCATCCGCAGGCTGCAGACCGTGCAGAACAGGGCATTGTGGATGATATACGGCACAGACCGTAGATTCCCGTCCCACATTCTCCATTCCCACTCCGGAATCCCTTACATAGTGGACGTTGTGCGAGAAAGAGCTCGCACAATATACACTAAACTTGCTCCCCACCCAGGTGAACACTCTCGGTCTTTACGACCACACGCTGCCTAGGAGACGCGTAAGCTACCGCCTTCCCAAGGACGCCTTGGGATGGTAGTTTTCCGGCCGCTTCTCCCTTCTTTACAGTTCTACCCGCCAAGTTAAGCAGCATCGGGCCCGGTCCCGACTCGGACGGGTGACCGTCCAGTTGTACTCCGACCAGATCTGCAACACTGGCTTCCCCCACCCCGTACCTACATCCCTTCAGTTCTCCCCGCTAGCCGGCACTGCTTTCCTTGACAGCCCGCAAGCGGCTTGCCAAGGTAAGCAGCATCGGGCCTGGTCCCTCTCTGGGTGGGTGACCACTCAGGTGGGTAAGCCAGCCCGCGCCGGCTGCACAGAGGGAAACACCCTGCCCACATTACTTCGACACAGACATAAACGCTTGCACAAGACTACATCTTTTATATCACACGGGTAAATCCGCGAGAAAAGCGGATAGGTACCGTGGTGATTTGCCCCCGCCCGAGTACCCTCGGGCGACTAGTTCCTGCTCCTGGCTCCTGGCTCCATTACACCACGGAGGGCGACACATATAATGTCACGGCTTGAATGACGCAACAACGTGTAGGCGACTACATGGAATTTCAATCCGTGGTCACCAATATGACAAAATTAATTTTAAAAGTTTGCCATTGCTGTGAGGGTAATCACGAACCCGAAAAATGGATGCATTGCGATTCCTGTAAATGGATTTCTCAAAGCGTACAGAAGAATTGCATTTTTCATCACACATTACTTCGAAAAATGATCGTAGATATTAAAGTTGCAAAGTATTTTTTTAAGATAGAGAATACTATTTCGGTGCCCGGATTTTGATATGATGTAATCTGAAACCTAGTTTGCATTATCAGTGATTTTGTTTAACAGTTGAGCACTGCGTTTGAAATTAAGGTAATCCTTCACACCTCCATGCGATCTATTTAAACAATGTATATGTATGTTGAAAAAGTGTCTTTGACTTTTGGGAAGTCAAGGCCCTTTCAATAAAATTGTTAGAGGGGCGATGCCTCTGGTTTTGTAAGTTATAGGGGGCAGAAACTACCCCCCCCCCCCACCGGAGTCTATGCGCAATCGCAAGGGCTTCGGTAAATTGCGACTAACCCCATTTTGTTATTCAAAGAGGTATACCTAGGTCGTGAGGCGAGACATGAACCAATCTTACGCACAGGAGAAGTTGCTTTCCTTCCCTCCATCTCTGCAACATCTAAGATGCCAGCTTGGCGGGAATGACACAACCACAACAGCGTGCAGCGTTAAACAACTATTGCAGTTCACTTGAAGGCAAGTAATTCTTGACACATATCCGTAGTTACAGCAGAATCACTTTTTTTAAACTAATTATTTTTATATATATAATGTCTCTATCAATATGTAGAACATGATACGAGTGTGTTTCTCTCACACGAGTGTGTGTAAGGAATAACTGTTTTATTACACATAGCCGTGTGAAGGACAGGAGTTGGATAGGTGGAGTCAGACTGAAAAATTCAATGCTATAGCCGGGATTTGAACCACGGATCTCTCGATCTCTAGCCGGTTGCTCTGATACTGAGCTTCCATGGCAACATGCCGGCATAGCATTGAATTTCTCAACTGATTCGCATGTTTCCCGGTAAACCACAAGGTGATCTCAAATTATTTTGAGATGACAACCCCAATGGCGACTTACAATGCTGTAAGTACTTTTGACCCAGGATTCATAGTATGGCCAACTATTATGGTCAATTTGTAAGGAATAAATGTTTTATTACACAAGCCGTGTGAAGGACAGGAGTTGGATAGGTAAAGTCAGACTGAAAAAGTCAATGCCATAGCCGGGATTTGAAACACGGATCTCCCGATCTCTACCCGGTTGCTCTGCCACTGAGCTACCATGGAAACATGCCGGCATTCTCCGGTTTTTATTTTTTTATTTTCTATTTATTTATTTTTGTGGCTGGATGTCCAAAATGACTGTTCGTGAAGTTAGCTTAAATTAGCCTTCAGTTTGACCGGCATACCTAGTCAGGTTACTGTTAATGTTTCAGAAATCAGAATTTGGTACCTGAAGCACACATCAATAGGTATAGCCTTGGATACTATTAAAAGTTGGGAAAATTGCCTTCCTGCATACATGAGCAAAATATTAGGTAACTTAGAACAATGTATAACTGGCGTCTTTTGGAAAGTCTTCACAATACATTGTTATTGGATTTTGAGATTTGTATCTATACAGTATTAATCACTAGATATATCATTCCACCCTTAAGTTAGGTTTCAGCGACGCTCAGCAAATTTTGCTTGGGTGGCGTCAAAACAACACGTCGTCAATTTTAGAATGACATAAACATGAGGATTAGAAAACCATAACGACTCATTATAGAAGTTTCTGAATGTTGGCAATAGTAATTTTCCTACGTATCATGCATACATTGGCTAAGATTGTGCTTTCGAAAACAAGAATACAAGCGCAACGCGTACGTTTTTAGTTTAACGTCCCTTAACGTAGTTAGTCATATCGGATGATCCATAAAACCGGTGAAATGATCTCGGGATCCATAAAGCTCAAAGTTTCTCGACATTCGTATTTTCAGGATAAGGGAAACCCCCGAAGAAAACCCTATCGAAGTAACTCACCCTAAGCGACATTCGAATCTCAATGTGTTTGTATAAACCCGCGCCTCTCTACTCCATGATCCGATATTCTACTTTGTACTACTCTGAAGTAGAATATCTTGTACGCTCTCTGTCTCGAAGAGTATGTTTAAGTTTGTTGACAGACATATGGTTTTAGGAACAAAACCTGGCCAGTATCATAAAGATTGGCAATTGTTAAATTGCATTGCAAATAGTGCAAACATTAAGGAAAAATATGATTTTCTGTATCTATAACCTGTGGCCTATATGCCCCGTATTTAAATTGTGCAGATAATCTTCCGTGCTATAACAGAGTTGCAAAACTCAACGGGGCTATTTCAAGTTAAAACCGGTCAGTAAGAAACGGGCGTGAGTGACCTTCGTTTTACCCCTCTCAATGAGTGCGACTCACTCACCGTCACCACTGATAAACAAGAGGGGCAAAACGTTGGTCGCTCACCCCAGTTCTCCATTCACTGGTTGTAACTTGAAATAGCCCCGTTGAGTCTTGCAACCCTTCTAACACACGAAGGGATATCTGCACACGTCTTTTACGGGCATTTAAACCACCTGGAATACTATTGCATTATGCCAGGTAACAAAATGTGTACAGACTACCTCCGTGGTCAAGTGGTCAGCGAGTTGACTTCTTACCCGGAGGTCCCGGGTTAGATTCCCGGTTGGGGCGGGAAATTTTTCTTTAACCAGAATTATTCCCTGTCCCCCACAGAGTCTGGAAGTACGAATGTGAGAGTGAATGTGTGTGTGTGTGTGTGTGTGTGTTTGAGGAAAATAAAATGATTTAAAACCTACAGACAACGAGTTGTTTCAAGTGCAAAGCCCCCGATATGACCTTAGATGTTAAAGAGGCCTATATAAATGAAACAACAACAAACAGGAGCACAGTGAGCATCTACTGCCTACAATGCTAGAAACAATTGTAATTGCTACAATTTTTTTTTTGTTTTTTTGTTTTTTGTTTTGCTCTATGAAAGCGATTGCTTCCAACATTTTCTTCACATATTTCGAAGTTTTATTGCAATCAGAATTAAAAAATGGAATGACACCTTGGGAAAGAACATGTTTTACATGAGTGTTGCAAATAACCTCGGTTTCTGTTCGTACGGTATTCCAGTCCGGGTTCAGTTTTTACTTTCTCTACTTAGTACATAGCACATAGGTAGAGAAGGTATTGCATTCCACCCACATGTTTTAGGTTCCCCCGAATTAAAAAAAGCGTGCGTGTGTCTTCGAAAACGATAACTCAAAAACGAAAAGCGGGTACAATACCAAAATGTGTATACTCCAAGCTTGCGACACGGAGATTTTGAGGAAAATCCTCCCATCACAAAATACCCCTTATATAGAAAAAGTTTAGTAAATGTCAAATAAACTGTATATCTTGAATTTTCTGGAAATAGCCTCTGAAGTCCTCTTCATTCTGGATGACATTTTATTATTGTCTACTCCTGGCCATCCAAAAGAATTACAATCACATAGCAACCAGCTTTTAAAAGATTTGTCGGCATATTTAGCCTAGTGTACTCCCTTGTTTGCTTTCTTCTTACAAGGAAGCAAACAATAAGAGCGTTTCTACTAATGATTATGTTGGTTAACCTATAGTAGATAGAATAATAGGCGTTTTGGCAATAATTTATTACGGAGATGTGGAGAAAGCCATTGAATGGAACACTAGAGTTTTTTCTAATATTTTCAACACTCCCTGTGTTGATAACCTGCAAGTTACAATTTTTACGTCATTAGTTTGTCAAATTGTTATATTTAACGCGAATAATTATTCTAAGCCTATATTGTTAATAAATTCGCTGAACAATATTTCTCATCGAAAATATCCATTGTTCACCTATCAGCATGAGTGGAGCAAAGCTAGAGAGCATACATAACCTTTAAATCTAGAACTGACGGAGCATCAATGATCTTTAAGGAAGAAAAATGTGTATAAAATGTTGACGTAAACTGTGGCGGTTAAAGGGCTGATGCATTTTGGTGAAACAGAGTTTTCACTTTTGAAGAGCCATCAACATTTTTATGACCCTCAAATGTCTTGACGATAATTTATGAAACCGGGATTAATATCCTTTAGAGCTAAACTCCTGGTAACGTTTAAATGCGCTAAGAATCCTAATAAACCTTATATTTTAAAGTACTCTGTTAGTGTAAAAAAAAAAAAAACTTCCGAAATTGTAAATAAAAGAAGCTTTTAGGTAAATAGAGACTATAAATACTGAAGGTGTGGTCTTTACTGTCCATGTTTACAAGAATTTCCAAGCATAAGAACATTTATGGGTTTAGTTCAGGCTTCTCTCCAGTAGAGTGCTGGTAAAAGAAAGTTGAAGAGCGCAGCGGGAATCGCTCCTGGTGTGCAAAGCACCTCATGATGCCACGTTAGTGAGAAAAATAGCTCTGTAAACCTGTCCATTGTTACACGCTTTCATTTCTTGCTAAATTTCTGTTTCAGCAGGGCGTACAATGGTTCTGGGAGATAGCTACCGATGTGTGTAAAAACACAACTTTATTCCTAGTGGAAGAAAAATGTATACCGTGTGCCACCTAGAACCTTTATTACTTTTTCTATACGTATTTGTACATAGTGCATGGGGGAAATAATCTATTCCACCCAAAAATTGGATACCGAGATTTCACAGGAATATATATATATATCTATATATATATATATATATATATATATATCCCCAGAGTCCAACAAAAGCATTTTTAGAAGGTCCGTGTGTGTCTTTGGACCGCATAGCTCAAAAACTAAAGACCGTTAAACATCAAGCTTGGTATTTAAGTTTGGTGTCTTCCAAGGATGCGACACGAAGATTTTCAAAAAAATTCCCCCGCCTCAAAATATGTTTTACGTGGAAAAATGTTTTAAATATTTTGTTTTTCTCAAAAATGCTCCTTACGTTGTTTTTAAACACCGCATATTAATATTACATCACAAACAAAATGTATTTCTTGAATTTCCTGGGAAGAGGCTTTGAAGAGCTGTTAGTTCTGGATGAATTTTGTAGAATTTTGCATAACTGGTAAACCGTAAACAGATACACAAAATCCTACTCCACAAAAAATACAAAAACACGCACAATTTCTACAGATTTCTAAAAAATTATAAAATTAGGCTGATGAAATATATTAGAAAATGACAGAATACATTAACTGTATTAGTGTTTGCTCTTCATGCATACTGAAAATGAAAATTTTCTCTCTGTTCTGATTCACATAGAAATAACCATTAGTTTATTATGCTGCACCGAAGCTTTATCTCACTCTGTATGCACAGTCATTCTTTATTTCACCTACTCTTCCCACATACTAAAAGAACACTTGAAATACCCAAAGAAAAAAAAAAGATTCTTGCATTCAGATGAATTTCTTTGCCCTCTGCAAACAAATTATTCTTACAAAGGAATATTCTTCTATCCACACCATGTCATATGAGATAAATATTAACACAATGGGTCTTACTACATGGTTCCTTTTAAGCAGAATGGAACTAAGGGAATATACCAAGCTTAAGCGATAGTCAAATCTTTTAAAAGCCGATGGATATGTGAACAACTGAAGCTCTGTCCGCTTCGCATTTCCAGAAAAAACAAAAGAGAGATGAAACGAAAAGGATCCCGTTTGAGAAACACGTAGTTTAAAATTGAAACCAATAGCAAGAAATATCTCGGAAATTGTCAACTCTGCAACAAAATCGTATGTGACATAAATTGTGTAGTAAGCTTTTTCTATCTCTTACTGTTTAATCTTATTCAAAATTCTACAAAACTCATTCAGAATTAACAGATCTTCAGAGGCTATTCCCAGAAAATCCAATATACATTTTATTTTTGAAGTAAATATATTTAATATACCGTATTGTAATCAAAATCGTTAGAGCCAATTTTGAGAGAGAAAAAAATATAAAAAATCCATATAAAGGGTAGTTTGTGGTGGAGGGATTTTTTTCTTTAAATCTTCGTGTCGCATTCCTTCGGAGATACTAACTTTAAATACCAAGTTTGGTATCTAACAGTCAATTCGTTTTTGAGCTATGCTGTATTCACAGACGGGGTCCGTTTTCTAAAAATGTTTTTTCGCATTCAAGGAACTTCAAAACATAATTCCGGTGAAATTTCGATATCAAATTTTTGGGTTGAATACAATATGTACCTTCTTTACTCACTATGTACATTGTACATACGTAAAAATAACTTCAAATATATAGATAGAGACAGAGAAAATCATAACCAAATAGATATAATAAATGTAACAATTCCCTCTGAGTGAGCAAACATGCAACAATTATTTGGTATAGGTACTTAGGAAATCACGGAACAGGTAGGGTAGGTAGATTTTGAATAGCAGATTACTTCAAATAAAGTAGAAACTGTATATTTGAAAATTTTAATGATTTTCGTTTTTCCTTAGTCCATGTTATAATGCATACTATACCCTTATATTATTTAAACTGATATTTTATGCAGTAAAATAATGGAATTAAAACCCATGTATATTTAACCTAAATAAAGCTAATAAAAAGGAAAAATACAAGAAATAAAAGAAAATACAGACATTTACAGATAAAAATTTAGCGGTGTTCCACCTAAGGGTTCGCCTAACAGAAGGTTAATACATATTGATATTTCAGGTGCTTCTTATAAATTTGTAACACATTTATACACAATGATGTTATAAAAATTACTCGATATCAGATAGTCGCTTGAAATCGTGGATTCTCTCAGCTGCCATAATTATTCTCAAACTAGCAGTGCCTTTTTCAGTTGCAATTGCCTCCGATATATTACGTATATTTATTTTATATACCTCGCTCAAAGGGACAACTCTTCTTCATATTTCTACTTTCTCTAGCCATGATGTACAATGTGCATAGTGGATAGAGGAGGTATTGTATTCCACCCAAAATTTGATAACAGATTTCACCGGAAATATATGTTTTGGGGTTCCCTGAGTCGGAAAAATCATTTTTAGTAGAAAGTCTGTGTGTGTGTATGTTTGTGTGTCAGTCTGTGGACAGCATAGCTCAAAACCGAAAAGTCGGTTAAATAACAGACTTGGTAGTTAAGTTCAGTATATTCCAAAAATGCGACATGAAGATTTTCAAGAGAATCCCCCACCCCAACTACGTTTCATATGGAACATTTTTCGAAAGTTTTGTTTCTCTAAAAATAACTCCAACGATTTTTATTTTTAGATTCAGTATAATAAAGCCATTTGCATCACAAAAAAGTGTATATCTTGAATTTTCTGAGAATATTGTTGAATTTTGCCTAACTGGTAAACCGTAAGATATAGACAAAAACTTACTACACAAAAAATGAAGATCTTCTTAAAATACATAATTTATGTCATGCTTGCCAAGCGGAAGACCTGGGTTCGATTCCCAGTACCGGCATGGGGATTTTTCTCCCGCTGTAAGACCTGGACCGGGGTGTGCTCAGCCTCGTGAGGTTTCTGGGGGGCTATTTCTTTTTGTTTGGATAGTGTTTAAGGCCCGCTTTTACTACCAAGGCACCGCAGGCGATGGGGGGCCAATTGAGGAGCTACTTGATGGAGAGCTAACGGCCCCAGGTCGTGTAGAGCGCATTAACTGGCCGGGGGGATCGAAGCGCTGCCCACGTCTCACCCCCCAATGCTGCACCCGATTCATGACGTCTGTAATGGACCGAGATGAGGGACTCAGCGGCCGGGCGGTAGACCAAGGCTCTTAGTGAGGAGTTAAGTCATGTCATGAAGATACGTTTTACTAGCAGAGTTGACAGTTTTCCAGATGTTCATTTTTATTGGTTTCAATTTGAAACTAATTAGCTTTTCTCAAGTGGGACCATGCAAAGCGAACCTAACCTCAATTGTTTCATATAGCAATCAGATTTTAAAAGACTTTAACTACTTTAACCTAATGTATTCCCTTATTTTCCTTTCTCATATAAAGAAACAAGTAATACGTCCAATTCTGCTAATGTTTATTTGTATTAGCATGACGAGGATAAAAGAATAATCTTTTTTTTTTTTAAATTAATTTGTTTGTGGAACATCTAAAGAAAGTTATATGAATGAAACACATCCGATTTTTCATTCCATTATTAGATTTTATTCACCTGCATCCTGATTTCAGAACCCCTAGATTCCATTTTTTCTACAAGCTTTCTTTTTCCGTTGTACCGTTTCTATGGAAGCAGTAATGAAGAGTACTTCACCAAGTTTAATTGAATTTATGGCTCAATTCAGAGCGTAACTAGAAGGAATGTCTTCCCATTGTTTGATATTTACCATGCTCTGGCAGATACGCTACAAAAGATACAGGATTGATGCTAATTCCTTTCACTGCAGGAGAGCAGGTGGAATGTGAATTGGTCTGTGATTTATTACAGACGCTCACGGTTTCGTTCTTATCGCCCAACTTTTACTCCAATTCTGTGGATGTTTCCTTAGCCCCACTATTGTTGTACTTTAAACGTATGCCACGAACCTGGAAGGGCAACTACTTACCACTGATTGTTAGCAGATAATTACCAGAGTTCTGGAATGAATGACACACTGACATACCTATAATCTAATTTCATCAATCTTCTTCAACCCTTTCCTGGTAACATGGAAAATACAATACAAGGGTTGCTCTTATCCCGTAATATTTTCTTATACAAGTTTTATTATTTTTAAGGGTACCCATAGGTGAGATATTTAAATTCAACCAGATGGTTCACCTGTCCCTTATTATTTTCGGAGATAGGCAACACTTCATACTCTGAAATCAATAAGGTTGAAATTACTGCACCTGTCAACCATTTGGAAACCACACAAAACTAGCCCGCTTTTAATAGGAAAATAGACCTTAGCAGCAACAGTTACGTCCACTCCAAGTGCATGCGCTTAATAACTCATGTTACATTACATGTTATATCAATAGGATGGCTGCTATACGTTCTAGAACGTAAATTAGAATGTATAGAGGTTAAACGAACGGCTTGAGCTAAAAAAAGGAGTCAGACAACAGTTAAAAAGAGATCAGAAGCGGAGAGGGAGACATGTGTGACACTACACCTACAAATTTTAACGCAGCAACCTGGCGCAATGATTGTAGCTCAAATGGTTAATTTCATGTTCCCTCATCACCCAGCGTATCAGCGGTTTGAGTCCCACAGTCTGCGTGCACTTTTTTTCTTCTTTACTTATTATCCATCGAGGTGAAAAGTTAGTTTAGTGTCTATAATTTTAGGTGTAAACAAAAAGGTATACAAATTAAGAACAAACGGCAGTTCATTTTACATGTTCTTCAGTTTTCGATCCTTAATTTTCTTTCTAATTTTTTGTAAAAGAAACTTCACTAACACTTTAAATAATACTGGACTGATAAGGCTAGAATAAACATAAACTAAGAGAACAACGATAAAAATAAGAAATAAGCAAGTTAAAAAAAGTTCCAACATCCCATCTAGCCAACCCAGGAAGAAAGAAAGCGGGAGAAAAAATTGTCGACATTTTGGTTAGATTCGGACCTATATCGAGCATCTTGTAACTTATGCCAACACCACTCGTTAAACAAACATGCTACTGTTCAGCTGTAACTTGTAGCGCCAAAGTCTGTAATGTTAGACTGCAGAAGACGGACCTGGGAACGATGTTTTCAGGTTAGAGTAATTTGCGGGTTGCATAAAACTAGGGAATAAGGGACAGGTGAACCACCTTGTATATTAATGGACATGTGAGGGATATAGTATCAAAATCTACCATACCCATTTTCACTTTCTCTACACGAACTATGTATATAAAGAAGGTATTGTATTTCATCCAAAAATTCGATACCGAGATTTCACCGGAAGTACATGTTTAGACACCCTGAATCCAAAAAAAAAAAGCATTTTTAGAAAAATTTCTGTGTGTGGGTGTGGGCAGCATAGCTCAAAAACCAAGCTTCGTATCTAAGTTCGGTATCTTCCAAGCATGCGAGAAAATCCCCCACCACAAACTACCATTTACATGAACAAATTTGCGAAAATTTTGATTTTTTAAAAACTGGCTCTAACGAATTTGATTAAAATCCCGTATATTAAAGATATTTACATCCAGAATAAAAATGTATATCTTGAATTTTCTGCGAATAGCCTCTGAAGACTTGTTTATTCCGGATGAATTTTGCCGAAGTTTTCTTGACTGCTAAACCGTAAGAGATAGGCAAAAACTTACTACATAAAAGTGTAGATCTCGTCAAAATACACGATGTATTCCCTTCATATTTTAGTTGTAGAAGTAATCGTTTCTGAGATATTCCTTGTTATTGGTTTTAATTGTGAAGTACTTATACTTTTCTAGATAGTTCGTTTCTTCTACTCCTGGCCAAGCAAAGAAGCGATTAGCAACGCCAATCGCATATCAATAGCTTTTAAAGCATATGGCTATCACTTTAGCCTAGTGCATTCCCTCAGTTTCCTTCTACTTCTAAGAAAAAAAGTAATTAAGTACATTCTGCTAATGTTTATTTCGATTATCATTGTGTAGAGAGAAGTATAATCTTTTATAAGAAGTTTGTAGAGCAGCAAAAGAAAGTCATGTGAATGGAGCACACCAGATTATTTTTAAATGTTGAGTTGTGCCATACCTTTAAGAGTGCACTTTACCACCTACCATATGCACTACTTGGTATTTTCAAGTTCAATCAATGTCCCATTTAAAATGCTTTGCAAAGATAACACTTAGTTTTAGAACCTGCCATATTCATCGGAAAAATATGCTGCGTTTATTTAAAAATCTACCTCATCCACTGACCAATCGTCGAGAGTACTTAAATTGGTAATTCATTTTTACAAGCCATGTTGTGAGTCAGTTTATACCCCCGCCGCTGAATCCTTGCATTTGACATTTTTGAGTTAAGTTGTTGCATCAGCTAAAATCAGATGATAAACTTTACCCTTTTGAGTTTCAGCACTCCGGTCAGTCGGTCAGACAACGGAAAGAGATCCAGATGCCGCACCATGACTATTTCCAACTACCTGCTCAATTTTTGAACTCCTAACACGTGCGTTGAGCAGTTCTGTGCAAGCTATATATTATTCGTTGTTATTTATATTTATTGATGTTGCTGATAGTGTTGTCGGTGTTTGTTTGTACGTGAGGGAGTCTAGCAAGACTTTTACAATTACAGAGGTGGATAGACTTTTGCGGAAAGATGTGATGAGGATGGACCCTGCTTCATGGAAGAAGAATGTGAATCATGTGCACAAAATAATACGAAAAGCACAGGAATTAGACGGAATCATCAGTGAGTGTGAACCACTAATGCCATGTCTTGTTGACGATGATGATGCTAATGATGGTAATGCATCCAAGAATGATGACGACGGAGACTTGGATGGGATTGAGCCATTAAAATTCTAAACCGGTGAAAATCACTTTGTTATATCTTTCTCTCATTGTAACAAACTATCTTGCATTAATATGTTCTATATTGCCGTAAATACGTAATGAATGCTACATACGTCATAGGATCATTGTTATTTTCAATTATTATCAATAATAACGAATTAGTTTCACTATTTACCGCATTAAGTTACTATTGCACTGTTTATATTCGTCTTTACACACGATAGAGAAATTTGTAATCAGCTGTTGTTCTTTACTAGTTGCTCTGGCAACGCCGCAAAAGCAGCATAGCCAACCTAACGCGAAACCACCCGAACTGCCAAATGCAGGGATTCAACGGCCGGGGTATAGTTGCAACGGTTTTATGTAACAGACAAGATGTCGATGGTTGCTACTTGTACATTTGAAACAGCGCGGAAAAAAGTCTATCAGCGTTCAAAGTACACATCTACAAATCGGACAAATCATCATTATGATGAAGATATTGTATGAAACTGGATTGCGAATTTGAATATTCAGAGTACAACTTTCAATTATCCAGTTGAAAGAAAATTAGCCAGATTTAGTATGATTAGTAGTAGAACTTATTATAAAAACCTGCTAAATCCAGCAAACAGAGCCATAAGTTTCCTTATTTTTCTCTAAAACTATAAAAGTTGATGTAGTAGACTTTGATACTAGACCACTCATGTATTTTACCTTCTCTAGGCCCGTATGTACAATGTACATAGGGACAGACAAGTACTGTATTCCACCCAAAAATTCGATGACGAGATTTCACCGGAAATACATGTTTTAGGACCACCTGAATCTAAAAAAAGCATTTTCAGAAACTGACCGTGTGTATGTGTGCGTGTGAATGTGTGTGTGTGTGTGTGTGGGTGGGTGGGTGGTGGATAGCAAAGCTCATAAACGAAAAGACGATTAAATACCAAACTTAGTATTTAAGTTTGGTATATTCCAAGCATGCGACACGAAGATTTTCAAGAAAATACCCCCAAACCTAACTACCCTTTTCATGGAAAAATTTTCGAAAACTTTGTTTTTCTTAAAAATGGCTCTAACGATTTTTATTAAAATATCACAAATAAAATATATAGGTATCTTAAATTTTCTGGGAATAGCTTCTAAAGACCTGTTTATTCTGGATGAATTTCGTCTAATTTGGCAATACTAGTAAACCGTAAGAGATAGACAAAAACTTACAATACAAAAAATGTAAGTCTTGTTAAAACATACAAGTTATGTCATATACCTACAGTTTTTTTCGTGGAGATGGCCGTTTTCGAGGTATTCCTTGGTATTAGTTTCAGTTGTGAAGTACTTACACTTTTCTCAGACGGGAGTGTCCGTTTTTCTTTTGTTCTACTTCTGGCCAAGCAAAGAAACTATTTGCAATGAAAATCGCATAGCGATATCTTTTAAAACATTTTACTATCACTTTAGTCTAGTGCATTCCCTTAGTTCCAGTCTACTTATAAGGAACTAAATAATAAAATTCTGCTAATGTTTATCTCAATTAGCGTGGTGTTGAAAGAAGAATTATCATTTGTAAGAAGCTTTTTTGTAGAGTAGCTAGAGAAAGTCATGTGAGTGTAACACATCAGATTTTTATTTTGATACTACAAGTAAAACAACCAATTATTTGCATATGTACACATTTTCATTGCTATATTTCTGAAGTTTTTAAGTTATTAATTGTTTAATTGATTATTTTAATGGTAAACAAAAATACTCCACACGCTGAAAAAGTAACAAATTTACTGAAGTAAATACCTATTTTGACTCTGGAAACATTTTTATTTACATTTATTCCATACCATTTATATAGTAGTTGGAGATGGTATTGTATTCCACCCAAAAACTTGATGTCGAGATTTCATCTTCAAATATACCTTTGAGGTCCCTTGAGTCCGAAGAAAGCATTTTAGTAAAAGATCCGTGTGTGTGAGTGTGCGTGTGTGTGTGTGTGTCTGTGAAGGCATAGCTCAAAAACGAGCTGACCGTTAAAAGCCAAACTTGATGTTTATGTTTAGTCTCTTTCAATGTACGACACGAAAATGTTCAAGAAAATCCCCCCAACACAAACTACTCTTTACACAGACATTTTTTGAACATTTAGTTCTCTCAAAAATGGCTCCAACAGTTTTGATTAAAATAACGTATACTAAAGATATTTATATAAAAATAAAATTAATATTTAGAATTTTCTGGGAATAGCCTCTAAAGAGCTCTTTATTGGATGAGTTTTACAGAATTTTGCATAACGTTTAAACCGTAAGAGATAGACCAAACCTTACTACACAAGATATGTAGATATCTATAAAACACAAAACTATGTCATATCTGTTTTTCTTGAACATTTGATAGTTTTTGAGCTATAGTTTTTATGGGGTTCATTTTTAAGCCATGTAACGTTTCTCAAATTGAACCATGCAAAGCAAACCGAACTTCAATTGTTTCACATAACAATCAGCTTTTAAAATATTTGACTATTGCCTTGGCCTAATGTATTCCTTTATTTCTCTTCTAATTACAAGGAAGCAAGTAATGAGACCTATTCTGCTATTGTTTATGTCAGTTATCATGATGTAGATAAATGAATAATCTTTTGTAAGGATCGTTTATAAGAAAAGTTTATATGGAACAGATAGAGAAAGTTATAAGAATGGAGCACATAAGATTTTTATTGATGTTTTAGTGTTTTTATAGGAAAAAATATAAACTTGTCAGAAACAACATTTTTCACTCATTTTAGGTAAATATTTCTATTTCTAATTAATACTGCTCTAATGCTAAACAATAAGTAAAACCACTTCCAATATTTTAATACCTAGAGCTTTAAATGTAGGTGTAAGAAATTTGAATAACATTGGACATATTTGCGCGGCGTCTCGGTGGATTTTCTCCGGGTCCTTCTGTTTCCGCCGCCACTCATTCCACCAATTGCTCCATCACCACCTTTCCAATCATCAATTTCGCTTACATTTCATATCATCCAATTCCTCATGTTCATGCCTGGCTACGGGTCAACCCCACGTAACAGGTTCTCCATTCTGTGGTTTCGTGCCGTTGTCTGCCCGACAGGCTTCTGACTCCTAGGCATTGGCTTGTAAGTCCTAGGGGGTTGCCAGTCCTACAAATATGGGGAGGATAAACTGATTACGAAACGAAAAGAAACAATACTTCCTTTACTTTTTAGGTGCGTGGCAGAAAGTGTAAAACCCATTTCGTATAAGTGTAAATGATGTGCGCGTATTACATTCTTGCTAAGTGTAAATTTTACATTGTACTGATGTGGAAACCCCGTTATATTTTACGTTGAGCAATAGGAGATAACTTGAAGTAATCTTTATTAAATTCAATATGCAATATTCCTTCTACTGTCTGATGTTAATACTGAGAAAATATAAATGATTATATATTGTGCAACCTGCATGGCATAAAGTTAATGTTTTAGTTGCATGTTTAACTTTGCCACGTACACTGCATATCACTGGTCAGAACAATATCGCTTACGCAAACAGTTGAACTGCTTGCGTTAACACATTATCTACCAATTTCTTTTTTGAGAGCTAGTTTATTTAGTTTACTAGTTTATATAATATGGTAATGTCAAATGACAGAAACGATCGCTTTATATATTTTATAGTATTCAGTTATGCAATATTGCCTGATCTATAAATATATCACTGGTAAAATAGAGTGTCTTATGTTTATACAATCATTTAATTTTTAGGTTTATTATTTAATATTTATTCTTCTAATATTTATACAATCACTTAATATTTGCAGTTTTGTTTAATATCCATAAATAAATTACTACAACTTTATTTAGTGAAAACTAAATTACATATAGTAACATCTATTTTGTGACTTAGTATGTATGGCTGTTCTCAGTCCTAAATCAGACAATTATGCACTTCTGATGAAAGTTTTTGTACACTCAAAGACAGTAAACATACGCCTGGCGCTGTGTTTTGCTGAAAATGTGAACGTTAGACGGGGAGTCGCGTCTTTCCACGATTTTTATTGGTGCCATTCTGGTAAGCATACCACGCAGGTAAGAAAAGGCAAAACCGAGTGGACAATCCACCGCTTAGTTCCTCAACTCCGCTTAAGCTCCCTTGTAAAAAACGGTTTATAATTAGTGTGCGAATTACCTTAGCATTAGAACTTCAGTGTTTAGCGCAGAGAAAGAATTAACTTAATTTGCATCACCTGGTGAGAGTGGATTATGTTCAACCGCAAAATATAGGGATCGCCAGTTCGCAACTCAAAACTTCATTTGTTACAAACTATATTTCATATTAATCCCCATTCCTTCGGTAACGTGGCCTGTCCAATGCGCTTTTAAGAGCCTAGCAAACAGATGGAAGAAAAGGGTGGAGTCAGCGAGAGCAATAAGTATTTCCAGGAGTATTTTTAATGTCTTCGAGGGTACCCTGACAAAAATGACAAATCTACTCTTAGTTCTTCTGCTTCAAAAAAAAAGTCATATTATGTTTTCTGAACAACTTACATATTGAATTCATTCTCTTATAATATAATAATACGCATAATGTCAAAATATCTTCTCCGTATTCAAATGTCTTGAGCTCCTTTCTTTTAAAATAAGAAGCCCGAGAAGATCTTGAATTAACTCCTTTCTTTTGTTTTTAATTTATTTTAGAGTTGCATCAACTGAAATTCCAATTTTAGGAGTTGCAGTATATCCATTTTACTGTATGTTGGAAGGTTTTTTTCTTCACTTTACTTCATCTTCAGCATCCATTCATTACTTTGTTATCCATAGTGCCCGCAACTCCCGGAATGTCTAGGAGATTCACAGTACCTACTTGGTGCAACATTATCTACCTCATCAACCAAAGCATCAGTATCTGAAGGCGCAACAATACCAACATTTTCATTGTCTTTATCAATCATTCCTTCAAAATTATAAAATTGGGCCCTTATTTCGATGACTTTGCATCTTATTTCTGGTGATACTCGGACGATGCTCTATGGAAAATAAACTTAGGTCATACCATCCTGAGTGAAATTAAACGAATTCTGTGGGTCATTTTTTCATCGTTTTTGACATTTTTCCCTGATAGGTCATTTTTTGGGGCGTTGAGTCATATTCAAAATAATTTTAAGAACAACTCATGGGTTTTGTAATTTTTAGCAATATTGGTTACATTATTCCTAATACATATTATCAAAATTATATTTCAGAACCTCGAAATCTAAGAATTCTTGGAAATATGATGCAATATGGCCTCCCCTTTTCATATTGGACTCTTCCAAGTAAAGGTTTCACGTTTATTATAAGACGGAATTGACCTCTAAGAGAATATGGTAGTGAAACTACCTATGAATTTTGAGGGTCGTACCATGGGTTAGTGTATCTGCTGATTACAATTATTCTGTCTTTCATAGAGAGGAAGTTGGTTCAGGTTCTAGAAAGTAAAACCGAGTATTTCCGCGAAATTAAAACAGTTTGTTTCTGAGTACGGCAAGTGTGTATTTTCTAGTGATGGTGCCATGTTGTACAGTAAAATTTGCGGAGTAAAAGTTTCGGCAGAGAAGAGATTCACCATAGAGCAACACTTGAACAGGAAGAAACATAAACGTGACCTTCAAACAAGAGGAGAAAGAAAAGTGCAACAGATGCTTCTCTGGTAGTGCGGCAGTACGACTTCGACGAATGCATTGTTTAATGGAGAGCTTTGCGAAGCTTTCGACTCAGCAGATATCGCATTCCACAAACTCAGTAATAACGTGCTCCGAGATTTCTTACAAAAATACTCGGGAAAATCCATTCCGATGATTCCAAAATTAGAAAAAAATATATTGAGCGGTGCTACAGCAAAACTATCGTCTACATATGAGCAAAACTGGACAAGCAAATAATTTGGGTCTCAATTGATGAGATCACAGATTCCTTGGGTCGCTGTGTTGCAAATGTAAATTGTTGTGGAAAGGAATGGAGAAGCCAATGGTGACATTTTCCTTCTAAATTGCAAAATTTTGGAGAAAGTAAACTTGTCCACCATAAGCAAAATACTTGACAGAAATTTGAACTATCTGTGGCATAACAGTGTGCAAAATGATTCTGTGCTACTCCTTCTCACACGCGCGGCGCCATATATGGCAAAAGTCTCAAATGGCCTTAATAAATTGTACGCAAAGATGGTGCATGTAATCTGCTTGGCGCATGCTTGCCACAGAGTTGCAGAAGAAATAAGAAGTAATTTTCCAGATGTGGATAAATTAATCGGAAATGTGAAAAAAGTGATTCTAAAAACAGCATCTTCTGTGAAAACATTCCAAAGTGAAGCCCATGGGCTAATTCTTTCACCATCACTCACTAGATGGAGAATCTGGCTAGAGGCCTGCAATTATTATTGTGAAAATTTTGAAATTGTAAATAAAAGTCATTAACTCTTTTGATTGTGACAGTGCAGTATCCATAAAAATATCTCAAGAGCTTCTATCTAACACTGAGAGCGCATGACCTATGTCAAATCAAATAGAATTGGTGAAATCTCTTGCAAGTAATCTCAGGTGTGTGGAAGGTGAAGTGGATAAACTTATATTTGCTAAAATGGAAAATGTGTTGAACAAGAACAGTGGATAAGGTACTATGTACAAGATTGCGGAAGTGCTTTGAGGCAAGAAGTAGTCCCTCGATGAAGAAGACCTGGATATCGGTGATACTTGCTGATTTAAGTGTGTCCCTGTGACTTCAGTCAATGTTGAAGAAGCTTTTCAATGTATAAGTCACTACTAGTTGACAATCGTCAGTCCTTAAAATTTGAAAACTTACATAAGGGTTTGTAACTTATTGTAATGCAGCACTGGGTGAGAAATTGTTAGTGATAATGTGCAAGAAGATCAACAAATAAAGCTAGTTCTTTAAGTCGTTATTTTTTTTTCTTTTGAGTTCATTTTTATTCAGTTTTGTCATAAAAATCCGGCCACTAATTATGAATATTTATAATACCTAAAACTTTGATTGTAATGCCTTAGAAAACTATGTCATACTTTGTTTACCTACTATATGGTTTATTGTGCCACACACTGAATAAAGTAAACTTCAATCACCAGCCGCACTACAAGAACAGAAAGTTATTATTGCATTGCTATTGTTGCAGCTGTGACAGCAGACGATGATATCTTTTCCCAGTGATCCAAAAATAGACAAGCTTCTTTACGCTTGCTAAGCAACCATGTATGCCAATAATGACAAATTATTTCCTTTCAGTATTACTGTATGAACCTTTTGGTTCAGATTCAGCAGGCGCCAAAAAGTAATTGTGGTCTCATTTTAAAATGTAAGAAAAAATACAAAATATATATGTTCACTTATAAAAAATTAAAATTTTTACTACCAATAATATAGGTTTATAATAGATCAATTGGACTTCAATAAGTTATTCCATTATTAGTATTAAAATTTAAAACGTTAGAGTATAAAATAGATCACTGGTAGTTAATGGGTTAAAAAGAACTTATGGATTCCAATCATAGAGGAGTCTACTCGAAAAATGTATACCTGAACAAACAGGGGCCCAAAGCAAGTTAAAATTGTACATTCACGTGAAATCATTCACAAAGTCCCCCTGCCGGCACACACTCCATTTCTACCGTGCATACACCAGCTCATTTCACCCGCGTTCATTTATTGCTTCATTGACTTCGAACGCATCGGGCCAAGACCATTTCGATTAACCGCCATGAGGCTGAGCACACAAAAGTTTTGCATGCAAAGATTACTGAGCAAAAATAAGCTAGCATATTAATGCATTTATCACTGTCAATTGTCACAGAGAGAACCCAAAATCAACAATAATGCAGCACAAAACTGGTTCCGTTACATTTACAATACTCGCTTAAAACAGAAATCAGACACATTAGCATGATTGTTGACAGTACGACTAGCGTTCCATATTCAAAGCAAGTAACCTTGTATAATTCTCCATAGTGATTAATCAAATTCTGGTACCTGTATCTGCATAACTAGCTCTTATCTCCAATAAATTAATTCTAATAAACAATTATTTCGCTTAGTGAGCATAACACTAAACGTTTTCTGTTTTAACAACTGTGCTTTAGGAATCTGTTCCCTGATTGTTCTTTTTCTGCAAGAAGTTGAACAACGCTAATATTTGCTTTGTAGTAAAGAACGCTCTTCTTATGTTTCGACGATCTATACTTCTTCTTTTAAGCTGGTGTGACTTGGAAAGGTCTTTGATACTGTGTGGCCGACATCTTGTTGTCCAATCTTTATTATTTTGGAGTCAGAGATAAAGCGTATGTAAAATTTTCTTCTTGTAACAATAAATGCTATTTGGTATATGGTTATTCGGTTTTGGGTTCCGAAGCGCTCACAGTTACGAGCATACAGAGCAGTTAGCGGTATAAAGAGAGGGTAGTGGGGAGGGTCTGCTGCGTAAACATGCACACATTGAGGTAAAATCTGTTCCAAAAGTAGCTCATTACATGCATTGACATTATATGCCAGGCTCTAATTTATGAAGTAACACAATAAAGCAAGTATTTCATAATGTAAATAATGTAAATAAAACCCCTTGTACTTTTAAAAGTAAAAGTATAAAGGGATATAAAAAATTTAGCACAATAATGTGGAGAGTTTAAAAAGAAATGAACGTAAATCAATCAAACTCACTCAGAATTCATTGCAGTGAATTAAAAGATACGTCTTTACTGTATCGAAAGAATATGTTCTCCTCCTGTCACTCAAAACATGTTTGAATCATCCACAAATTTGTTCAGTGCCAAAGGCCCACTCTTTCGTATTTTCGATATTTTTCAATCTGTGCTCTCTTTCAGTTTTCATTGGTTTATCTACTAGCAGGATCAGAACGAGGCCAAGCAGTGAACAATGCTAGATAGTGCAATACATTTCGAAAGGCCTGTAGAGACAACACCTACTCCAGCACGTCATAGCTATGCTTTGTTTGCACCGAATTTCAATCCGGCACCAAGCTCTAGTTATAAGAAGGCAGAGTTAACATGGTATCCAGTGAAACAGGTTACCTGTTACTTACTATAGATATGGGTATGTTTGTTACCCGTAAGCATCGAGTCAGTAGTGGAGAGGGAGAGAGAAATATTCCATCACTTTCTTTTACCCATGACATACTATAATCTAATATACTCGTCCACTGCAACACATAAGTTGTTACTGTTGCCTCACCAACTTGAGAACTACTGAAGTTGATTACTTCAACGGTGCATGACTCACTCCAGAACACAGCTAATCTGAAACTGTGTGACTCTTTCGCATTGGGCACTAAGATTCCCTGCCTGGTTTTAAGTCATCCAGCATAACATGATATATACCTAGACATAGTATGGATTAGCATAAGGATCTATACTGTCTCCCATTTTATTTCAAGCGGCAACATATGGACTATTTTTAGATTATTTTTATGCACATGACCCTACGTTACTATAGTAACATTACTTGTGGTTCCTCCCGCCTGGGTAGTATGGTTCGAAACTCGCTTAGGGTGAGTTACTCGGATAAGTTTTTTCGGGGTTTTCTCTTATCCTGAGAAGACAAATTTCGAGTAACTTTAAGCTCCATGGACCCCAAGATCATTTGAGCATAATTTTACCAATTTCATTCATCGTCCGATATGACAAACCAGGTTAAAGGATGTTAAGCTAAAAACAAAACAAAAAAAAGACAAAATCGTGGTCACAATATCTTTAGGAAGATTCTTTACAGAACAGGTAAAGAAAGTCATTTGAATGAAACACGCCAGTTTTTTATTATTATTAATTTGGCTTGAATATTGGGTAACTGCTTCGGAGGACACCCACTAAGGTCATAAAGCCAATAAAACTACAAGCCTCTGGGTGAAAGCAGATTCTATACCGCTTGAGCCCAGTAATGAACTCTTCGTGAACTAATTATCTCGATAGTCCCTAGGGCTACAATGGTTAGCGTAGTTGCAACTCAAATCATTCAAGTGCAGTTCTTTTTTTTCCTTTCAATGCTGTAAATTCCAGTAATAGTAGCGCATGATTCACCTGTGCTAAAATGTTTATTACCATTCGAATAGTATTGCAAAGTAATATGCTTATAAAATAATAAACATGCCCTACAGTGTTACTGAGGTCGTCTCCTTAGCGCGGTGGTAGCGCGACTGCTTGCAAAACCGGGAGACCTGGGTTCGATTCCCGGTACCGGCGTGGGGATTTTTCCTCCTCTGGGAGACCTGGTCCGGGGTACATTCAGCCTAGTGTGGTCCCTCGAGGGGGCCAATTGAGGAGCTATTTGATGGAGAGGTAGTAGTAGTTCCAGGTTGAGCAGTCTCACAGTCCATGACACCTGTCGTGGGCCGAGATGGGGTACACAGCGGCCAGGCGGTAGGCCTTGGCCTCTTGTGGGCTATTGCTTAGGAGTTTAATACATTGTTACTGATAGTAATACATAATGTTATACATATTATTGGTCGCGCTATGGCGGCCCTAGTTCGATCCCAGACCACCGGATGTGGGATTTGTGGTGGATAAAGAGGAGCAGGTGGCGGGTTTCTCCGGGTTCTCCGGTTTCCCCTGCCATCGGTGCTGCGACGGTACTACGGTGCCATTTATAGTAAAAGTGGGCGTTAGACACTGTAAAAACATTCATATTGACGCATCAAAATAGCAGTGCCCCAATTCTCAGAAATGCTTGCCAACAATTTCAGTTTTCTTATAATTGACTATTATTTACAATCTGAATTCAACATTGAAAATTGTCAGCGATAAAAATACAGCGGTAATAGCAGTTTGAATTCTGATGCTATGAAATTTAATTTTTAAGCTAAATCAAGCCAGAAATTTTCCCTTGATTAAAGAGGTTATTGAAATTCATAGTTAATTTTGATATTAGGCATATTTCATAATGAATTCGTGTGATGAAGTACACTTTTTGAGTTAGTAAACCAAATTGAAAACCATTAGAAACCAGCCTTTCAACAGAGAAAATAAAAGGAAAACAAGTATACTACATCATGCGATTCCCAAAGATTTTCTACTATCAAGAAATTTCTGGCATGTAAAGTAATTGATACGAGCTACACAGGGTTTTTATTTCAAATTATTTCAGTCTCAATAACAATGTATTAAATTAGATTTAATTTAAAAAAGAAACAACAAAAAAAAAACACCAACTTAGGTATTGAGGGTGAAATGTAAAACTCGTCATAGTTGTATTTTAGATTTCACCCCCTCACACCCAGCACCTGTACTTTGTAATTTCACTCCTATACTCATATTTGAAAGAGTATTCAGTTGTTTATTCATTTCATTCATTTACTTTACATCTTTAGTTTCCAATCGTTGCCTAACATCCCGGATTGTTGTTGTTATTGTGAAAGACCTTCTGGAACATTTCATCTGTATTAAATATGTGTAAAATGGTGTATTCAATTCAAGAGAGAACATATATCATATGTATTTATAGAGCTGAAAAACATTTTGCTCGCAGAATTGCCACTACGTTTAACGAGAGACATCCCTAGAAAAACATAAGTCATCGATGTCATAGATCTAATACGCAAATTTGAAGAAACTGGTTCTGTGTGTAGTAAAGTAAATAAAGAACGTAGAAAACTCGATGAAATTTCGCAGGTTGCAATATTAGGCCATTTGGGTATTGAAAACAGCGCTTCTATTACAAAAGTATCTTTTGTAACAAATATTTCGCTTGGTGAAATACATAAAATACCTACTAAAAATGAACAAATTTTATTCCTATAAAATACAAATCTACCAAAAGCACAGAAGATGATTTTGTTAGAAGAGTAGAATATTGGGAACAAATATGCCAGGGAATTAAAGATGAACCAATTTTGACGCAAAATATGTGTTTTAGTGATAAATTGATCTTTTTCTTAAATGGATTTTTAAAGAAATACAATTCTAACCATTGGAGCATTGAAATTATCACATTATCATTATCACATTGTCACTAGAAAACCATGTCAGTGAAGGAAACGCGGTGTTCGACGAACTAAATTAATTGCATTTTCAACAGGACGGAGCTCCCCCACACTATGCAGTAACCGTGTGATGTTGCGAATAGAAGATTTATAGGAAAATAAATTGGTAGGACAGGCGCAGTAGAATGACTGACGAGATTTCCAGATTTGACGCCTCCTGACATCTTCTTATGGAGTCACTTGAAATCTGTTGTTTATGCTTCCGTCCGAGAATATTGAAGAACTGAGAAATATAGTCAGACTAGTAATGAAACACATCAGAAAGTTCACAAGGAGTTCCAACATGAACTGTATTACTGTTTACCCAAAAATGGAGAGCAGTTTGAACATTTTATTTAGTCCAAAAAAAGGTGTTCCTTGTTAGTTTGCCAGGTAAAGGGTTTAAATAAATTAAAAAAATTGAGTACTCTATCTAAGTATAAAAACATAGGGCTACCATTTCAAATTTCAAAGCCCGGGTAACGCAGTTAAACCTAAAATGCAATTAAGACCAATTTTAAGCTTGTCCTTATATATCTCAGTCGAGTGTTTTTGCTAAAATTAAATTGAATAAAAATAAATTGTTGTTCAGACTGGGAGTATTTGAAGTGAACGCTCTGTAAAACTACCCATCTTTCTAATTACATATGCTTTGGAGGGAATTAAAAACGAAATAATAAGCCCATATAGACATTTGGACCACCCTTCTGGTTCAAGATTGTTTTTAAATGAGGTATATTATTTTAGTAAGCCATAGGGTATATTCTAAAATGTTTGTGTGAACAGCATAGCTCAGAAACGAAAAGACCGGTAAAAACCAAACTTGGTATTTATCTTTAGTTTCTCCCAAGAATGCTGCACGAAGATTTTAAAGAAAATCTCCCACCCCAAACTAACCTTTACATGGAAAATTGTTTGAAATGTTCTTTTTCTCAAAAATGGCTCTATTTTGATTAAGATGCCCTATATTATAGATATTTGCGTCACAAATAAACTGTATATTTTGAAATTTCTGGCATTTTTTAACTTGATTAGCACGTCGTAGATAAAAGAATATTTTGCAAGGAAAGCTATTTGGTTAACTGCTAGAGAAAGGCATGTGAATGTGCCTTCAGATGATACGTTTACTGGTGAATCATCAGAATCTGACAACAGTCAGAAAGAGCCAAATGGGACAGGCCATATACCGGCTTTACCGGACATTAGTGTTAGTGTCTGCGCCATAATAACTTACACATTTGCGAGGGATGTGATATCTAATGTTCCATTTCAAGCACAATGTTCATCTGCAGGTAAAACACATACTTCAATAGCTAGGCACCTTGGTGAAAATCCTAAAGAAGCTTATGCTATCGGATAATACTTGACAGAGTAAGTTTTGCTTAAAATGTTATTTCGGAGTACAAATTGATCAACAAAAATGGTACGTCAACGGGTTAATCATTACATATATGGATTATTATATGAAGAAAATGAGGAAAACTTTTTTTCTGCTGAAAAAAATGTGCTCATAACTTGGTCTTTAATTCCCTGTTTGTACATATAGGTAACTATTTTTTCCACAAGCTTTAAGAATAAGGAAGTGAATAGCTGCTCAAGACGAGAGAATTTTAGCGAAAAACTTAATCTTTCATTTGTACGTTGTTTTTACTTTGATATGACCACTAAAGTGGATTAGTGGTACAAAAGTAAATATAACCAATTTCTTTATTTATTTATTTATTTCCTTCTCTCTCTGCCTCTTTCTTTCTTTTTTCTTTCCTGACTTCTTTCTTACTCTTTGATTCTTTCTCTTTTTTCCTTGTTTGTTTCTCTGTCTTTCTTCTCCTTTCTTTTCTTCCTTTCTGTTTACGCTCCTCGTATGTAGGACTTACACTGCCCAAGTTGCCAGTCCTCATGGCCGCGCTCGCTAAAGTGCCTCACTTTGGTGCTTCGTGGCGCAGGGGATCGTGAGCTCGAGTCCCGCCTTGGGCATAGGTGTTTCTGTGTTTGTAAATGCGTATATGTGTATGTATTAGAAGCAAAAAACAAAACCATAAGCAAATAGAGAAACAAAGGAAATATTTGGTAAATGGGAAAAAGGGGAAGGTTAGAGGAAAGAGAAAAAGGAATACAAAAAAAAAAAAGGAGGTACAAGCCAGCGCCCCGGGGTGAGACGTCTGTCAAGGAGCAGTGGCTAAGGGTAAGAGGGAAGCCAGGAGGGGTGATCAGTCCATTTGCTGGTATTAAAGTGAGAAAGTGGATGACATGAAATGAGAGAGAAGTGGGGGAGATGAAAAATGATCATGGAGCAGTTGGTGAAATGAATTGCAGGTGAACCCGGAGAAAACCCACTCAAACACTGCTTCGATAACAAAGTACAATTAAAATAAATAAGAGGATTCAGAAAGTATTGTAAATTTGAGTTAAAATAACTCAGTAGTATATCCGTCATGAACAAAATGTTTTAAGCAATGGTTCATGTGTACAAGCTTCTTTTACGATCGATACAATATAGCAATGCTTATTGGTATTTTCTATAGCTTTGAGTTACATAGTACTAGACACGCTTCACGAAGTGGTTATTTGCTATCCAGCTTTCGTAATATTCATCACATGAGCAAAACGTTCCTAAACGTCTCAATAAGGGTAATTAAATCAAGTTGAATCGAGGAATTTAAGTGAAATAGGGAAATATTAATGAGCTTTATCGGCACATCAAGCGAGGCCGCGTGTAAAAGCTAGTCTAATATTTTCAAGGGCTTAATTACGTAAAGTAACGTACATTGTGGTATTACAAACCTCAGTGTGACGTGCCATGGTGGGAAATGATATGTACTCTATGAGGGTTAAGCCGCAAATATTTCGTCACACCCCTGCACATAATAGTCGATTAATCAGTGCTTGAATATCGATATGAATTGAGCAGAACTAGCAACTAGGAGAAGGAAAATTGCTGTGCTGGTGGCACGTGTTACATAGTGGAATTGATGACATGAGTGGAAGCTTGTTGGGCGTGAAGCTGGCAGGATTTTATTGGGAGTAACATACTCCTGCCTCGTGGTAATCTTCTGTGGCCACCAACCAGGTTGTGTGTGTTTATAGCTCCCCACGCTGCATTGTCGCCAACCTGACCATACCCAACATCATAAACTACAGTCATGCTGTCGCGCCGCATAATGTCTTTCTGCAGATATATACCCTCTGAATACTTTCTCCTCAGCATCCAATAGATAGAAATGTACAGTATTTTTCAGAACATGATGTTGCTGTCCCACTGTTCTTCCAAAGTCTTTAATGTTCACGGTTAGAAACGAACCCTCGCTGTTGCCAAGTCTTCTACTTACTGATCCCTTAACTGAAGTGCGATTCTCGACTTACAAGAAGTGTCTCCAGGAAATAGATTTTACTACGTTGCCTCTGGCCCCTAGTAAAGTTTCGTCTTTTGTTTGCTAATGCTTACTGTCCAGTGGTAGGGGAGAGTGATCCCATTTGAGGGCCATGTACACTATTTTTCAGGATATGATGACCCTGCCCCATTGTTCTGCCAAAGTCGGCCTGCTTTAATGTTTACGATTGGGGGTTGCGGTTGGAAACGAACCTTCGCTGTTGCCAAGTTTTCCACTTTCTGGTCCTTTTACTGAGGTGCTATTCTCGACTTGCAGCAGTGACTCCGGGAAACAGATTTTACTACGTTAACTCTCGCCGCTAGTACAGGCTCGTCTTTAGTTTACTAATGGTTATTCCTCAATGCTAGGGGAGAGCGGTCGTTCCCTTTTGATGGCCTTGTGTTTTGGAGAAAACTATACAGTATTTTTCAAAATATGATGACCCTGCCCCATTCTTCTGATAAAGTCACCTGCTTTAAAGTTTGCGGTTGGAAATTAACCCTCACTGTAACCAAGTCTTCCGCTTACTGGTCCCTTAAATGAGGCGCGATTCTCGACTTGCAAGCAGTGTCTCCAGGAAACAAATTTTACAACGTTGCCTCTCGTCCGTCCGTAGTACAGGTTTGTTTTCTGTTTGCTAATGGCTATTGCCCAGTGGCAGGGGGAACGGTCTCGTTTGAAGGCCATCATGTTTCGGAGAACACTATACAGCATTTTTCAGAACATGAAGGTCCTGCCCCACTCTTCAGCCAAAGTCGACTTTAAAGTTAGCGGTTAGAAGGTCTGCAGTTGGAAACCAGCCCCCGTTGTTGCCAAGTCTTCCACTTACTGGTCCCTTAACTGAGGCGTCATTTTCGACTTACAAGCAGAGTCTCCAGGAAACATATTTTACTATGTTGCTTCTGGCCCCTAGTACAGGTTCGTCTTTTACTTGCTAATAGTTACTGCCCAGTGGTAGGGGGGAGCGGTCCTGTTTGAGATCCATCATGTTTTGGAGAAGACTATATGCCTTTTGAAGGGATAATGTAGCTGACATTTTACAAATATTTCCACACTCGTGATTCACTACTCTGTGCAAAATATTCATGTATAGGAATCACATGAGCGTGACTAATTAGAGTTACTCTCCGTGGTGTAATGGTTACCATGCTAACTTCATATACCCAAGGTGACCGGTTGAAACCCGGAGGAGAACGATGAATTTTTTTCTGGAGTAAAATTCCTCAGCATGGCTTCCTTCGGAAGACAAGTAAAGCCGTTGGTCCCGTGCCGTACATTCACGGCACGTAAAAGAAACTCAAGCCTGATGAAGAGGACTCTGAGCAAAATTAAACCAAAACTCACTGCACCAAAAATGTGGATTTTTGACTAAAATATCTTATATTAAAGATATTTACATCACAAATAAAATGTATAACTTGAACTTTTTGGGAATAGCCTCTGAGGACATCTTTGTTCTAGATGAATTTTGCGCAATTTTACATAAGTGGTAACTGTAAGATATATTCAAAAACTTACTAACAAAACATGTAGAACTCATTGAAGCACATAACTTATGTTATATGGAGTTGTCCGTATTTTTTTTTTTTTGAGATATTCTTTGCTATTGGTTTCAGTTTTAAAATACCTATACTTTTCTCATACGTGAATTTGTCAGCTCCTGGTCATACAAACAAAGGAACTTCAATCACATAGCAACCAGCTTTGAAAAGATTTGACTATCGCTTTAGCCTATGGTACTCCCTTACTTCCCTTATTCTTAAAAGGAAGCAAGTAAAAAGTCCATTTTATTTAATTTTTCTCGATTAGCATGAAGTAAATAGAAGAATAGGTTTTCGTAATAATAAGTTGTTGCAGAGATGTAGAGAAAGTAATGTGAATGGAACACATAAGATATTTCTTACTGCTGTCAATTCAAAGCGAACCGAACTTCAATTTTCACATAATAACCAGCTTATAACAAATATGACTATCGTTTTAGTATTCCATTATTTCCCTTTTGCTTGGAAGGAAGCAAGCAATAAAGACAATTTCCCTCCAGAAAGCCGTGCAGAACTTCTACTTGAATCATCGTGCAGAGATTCATTCAGTAATACAGTGGCAGAGTCAAACAAACGTAGCTTGCCTCCCTTCTAAGAAAGAGACTTCGTTAACGGTCACACTCGAAAAGTATGAACCGAACAAAAGTGTGCTTTGCATGGCACTTCAACAATATCCACTTGCTTTTAAGCATCTGAATATCGGTTAGATGTTTTTCTCTATTCTATAATTCAAACGAAATGTGTAGTGAAACTGCTTTTGTAAGGTTCATCTGAATTAGCATAATGTAGGTGGGTAGAGAATTAAGCTCTCATAAGAATAGTTTCTGAAGCTACATTTTAAGTAAATTACTGTGGATAGAGAAAGTTTTGTGAATGTAGGCAGAAAGAGTTTCCGCGCAAGGTGTTCTTTAGGCACATAGTGATTTTAGACGTTGTTCAGTAGTATTGTGCATAATAAGAAGATGCTGAAGATATAGGTACGTCTGCCAGTCTATAGATTCTGAGTCAGTACGTTTCGTGAGGCGAATCTTATAATTATAGCAATAATAACGGCGAGGAAAAACAGAAAATAAACATTATTACAAGAAATGCTTGGTGTAGAATTGGACAGACAGAACCAAAAGTTAATTGAATTTGCAGAACAGCAGAAACAAATGAAAATTAAAGTAATGAATTAGATCAAGCCTCAAATAAAGAAAGAAAACGAAGTTCAAGATGAGATCAGATTAACAAAATTATATGAATGCGGTATTTTTAGCTGTTCAAGCTGAAATGTAGTACGCAAACGGTGAAATAGAGTAGGTAAGGAAGAAAACTGAAAACATAAAACGTAATAATGTAAATGTGCAGGGACAAATATTTGAGTTTTCCTACATAGCTGTGTGAGCATCCAGTCAAAAAAGAAATAAATAGAAAATGGCTTAAGTTCTGATCTAGCCGCCATTAAGAGAACAGTTGAAAATCAATAAAATAAATCCAAAGAAATAGATGTACTGGAAGTTTCGTTTACACAAATTGTCGAACATCAGCACGAAACTTCCCAAAACAAAGCAGAAATGCAGGAGGCTATAAGCTACTTATACATTTAGGGCCGTTCTTACAATATCCCGTAAAGTAAGGGTAAGGCTAACCTCCAGTAAATTTTACGGTCAGATTAAACTTACAGTAAACTCACTTTGGTTCTTACCATCTAAAGGTTAACTTTTACTGCCAGTTAACAAATCTGTACATAATTTATAGGAGTTGGTGCACCTGTTTATGAAATACTAATATCTTCTGTCATTTGTTTTCGTGGTTTTGAGTGTTGTATACAATGGCGAATGGTAAACAAAGAATTAGACAAGCGAATTTTTCTTCTAGGGAAGAGGAAATTCTATTAAAAAATATTCAGGAGAAGCGTCATATTATCGAGAACAAAAAAAAAAAAAACAGATGCTGTTACGTGGGAGCAGAAAAGCAAAACATGGGATGAAGTGGCTGAATTGCTTGAAGCTCTGAGTGGTACCAAAAGACCTGTAAAAATTTAAGAGATAAGTACGAGAACATGAAGAAAAAGGTTAAAAAGGAAATAGCTGATGAAAAGAAAGAAATCTTCTTAACGGGAGGAGGTAGTAAACCGGCTACCAAACACGACAAGAACACAGAAACGCTACTGTGCTTGATGGGCACTGGCGCTGTTGGATTGGATAATCCATACGATGGAGATGCAGTAGGTAAGTTTATTTTCATTATTTACTTCAATTTGGCTAGTATTTATTGTTTTTGTCATCACTTTAAACAACGTGCTCCTCCCTAACCTTAAATTATATTACCGCATCTCGCGAAGAAAGCAAGACTAAGCTAGTCGTTTCGAGATTTCGTAGTAAAATTGGCGGAAATGCTAAATCCAACCCACAGAAGAAGGCTGCCATCTAAATACCCGTTTAAATTACTAATTATCTTTTGTGTTTTAATTTCAGATACTGAACCAGGAACAAGCACTGGGTCTGAAAAACCTTTGTGCCACACCGAAATGAATGAGCATAGCACTGAGGCTATTCTTATAGAAATGGCAGAGGAGTAGAATATACAAGACGTGTGGTCATCCTGGTCGCCAGCACACCTCAAGTCTGTCAAGAGCTCCGAATTAAGAGTTGAGGGTAGGCCTAAATTGGGGAAAATAAAGAACAGTAATAAAGACACTGCAAGTAGAAATGTGTTATACATGGAAGAAGAAAAACGCGCTAAGGAGATACATGAATGGGAAAGGGAAAGACATGAGTGGGAAAGAGAAAAGCATGAGTGGGAGAGGTTAGAACACCAAAGAAAAATGGAACTATTGGATGTAAAAATAAATGTGATAAAACAAAACCAAAGATTTGTAGATAACTGATATTTACTTTTTATTTTGTAATAGCACATTGTTGCATTTAAACTTTTTAATAAAATGTGTAAGTACAGAAGTCAAACTTGTTTTTTGAAGCAATATCTGATTTTAAAGTTGTGCAAAATACTCTTCTATCAGCGCAGTTCTCGCCGTAGATTGCTGAATGTCGTTTACAGTGGCTGAAGCATCAACTTCGTAAGTTTCTAAGGTAATATTATGTTCTACAGGAGGCTCATGTTCTCCTTGTTTCTGGGCTATATTATGTAATACAGCACAAGCAACAATGATAGCCATTGTAGTTTGCAATTTAACTCTCAGACCTAGTGACAGAACTGGAAATCTTCGCTTCCAAACACCGAAACATCTTTCTATTATATTTCTGGTACGAATATGTGACTCGTTATAAAGCCTCTCTGCTTTGTTACTAGGTATATCAAGTGGTGTCATTAAATACACTTTTAACGGATATGCACTGTCATATAATATCCAAGAGTTCTTGTAGTCTCCTCTTTCTAAGCGTGCTCTTAACCTACTATTCACGAAAATGTTACTCTCGTGTGCGGAAACAGGCCACCTTGCGACAATACCAGTGATAAGTAGCTGTGCATTGACCAGCACCTGAACATTTAGAGAAAAATAACCTTTTCTGTTTCTAAATATTTCGGCATTATTGCCTCCAGGTGATTGAATTCTTACATGGGTGCAATCTAATGCACCCAAAACTTTAGGAAATTTTGCAATGCGAAAAAAGTTTAATTTAGTATTTTTAACTTCATCTTCTGTTTCTGGAAGTTTTATACGGGGTTACTACAAAAGAAATAGACAACTTCAACTGCCTGTAAAACAAAAACTATTAGAGATAGCAACCTAATTATTTTGGAGGTATGTTGAGAAACTCTCAAAGTTTCGTTTGTTACTATTTGTAACGCTGTAGTGTTTTGTTTGTTGTTGCAGAAGCTGAAATGGCGGAAAATCCTGTGGAAAAGGCATATTGCGTGTTGGAATTTGCTATAACGCAATCAGCAACTGTTGTCCAACGACATTTTAGAACACATTACCACAAAAATGAAATGATGCGCTCACAAAAACCAGCATCGTCTTCATCATGTCGCAACATGTCGATGTAAAAGTCACGCCGTATGACCTTATCTTCTTCACTCAGAAACTGCAACATCTGTAATCTGTAAGGCATCATGTGCTGTCGCTTCCGCAAGATTTTCCATACAGTTTGCTGTGGAATTTGTAATTGCATGCTTGCCCTAGATGTCGATTTCTGTGGGCTTCTTATGTAGGCAGAACGAACACGTTCAACGTTTTCTTCCGAAACTCTTGGTCTTCCCGAGCTCTTCCCTATGCACAAACATCCCGTTGTCTCGAATTTTCTATACCAGTCGTAGATTGACTGTCTAGTCGGTGGCGTTTTGTGGTAACGTGTTCTAAAATGTCGTTGGACAACAGTTGCTGATTGCGTTCTAGCAAATTCCAACACGCAATATGCCTTTTCCACAGGATTTTCCGCCAGTTCAGCTTCTGCAACAACAAACAAAACACTAAAGCGTTACCAATAGTAACAAACAAAACTTTGAGAGTTTCTCAACATACCTCCAAAATAATTAGGTTGCTATCTCTAATAATTTTTGTTTTACAGGCAGTTGAAGTTGTCTATTTCTTTTGTAGTAACCCTGTATATTCTTTTGCCAACCTTGCAATAGCACTGCTTACAGTTTTTACTATTTGAGAAGCAGTTGCTGTGCTAACTCCTATGAAATCACCAAGCGCAATTAGCATGCTTCCTAAAGCAAAAAATCGTAAGGTTAGAAGCAGCTGGTTCATCGCCGATACAGCGTTATTCCTGAAATGGAAATGCAATGTGTAGTTGTAGATGCATCAGGTATTCGGCAATTCTGCACAACGGCTCTATTAATTCTGCCGTCTGCAAAACGGAAGCTACCCTGTTGGTATTTATAGAGGTAAATAAAAGTGATATGTGCGGATTGTGGTGAAAACACAGGTAATTAAAATCGGTTAATAAATGAAAGGTGCAGAATTCCCCAGAGTCATGTATAATTTGGCAGATATTGAATTACGGTCTTTGCTGGTTCTGAATTGCAAACTTCCTTGTATTGTATTGTATTGAATACATGGTCTTTGCCGGATCTGAATTTAAGACTTTCTATTTATTAACCAATTTTAAATTACTTTCTGTGTTTTCACCACAATCTTCACATTTCACTTTTATTTCCTGCTGTAGATACCCCGATGAAGTTTCCGTGTAGCAGACGGCAGAATGCTCGAGCTGATGTATGATTAATTTGGCCGAAATCGAATTCACGGTCGTTGCTGAATCTGAATCGCAGGCACTCTATTTATTAGCCGATTTTAAATTACTTTAATGTTTTTACCATAATACGCACATTTCACTTGCATTCCTACTATAGATACCCCGACGTATCTCCGTTTATCAGACGGTAGAATTAATAGAGGTGCTGTGCAGAATTGCCAAGGTATTCACTACATTATAGAAGAAAATATAACAAAGTCATAATAATGTATAAAATGAACCTACCTTTGTATTTTATGCTGAATATCATCACATATGAGACCAAGGAGCAAGAGAACTGTTGGTTTTGTTAATCGGAATCGCTTAAAGAATTCTTGATTTTCTAAAGTTTCGTAATAGTTTGTTCTGGTTTTCAATAATTTAGGTCTCCTATGTATTATAATCTGATCATTATCGCTTTCATCAGAATCACTTTCAAAGAACTGAATGTAATTCCTTTTTGCCATTTGGTACATAACCTTAAAATATGTCTTCGTTAAGAGTTTACTGGAAGACAATGCTACGGTAAAGTTAACTTCCGGTTATCGTATAGTTTACCGACAGATGTCTCTTAACTGTACATTGTAAAATCAAACTGTCCGTAAAGTTCCCGTAAAAGTCCCCGTAAACAGTTTACTGGACATTGTAAGAACGGCCCTTAGAGAAATTCAACTAATAAAAATACAAGCCCTGTTATCTCCGCAGAATATCTGAACGGTAATGGCTTGGCAGATCGAATTCCGTTGGGGTCGAGTTCAGCAAACATCTTTGAATAGCAATAATGGTGCTAATAGTGTAAATCATTATTTTATATATGGCGAGATAACAATGTGAACAAAATTACTAAATGATATAGCGGTACCAACATATATGATGATACCATTGACAATGCTAAGAGGTGTATTCCTGACACAGAATTCTATTTTACATTAAAGGGAATTCTTGAAGTGTACCGCATGGTCGCTATAAAGGGTTTAAATGACAATCTCTTAGCTGGTTTAGATGAATCTTGGCAGATATACAAGCTTCCCTAAACAAATATTAGAACACAATCACAACTGAACTGTGAAACAAACATTGTGAACGATATCACGTAGAAAACTACAAAAAGACAAATATTAATAATACAACTACGATTAGATTAATGTAATTCAGCCTATATACATTGGGCGCATTTCATTTAAAATAATATTAGTACACGTCCATTCAATATAATGTTCGAATACATTAAATAATGGACGTTATCAACCATACTCAGGGGAAGGAATGGTGGATTTTTTATTTATTTATTTATTTTTTGTAAATTGGCACAAGGTCAATTATTGGAACCACCTGTGAAGGAGGAGGGTTTTGGACCACTAATATCATATCATTTTCCTAGTGAGATAGAAATCATCTCATTTAAGCCAAGACACAAGCAATGGAGCAAGTTTTAGAGCTCTTGACAGCTTTCCAATGTCAACTGTATGATCAAAGCAGTATTGGGCCAAGAAATCACAGAATAGAATGTTTACACGGAGAAGAGGCAAGCAACAATTTTGGTATTCGCAAGTGCGATTATCAACAAAAGATATAGAGAAAACGCTCCGGGACACAATAATAGGTCAAACTATAGAAGGAATTTCAGCAATGGACAAGACGGGAAATTCACAAAGTTCCTGAAATTTAAAAACCCAAAAGCAGGAAACTACTGGCCATGGAGAAACAGTTGAGGAAATGAAAAGAGGAGGCAATATATAAATGTCACAAGGAGGCAGAACGGGCATTACAATACGAATATAGAGTGTAATTCAAACCAGTGGAGAAGTCATGCACCTAATACAAACACGTAAAAGTAGGTGAGATCAAATCAACCCGAAATAAATCCAGGACAGGTCAAGCAAATTTCCTTGGATAGCTCTCATTAGATTACACTGTGTCTCCGAAAACGGGCACAGAAAATAGTATGTGAATAACGCATTATTAAGTGAAGGGGATGAGGAAACCCTACAGATTAAGATTATTGGATTAGGCAGTGAGGGTGAAGCATATATGCGATTAGACAGACAGGATAGTCCACGCCCAAACGAGAGGAATGAAATAGTAAGTAGCAGTAGGGGAAGACTATTTCACTACGATTGACAGTGGTGCTTCCGTTTCGGTAATAAGTTTACTGAGATTTAATCATTTAACAGCAAGAATTTACCAATAAGAAATGTTTTGGTGCATCAGCAATAAGACGTTTGAATAACCATTGCGTAAAACAGCTTGTGATGCTAACATTGAAGATAGGTAACTTGGAGCACGAATTTATTTTTCTTGTTATTCCGCACTTGGCAGTTGAAACATTTTTAGACAGTGACTTCCTAACTGAAGTGAGAGCGAAAGTAGATTATCAACCGGTACAACTAACAATTGACAGTAGCTAGCAGTGAGATAGTCGAACCTTTTACAGCGGTAGAAATGAACGAAGACTGCGAAGTAACCTCAGGAGAACCAGAATTACAAGAGGAACCTGCTTCCTCGGTAGAATACGTATGGAAAAATCGGATGTGTTAAACTCGCATGGCTTTCTCTATCTAATCTACAAACTTCTTACAGAAGATAATTCTTCTTTCAACAACATGCTAATCGAAATAAACATTAGCAAAATGTTATTATTTTGTTCCTTATAAATAGAATGGAACTAAGGAAATGCAGTAGGCTAAAGTAATAGTCAAATGTTTTAAAAGCTGTCTGTATGCGATTGTCATTGCAGATCGCTTCTGTGCTTGGCCAGGAGTAGAATAAAGGAAAAACGGACACTTCCGTCTGAGAAAAGTTTAAGTACTTCACAATTGAAACCATTAACAAGGAATACCTCGAAAACGGTAAGCTCCACGAAAAAATGGTATATTACATAACTTGTGTATTTTAACAAGGTCTACATTTTCTGTAGAGTAAGTTTTTGTCTATCTGTTACGATTTAATAGTTATGTCAAATTAAGCAAAATTCATCCAGAATAAATAGGTATTTAGAAGCTATTCCCAGAAAATTCAAGGTATACATTTTATTTGTGATAGAAATGGCTATAATATGTGGCACTTTAATCAAAATCGTTGGAGATATTTTTAGGAAAAACAAAATTTTCAAAAATGTTTCCAAGTAAAGGGTAGTTAGGGGTGGGAGGATTTTCTTGAAAGTCTTCGTCTCGCATCCTTGGAAGATAAAAATCCTAAATACCAAGTTTGGTATTTAACCGTCTTTTCGTTTTTGAGCTATATTGTCCACAGACACACACACGGACCTGTTTCTGAAAATGCATTTTTTGGATTCAGGGGGTCCTAAAACTTGTATTTCCAGTGAAATCTCGACAACGAATTTTTGGGTGGAATACAATACTTCTCTATTCCTATGTAGAGAGTAAAAATGAACAAGATGAAATTGCAAAAGATTGTGTAGAAATAATAATAGTTTACAAATCCAGTCTGATTTGCATTATAGTGAAATAGTTGAGAATGAGGGAGACGAAAGTTGTGAAATCATTCGATATTGTAGTTTAACAGTGAAGCAGTTACTGAAAACTTTAGCGCGAATAAATGAATACATGCAGAAGTAGACCATGATAATAAGCCTGAGATAAAGAGTAAAGTGGACATCGCGCCTATTCTCCTTCCATCCTTTCTTTAGCGGTAGTGCAAACAAAAGCAACAGGTTGCAATTTCTCTGATTAGTTGAACGTTTTACCGCTTTTCTACATCACAAATAGTTTATATTAAATTAACTGACTCAAAAGAGTGGAAATTTTGGAATGGATATTAATGGATGAGGAAAATTACTTTGCATATATTTATTTATGTCAATATATAGTGCAGAGTCTGCCATTATTGAATATCATAATCATGTTTATTTGTTAAATATCACATCCGATAAATGAGCTCCCTCCCGGCGCACACATTTCTGAAGCCTTATAGGAATGTTATGCATGGCTCGACTTAACATTTCAACAGGAATCCTGGAGATTTTCCCTCTTATTCCTGGTTTAAATTCTTCGGTGATAATAGGCCGAGTACGGTAAACCGCGCTCTTAAGGAGGCCCCCACAAGAAAAAATCACAAGCTGTCAGGTCCGGCGATCTTGGGGGCCATGCAATGTTAGCGTGCCTTGAAATGACAGTGTTACCAAACAATCGTTGAATAGCTCGCAGCGATATCCGTGCTGTATGTGCTGCTGCTGCTACTTCTTGCTGAAACCAGCAGTTGACAGGGAAATGGGACAGCTCATTCGCTCATGGACTTCCATTCCTGTAATAGGCTTTTACCGCAAAGACACGCTGTACACCGTTCCATTGCTCCATGTTTAATAAATGGCAAGGCCGTGTGAGCAGCCTTCTGTATGTCATTCGGTGCTATCTATCTCTCAGCGTTGCCACAATAGTTTCCAAATTTCACATTCTTTTGAGTCACTCTTTATTAAACTATGGCATGTTTACTAAATAATATAGTGTGAATGTTTAAGGAATGGAATTTACGAAAGCTTGCTCATCATCCTTTATTAACAATGCTCATTCGTTGTGCAGATCATAGTGATGGAGGGGATTTGGTACCGCAGCCATTGACTTATTGTACGTCAGAACCTACGTGGTTAGGATGAGATGAGAATAATTTAAGGGCAGCCAAAACCGGACGGCGAGGGAAGAGCCACCGTGGAGGGTCTCTAGTATATTCCCAGGAGTTCTTCATCCCGAGGCGGGGAGCACTAGCACCCCGCACCCCAGGTCAGATCAAACTCCTTGGGTCTACAGCCGACTTCCAACGTCATTCTGCCGCCGAGAGCTGAGCTTCAGGGCGCAATCACTACCACGGAAGGGTGCTGCCACCGTAGTCCTCACTGAAACCTACAACCCTGAAAGAGACCGGTTGGATGAAATGGAGATGAAATGAAGCGACAGGGATTTTGGGGGAAAGAAGAAACCTCTCCAGCTTTTGCCTAATGACCCGGGAAACCCCCCTAAAAAAGACCATTGGTCAGAGAGGTCGGCCGCGGAATCCATCCTACGACCTCCAAAATGCCAGTCTTAGACTGGTTCGGTGCAGTTCAAACAAGTAAAACTAATATTTAACACATGCCATTGCAAGAAAATTCAAAATATACATTTTATGTTGGGATATATGGATATTTTATTTGTGTTATTTTAATCAAAATCGTAAGAGCTATTTTCCATGTAGAAGGTAGTTTGTGGTGGGGGGGATTTTCTTAAAAATCTTCGGGTCACATCCCTGGAAGACACTAAATATAAATACCAAGTTGGTATTTAGGGGTCTTTTCATTTCTGAGCTGTGCTGTCCACTGTCACACAGACACAGGAACTATTTGGACTCAGGGAACTTCAAAACATACATTTCCGATGAAATCTAGACATTGAGGTTTTGGGTGAAGTACAGTACTTTCTGTAGCTGCTATGTAGGTACATTGTATGTACACATGGATAAGGAAAGTAAAGGAAATAATGCGTGCAACTGTTGAAAAGTAAGAATCTCCTACACGCATGAATAATGATTATGGTCATATAAATATATTTGTAAAGGACGCACCGTTATTGATATTCATAAAAGGCAAAGGCTTAGTTATTTTTCTATGCGTTAAAATAGGCTATTGTAGGAAACAGGAAAGTGAAAACTATAGCAGAAATGAAAGATGTGGCCCTTGAGTGTATTAGCGCAAAAAATAGGTAAACAGGAAGTAAAATTCTGTTTTGAACATATCTTTGTGAACATTACAGAAACAGTCTAAGAAACAAAACAAAAAAAAAAAAACGGGAAAAGGATTGGGTAATATAGTGAAAAATGTACAAATTGAAAAGGCAAAAATTGATATTATGTATGATATTCTTTTTAATAGTGCCTAACGCCCTCTTTTACTACACTTGGCACCACAAGCGATGACACCGTTTATACATGGAATGAAGATGGACCACTGCTGGATTGCGATGGTAGGGGAAACCGGAGAATCCGGAGAAAACCCGTCCCTTCACCGTGTTGTCCACCATAATTCCCACATATGGTTGCCTGGGATTGAACCACCGCCTGGTGAGAGGTGAATGGTCTATCTACCTGGTCACAACACGGCCGTATTTATGTTGATAAAACAAAAAGCAATAGAAAGCAATGTATCTGTGAAAACTTTAGTACATAAATGTATTTTATTCTATCCTATAGATTTCATATATACACTTCATGTATCCTAGGAAGCAATAAAAACGTGTCTTTATTTAATCGTGAAATAAAGTACCTACTTTATTTGTTAATTATTTCAACTCCTTTGGCAGATCCCCAGTCTTTAAATAATAAAAATTCCTCATCCTTCGACTTGCCGGGTAATAAACTAAGTGCTGCTTTTTTAGCATAGTCCAAAACTTCTTCGGGAAAATCCATTTTCATTCCCTTATTGATTTATTTGGTGCAGTTTAAACAACCAGAATTGAAACAGTTTATTCCGGTGGGGTTACGCAGCAACGAACAAACAAAGCACTACCTACGTCACGACTGAAATTCAATACCCCATAATGACGACTCTAATAATTTTAATAAATCTAAAAATATTTCATTTAATACTGGGATAGGATGAAATGTTGTATATTACTCGTGGCTTTTTAGACCGTTATTTGCTCAGGAGAATTTAGAACATACCACTCATAAATAATAGTCTATTTAAGCCACTTATAATATAAATAACTATTATGCTCATGTAGATATGATTATGTGAAGTGTGTTTGCAAAAGTTGTATGACACTTGTAAAGCCGAAGATGCACGCAAGCGATCGTTACTAAGCAAACAATAATACCAACGACATTAATAATAATAATAATAATAATAATAATAATAATACTGGGAAAAAATGTAAATGTTGTGTTATTTATGGACGCTCTTTACCTACAGTAGTTTTCATTGGGCGTGAAAGACCCCTTAATTTTGATCAGTGGCCTCTCTATCAGGCTTGAGGTTCTCTTACGTGTCGTAAATCTACGACACGAGACCAACAAAGATAATAAATTATTATTACCATCATTTTTGTTACAGTCATCATTATAATAATTTTGTTATAATTATTATGATTATAATATTACATTTTCAGACGGGGACACTGACAGAATGTCAACTGACGTTTATCGTGTTGTGCATTGGGATATTACGTTTTGAGTGGCAAATCTTATAATGATCTTGATAATAAAGATAATATTCGCGAAAGCAAGGATTATATTAACAATAGTAATTTTAAGGATAATAGAACATAAATACCCTTTCGAAATTTACAAGAAATGTTTGGAAGCAAAGGTGTTCGACCAACTGCAAAGGGTTTTTCCTGGTCAGAGGGGCTTAAAAGGTAAACAATGGTAAGGTAGCAGGGGTAGGACAGTCACCCAGGCTACAGAGAAATGTTGACTGTTTTTTAGGGAAGCTTCAGCATGAAGTCCAATGCACCTATAAAATCCCCAGTTATACTAATGGTAAAAGAAACATCAGTCACGTGGTGAAGCGATAATCAAAGAAAGGGATATGAAATACGCATAAGTTAAAATCTTGAAAAACACTCGTAGTTGGAAAGTCAGCCATGACACACTGAACTCAATCATTATAGCTCTAAATATGCGCATGTTGAAAATTCCATATTATGTGTTCATAAGTAAAGCAATAACACAAGAGATAAGTGTAAATTACATTTAACCCCGCATCATAGCAAGTTATTTGAGAATGGCTTTTATTATAAAGGTATTAATTAAATGTTACAACAATTTGCCTGTGGAAATAAAAAGCATTCAATCAATAACAAACTTCATAAATCAAGTTTACAAATTCTTACTTAATAAATGTTATTACACAGGATATAAGTTTCCGCATTTGAAAAACTAAATAAGGAATAAATATATTTTTATATAAACACCTCAACTGTAAAAAGGTAAATTAATTATATATATATATACCTATATTTATATGATTAACTTATAATTATTGTATATATTTATAAATATCTTTTATTCCTCCCTTTATAATGTTATATGATTGACTTAAATCACTTTTATACAGTAAATGAAGTAAAAGCAGTAGTTTATAATATATGTAACATGTATGTGCAAAAACTGACAATTTCATATTATGTATTCATAATTAAATGGATGGAATAGATGAATTGAATTGAAAACGTAAGAGTCGAGTTACTAGAAATGCATCGTTAAACGAGATTGCTAGTATATAAAATAATTTCTTAACAAATATCCAACAATTTACGCTACCAGATATGTTAGGTTCGCTTACTTATAAAATAATAAATAAAAAATTTAAAAAAAGGCTGATGTGTTCCATTCACATGACTTCCTCTACAAACTATTGTTACAAAACAATATCCCTTTATTTACATCATAGTAATCGAGCTAAATATTAGCAAATAGGCCGTATTAGTTACTTCTAAGTAGAAGAGAAATAAAGTAAAACACTAGGTTAAACCACAACCAAACGTTTTAAAAACCCGATCTCTATGTGAAACAATTGATATTCGGTTCGCCTTGCACGATCAAGAGTAATATAAAAGAGAAATGAAATTAAGATGACCAGTAACGTGGAATATCTCGGAAATTGTTAATTGTACAGGAAAATATATAGGACAAATTATTTTTTTTACGACATCTACATCTTTTGTGCAGTATGTTTTTGTCTATTTGTTACGCTTTAGTAGTTATACAATATTCATTGAGAATGGCGAGGTCTTCAGAAACTATTTCAAGAAAATTTAAGATATATACTTCATTTATTATGTAAATATAGCCATTTTGAGAAAAACAAAAATGTATAAAAATGTTCCGTGTAAAGGGTCAATTAGAGTTAGGGGCTTTTTTTTAAATATTCCTGTAGCATCCTTGGAAGATACTAAATTTAAATATAATTTAACGATCGTTTCGTTTCTGAGCTATGCTAAATGGAAAATTAAATGGAGTTTTATTTTTGGACGCTCTTTAACTGCTGTGGTTTCAGCGTCCCATTCTATATTGAGCGTGAAAGACCGCTTAATTTTGCTTAGAGGACTCTCTATCATGCTTGAGGTTCTTTACGTGTCATAAAACCTACGACATGGGACCAACGGCTTTACCTCCCTTCCGAAGGAAGCCATGCTAATGATTTTTACGCCCAAAAAAATCCATCGTCCTCCGCCGGGTTTTAACCCGCAACCTCGTGTATATGAAGTTAACATGGTAATCTTTACACCACCGAGGGCGACTCTGTTTATGCACACAACTAACACTGTTTTTTCCCTAAAGATACTTTTTATGAGTCAACGGGAATTCAAAATATCCGGTGAATAATTGACATAGAATTTTTGGGTGCAATGCGATTACCTTCTCTACCCACTATATGCACAAGTACGAGTAGAAAAATCGAGCCAGGTGGTTGAGGCGTGGGACTGGCATTCATGAGGTCGTGGATCGATTCCCCTGGCCGACCTCTCTGACCCATAGTTTGTTTCGGGTGTCTGACTGGCTCACTAGACAAATGCTGGGAAGGTTTCTTCATTCCATCAAACTACCTGTCCCTTTATTTCATCTCCATTTCATCCAACCAATGTCTTTCACGGTTGTGTCAGGGAGAACTGCGGTAGTGGTGCTCTTCCGTGGTGGTGACTGTGCTCTGGAGATACATCTCTCGGCGGCGGGATGGCGTTGGAAGCTGTCTGCAGTCTCAGGGAGTTCAGTCGGATCTGGGGTGCGGGCTGTTCGCTCCCCGCATAGAGATGAAGAACTGCATGGAATATGTTAGGGACCCTGCACGGTGGCTCTTCCTCCGCCGTCTGGTTTCGGCCGCCCGTTGATATTGTTCCCATCTCATCCTACCCTCGTGGAGTCTGACGTACAATATGCCAATGGCTGTAGGGTAGAATCCCCTCCGGCATCACACACATATACACACACAGGCGTATTGAAAAAGTAAAATTAGTGACGGTGAGTAACACAATGCGTGTGGGTTTCAACAAGGAAAATAGAAATGAACCAGGCGTGTTGCATACTACCCCTGAGGAATAGATTCATGCAACCCTAAGCTAGAATGGAACCCATCCTCAGAAATCCCATGCTGCTCTCCCGCGGAGATTATTCCCTCAATACTGAGACACACTTGGAAAATTACAGGAATTAAATAAGCTCGCAAAATCGGCTGATTTGGTAATCAATAACATAAAACAGAGTAAATGAGAACACTTAATTATGTGTTGGGTTAGGAAATAATTGAACAAGTAGAGGAATTTTCATATCTAGGCAATGTGTTCTTAAACCAAGGTGGCTCCGACGAGGGTGTATTTAAATTAATTAAGAAGACAAGATGCCCTTTCAAAGAAGTGACATCTATTTGGCGATGTAAACAAATTTCCTCAAAACTTAAACTCTACATACTTACAAGTGAAATATGTATTTCAGGAAAAACACTGCGACAGGAAGTAACGGGAAACATACGTTTTAAGGTCCTCTATCGACTAAAAGGTTTAACAAAACTTCCATGTGTATCATTACATATCTGCATTCGTAGACATCATACCAAGAAGGGAAGAAATATTCAAGTAAAAAACTACACATTTAATTCTACACTTCTTAAACAGTACAAAGATTTTTACGAAATTTTCATCACCGCAACAACCTTTTAGATGGCAAAAAAAAAAAAAAAAAAAAAAAAAAAAAAAATTGTATTCTTTAATACTTCTTAAAGAAAATTCTAATGATATACGTAAAATGATACTGTTATGCACGAGAGAAATGCATATGAAGAATGAAGTCAGTATATAGCATTTTCTGCAGCAAGTTCGAGAAGTTTTCTCAACTATTATTCAGTTTTGTATAACTTTGTTTAAATGGAAACCGTAAGAGAAGATAAACAAACACGTAGAACTTTTTATAGGTTTACAGTTAGCGAGTTAATGGCTGCGCGTTCACGTGAGAGACTCGCATTCAGAAGGTCCCTGGTTCGATATCCGTCAACCACTTCCTTTGACCTTGAGCTTTTCATTTTTTTCCTTGGTTGGTAGGCCAATTCTGGGGGAAGGTTGTTTTCTATCATATTTCCCTGCTTTCATTTCTCTTTCATTCCTCTTCGTTCTCATCTTTCATCAGTGCTTCTAGTGCTTGCGCAAAGAAAGTATATACCGAAGACGCTAAACGGCCGCCTGGTTGAACGGGTCGTTCATCGCTCACTCAGGGCAGTTCCAGTTCCTGATCTCAGAGCCAGGAACTGTTAGGGACTTCCGCGCATCTCTGTGTTCTGTAGCTTCCAATTTTATCTTTTTTTCTTCTAGGCGGGGTGGCAGCCCCAACAAATCTCACTTAGGTGGCAGTGACAGCTATGTATACCCTATACCCCTACTATATACAATTTTTGTCCAGTTACTCTCTGACTAAGAGAACAAACCGACTGAGGCTGAGGTAGGAGAGGGGGCTTACTGCTCATGTAGTCGATTTGTTATCCACGAAATGTATACATGTGTGCATTTGAGTCACCCATACTGACAAACCAAACTGCTGCGGGAGGTATTGTTACGCATTTCCAGGTTCTCATTGCTAGTTGTTTGACAACGATGTTATGTATATTGGTTCAAGCGTGCAAGAACTTTATCGCCAGATAAGACCATATTTATGCCGCATGTTCCTCTTGGTCGCGTTCAAATTACTCTTGGTCGTGATCAGAAAAAAACTGTTTTCTGTTATTAAACTGTTTTGAAATATTAGGGTTTTCTTTCTTTCTTTCTTTCTTTCTTTCTTTCGTAAGCTTACGTTTTAGCGGGTTGATATCTATGTATAGTTATCACGAGATAATGCTTAAATTGTACTTAATGTTATTTTTACTTTCTCTACACGTACTATGTGCATTGTGTATAGAGAAGGTATTATATTCCACCCAAAAATTCGATCCCGAGATTTCACCGGAAATACATGTTTTGGTCCGTGTGTGTGTGCGTGTGTCTGTCTGTGGACAGCATAGCTCAAAAACAAAAAGCCCGTTAAATACCAAACTTGGTATTTATGTTTTGTATCCTCCAAGGATACGACAAGAAGACTTTCAAGAAAATCCCCCAACCCCCAACTACCCTTTACATGGAAAAAAATGCGAAATTTTTTACTCTCTCAAAAATGGCTCTTACGATTTTCATTAAAAATCTCTTATATTTAAGATATTTTTTACATGCTAAATAAAATGTATATCTTGAATTTTCTGGGAATAGCCTCTGAAACCATCTTTATTCTGGACGAGTTTTATTGAATTTTGCACAACTGGTAAACTGTAAGAGATAGACAAAAACTTACCACACAAAAAATGTAGATCACGACAAAACACACAATTTATGTCATATACATTATTTTTGCTGGAGTTGATCGTTTTTTAGATATTTCTTGTTATTGGTTTCAGTTTTGAATAATTTATATCTTTCTCATACAGGAATTTGTCAACTCCTGTCCATACAGACAAAGGAAGTTCAGTCGCATAGCATACAGCTTTTGACTATCACTTTAACCTATGGTACTCCCTTATTTCGCTTCTACTTACAAGGAAGCAAGTAATAAGACTACTTCTGCTAATTTTTCTCAATTGTCATGAAGTACATAGAAGCATAAGCTTTTTAAAAATAATTTGTCGCAGAGATGCAGAGAAAGTCACGTGCATGGAGCACAACAGATTTTTTTCCTTTCTTTTTCGCTCAGTTGAGCTCGTGATATTACTGGCTAGAAAGTCCTGACTGTAGGGTCACCATCCTGCATTGAAATTGAGCTGTTTTTTTGTTTGTTTGTTATTTTTTATGGATTCTCTCTAACTGCTGCGGTTCTTATCGTCCCATTCTACATTGGGCATGAAAGACCACTTAATTTTGCTCAGAGGTCCCTTTACCAGTTGAGGTTCTTTTACGTGCAATAAATTTAGGAAACGGAACCAACGGCTTTACTTCCCTTCCGAAGGAAGTCATACCAAAGAATCTGTCTCCGCCACAACTTCTTGCATGTGGACAAGCACAGTGGCCCACAGACCCTAAAAACCTGACCAAAACCTGAAGGTAAAAAGTTTCTAAACTAAATGAAACGCACCATTCAATTGTCAATAAACTGGAGTATTCCTATTCAGCAATTGCTTCTTAAAATATCCATCGTTTAGCCGGCAGCGGTGCAGAGGTGTGCTTTCTCCGGTTTCTCCAGTTCCCCCGCCATCGCATTCCACCGGTGCTCTATGTTCATTCCATATATCATCAGTGTCATCGCCTGCGGTGCCACAAGTAGTAAAAACGGACGTTAACCTCTACAAAACACAAACACACACGAAACGTACTATAGGGGCACGAAACATATATATTCGCTCTCTGTTTCGATGCTATTACACTTGAGCGACCATGACGAAGTAAGCCATAAACGCATAAAGAGGTGCATCTGTGAAATTTGGAAAACACAGAGTATGTAACACATTTTATTGACATTTCTGGGAGATATGATACACAATTATAGTGATATATTTTATCATTTATCAAAATTCTAGCTTGCATGGCTATTAGAATAATAATTGTATTGCCTAAATTCATTTTATAATATAAACGAGTCTCGTGATGCATTTATAAACATATTAGAATATTTAATTAAAGGTTTACAATAAGTAAGTCATAATTTTAATATTAAATCTAAATACCGTAGGATTTTTTTTTTATTTTTGTACTTTCCAAAGTTTTTAATTTTTGAAAATTTAATAATTTATTTATCAAAACTGGAGCATAATTCGGAAAATATATAAGATCAATTTCTTTAATGTAGATTAAAGAGGTGGTATACAAATTCTGGAATAAATTATTGAAACATTGCTTCGAATGGTGCATTTTGAGTATAGAAATGGTTGGAAAATAATTTGCTAGAAAATAAGGTTTAAAGTTGGGTGTGCCCATTAATAAGCATGAGCCTACGCATTCATAGCTTCAGCTAATTTGTAGTTAATGTGCGCCAAGTTGGAAAAACAATATATTTTCTTAAAGTTTAGAATACATTCAATTTTATTATGAAAAGAATAGTTTTAACTTTTCACAATTTTTGGTCAAATTTCACAAATGCACCTCTAAAAGTGCACCTTGTGCACTCCAGCCTACAAATATCTCTTGTAGCTAACACCCCCCCCCATCAAAAGGAAGGGATGAAGTGATGGAACCATAGAGTCATCCTTCGCGGTCTGGGGGTAACATGTTAGCCTCTGGTACTCAAAATTACGAGTTGAAACCCTCCGCCGAGTGTTGGATCTTTTCGGGCATAAGAATCTTTAGCACGGATTCCTTCGGAAGGCAAATAAGGCTGGTAGTACCGTGTCCTAGGTTTACGGCACATAAAATAACCTCAAGCCTTATAAAATGGCCTCTGAGCAAACTTAAACGGCCTTTCACATCCAAAATAAAACGGGAAGCTGAGAACCGCAGTAGTTAAAGGGAGACAATAATTAAAACTTAATTTCATTTCATTTTGGAAACATAGAGGCCTCATGCCGCGGACAGGCAGACCCCAGAGACACGAGGAAGTCCCCTAATACCTCCAAGTTCGATGACCCGTCCCACTGCTGGAGAGGGAGATCAAGGGATCAGTCGATCTGGCATCCCTCTAGTGTCCATGGGGAGTTCTATTGAGCACGTAACCGCGCTGCCCGCTGCGTCATATATTTTGAATCTAGAAGCACAACTGATAGATGAAAAAGAAATAAATGAAGAGAATTTAATGAAGATGGAATCGTGATAAATTAAAAAGCACCCCAACATGCACCTGCCGAGCCCAGTTGACTGTAAAAGCGATCTCTTTATTTGGCATATCCTAACTCAAAGACAACATGTAACTGCACATTTTTCAGTCTCCTTTGTGAAGCTGAAGTTTTAAACTCTGATTCATCTTCATAATTGTGTATTACACATGACTGATGTGAAAGAACAAATATCAAAAGCCTGATTCATATCAAATGATAAATTCTGGATATTAAAATTACTAGCAATATTGCAAGTAAGAGGGTTGTCCCAGAAGTGCCCGACATGTTCGTAAAAAAGCTCATCACACTCTCGGAGCACTTCGATGCTGTTCACTTCCGAACTCTATACTGCTGTAGTTCTGCAACAGCTGTTATATGCCGCTCCTGCGTGGAGGGACGTTTCCCACACAGGTTTACAATCGCTTGCAAGTAAACATGTTTTTTTCTTAGACGGATGACACATGCTTATCAACACGACTACAATAACCAAAATGCTCTGGCCATCACCGATATGAAGACCCTTCCTGCTATTCTTCATCAACTGGATGATCAATGGATAAAACGCTTGGCTCGTATTGCTGTCAACACTCATCTTAATTTTCGTATTAGTCAGCCGAAACGGCGACGGCATTGCTTTTAAACAACACTAGACACTTCAATTTTATGTATTCTTATTCAGTGATTCATCTGTAACATTATTCATGATTTTTAGATCACGCATTGTTCCATATAAAGGTCCGTAAAGGTCCTGCAAATGGATGACTTCCCCTGCTGTCTTTATGTCGTCGTCAAGTAGATAACAAGACGACTATCATTATCAAAGATGAGCAACGTGATTTTGTAGAAGGGAATCAAAACGGCACAAATTCTTAAGAATTTTAACTGCTATATGTGGTCAAGAAGCTCTTGCACAGATAACTGTTCACAACTGAATCATTGGGTTCCCCAGTGGAAAGAAATCTGCACGAAATAAGATCAGTGAGGTGGAGTCTGAATTGATTACAGCTGATGAGCTCATAATTTTTGATGAAGTGGAATGTGAGACAGGCCTCGGCTGCGTAAACCTGCACAACATTATTCGTGGCGATTTGGGTCAGAATAAAGTGTGTGCAAATGGTTTCCCCGGGCCTTGATATATACACATATATCATGAATGAGAAACCAGTTTAAGTCTGTCATCGACTGTTAGAAACGGAGAATGAAGATCGAAATTTGTTTGAGAAACTTGTGACGAATCATCGCGTTATTACTACATTATCATAGAATAGGGCCCAATCAATGGAATGAAATTATGGGTAACCTCTGGCCGCGCCGTGGCTGAGTGGTTACCGTTCGCCTCTCACCTAGACGGGCTTGGGTTAAATCCCAAGGGACCGTTTGTGAAATTTGTGGTAAACAAACGGCGCAGGGGCGGGTTTTCTCTGGGTTCTCCGGTTTCCTCCGCCATAACATTCCACCGATGCTCCATTTTCATTTCATGTATCATCAATGGCATTGCCTGCGGTGCCATAGTAGTAAAAGCTCGCGTTAAACACTATAAACAAATCTGATGTGATCCATTCACATGACTTTCTCAATATCAAATTATTGTTAATAAGCTTATTCTTCTATCTACTTTATGATAATCGACATAAACATTAGCAGAAACAGTCGTATTGCTTAGCTCCTTGTAAGTATAAAGGAAATAAGGGAATACACTAGGCTAAACCGACAGTCAAATGTTTTGAAATATGGTTCTGTGGAATTGAAATCCGTTGAAAAGTTCCCGCATGAAAAATATTTAAGTATTTTAAAACTGAAACTAATAACAAGGAATATCTTGAAAACGGACACCTCCACGAAAAAATGTATATAACATAAGTTGTGCACTTTAACGAGATCTATATTTTTGTGTAGTAAGTTTTTATCTATCTCTTACAGCTTACTGGTTATGCGTAATTCAGCAACATTCCTCTAGAATAAACAGGTCTTCAGAATATATTCCCAGAAAATCAAAGATATACATTTTATTTGTGATGGAAATGGCTGTAATATGATGTATTTTAATCAAAATCTTAAGAGCCATTTTTCATAAAAACAAAACTTTCGAAAATTTTCCCATGCAAAGGGTAGTTTGGAGTGGAGAGATTTTCTTGAATCGTCGTGCCCTTGGAAGATACTAATCATAAATACCAAGTTTGGTATTTAACGATCATTTCGTTTTTGATCTATGCTGTTCACAGACAGACAGATGGACAGATAGACACACACACGGACCTTTTTCTGAAAATGCTTTTTTTGGATTCAGGGGGTCCTAAAGCATGTATTTCCGGTGAAATCTCGGTATCGAATTTTTGGGTGGAATATGTATAGTATACAGCATGTACATAGTACGTGTAGAGAAAGTAAAAACGAGTCTTCCGGCTCTCGCTTCCCCATAAGAAAAAACCTACGTCTAGTACACTTTCCACGGCATAGTGAGCAGCTGCTGAATAGTTGAGCTTGCCTCCTCTTTGGCAAAATGACTGATGTTGAATAGGAATCTAACGTTATAAGAATGTGTTGGTGTTTCCGCAGTGTTGTTAACCAAAAGTGTTTCAGCCATTTTGATGAATTGGTTATCTAATTCACCGAGAACTAACTGAATTATTAAACGAAACACAGGGCATGTGCGTGAACTCTAAGATCTACAAACAGAATGAAACCTTAACACTGAAGCCATTAGGATGTATAGCGTACTTGATATCTCGATGTTGTTGCTCCACTCTGCTTCCGAAGTTGCGGCAAACCTACCGAAAGAAAACTAATGATGAGTGCCCAAGAAAACGTGCACGCCTGGTAATTCCTCTTAGGTATTATAGGTAGGCAGCAGAGAAAGTGAAAACTGCAACGTTTAGCAAAACGACATATCTCTTGAAAGAAACGATAAAAGTTTCAATTCTTTACCGATCATATAGATTTACCAATGTAATTTTGACAACAGATCCCATCACATGCAACAACAAAATTTCCGCACTTATAGCTTCTAATAAAGAAGTTGAATACATTCGAATTGTTGAAAGTTTGCGTTTGTAGACTCCTACAAAGAAGTTAATTATCGTTTGCACCTTTTATAAATTTTTTTAGAAGAATGTATCATGTTTACAGTAGTAATTTAATGTGAAGACTGGATAGTTTATATATCGTATAATAATTGTGATGCAAAGTATTTTCGTTAGCTTGTCCAGTATTGACCACATTTTACTTAACTCTTAATATGTCTTTTAAGGAAACTAGGTAGTAAGTCAAGTTTTTACTGCTATTTGAGTTCCAAATTTTATTTTAAATTTCTCAGAAACCATTTAACATAGTGAAATGAAACAACCAATACAGCAATCTTTTCTAGTACAAATTTGGTTTTTCAGTTATTACTTGTGGAAGTATATGCCGGTGCACTTAACTCTAAAACTATGCATTATTTTTTTAGAATTTTGGTATGTTGTAACGTGCTCCACTTGATAATTTCCAGCTATTAAAATTGTTTCTTATATTTGGTGGGGCCTTCACCCATTTTTTAATATTATATTTACCTAACTTATGCTAATATATTTTGTAATAAACTAGAATGGCAATGTGAGGAATCATTTTAGCTGCAATAGCTAGGTCTTAGATTGAGAAATGACATGCACTACACGGAAAAATGTACTTAAATAACCGACAATTTAAAAACATATTTTTATTTATTATATGTGTAACGTTAAGTTTTAGCATACATTGATAGCTTTGTATAGGTTATGTTGTCAACGTTTCATTTCAAGGCAATAAATGTTTTTTTTTAGAAATATATAATCAAATTCGGCACTGAAACATCGTTAAACGCTTCACTTACAACTAACCAGTGTTCTTAAGGGTAATTAAATCACGACAAACCATGGCTAATTAACATTATCAAAGTCCTGCTATTAGTTTTTAAGCCTCTGTTGTTCTCCAACGCTTGATTGCAGTGGTTACAAAGCCATTTGCGTATTTTGTTACAACCGCTGATTACTAAGCTACTTTGCACTAAACAAAATGTTTTTGTTTCCACGAGCGAGCAAATGAACATAAAGATTGCTATTTAGTAATATGCGTTATTCAAGAACACGCAAAGATAATCAGGAAAAATTTCAAAAATTTATGCGACATGGTCTTTTGCACCAGGTGAATCATTTCACACTAATATTTCATTTGTATGCAGCCCTCACATTATAATCTTTCTTAAAATGTCGACTCTTTTGTCCAGGAATATTTGATTTTTAGCTGGATATTATTTAATCATTCTTGTGCCTGTCTAGCATTAATGATGAAAAGTTGCACGCTGCTTCCGAAAGCCTCAGAATCTTATATATTTATTTTTTCTTGAAAGCAATTTGGTACACAGACGTTTCTTTGAAAAAAGTTTCTGAATAGCTTTCTTGGTTAAGTATGTGCCTTTACGAAATCGCTTGAAATTTGGAACTTCTTGTGTTCAAATACTTTGTTATTTTTTCGCCTTCATTCTTTTTCGCTGTCTTTTTTTTTTTAAATTTTAGTGTAGAGGCTATAGAACGGAAGAGGATACCTTGCGCACTGCAACCTGTGAGGGATCTGTTGGTTCTAACACCCCAAAGGAGTAAAGGATAAAGTAAAGAAGCCACAGGCAGACAAGCCACATTTTAGCGCGGAATTTCCGAGCAATTTCCGCCGCAAATACGCGTCACCGCACCTACCCTTAAACCAAGCAGACCTCTAGTGTCCACGGGGAATATTGTTTCCTTTGTGTAATGTTCTCAGCCATCCGTCCAGAACCGCTATATGCCGCGAAACCCACAAACACACCTAAAACATGAGAAAGAAACGTCACGAAAAATAAACGATAGAAAGGAAATCGTACTAGATGAGAAACCACCCCAGTATTCGCCAACCGACTGAAAACCACAGATAACCTTACGTCAGAGTGGGGAGTCGGGGTGAGATGAAATCGGTACCTCCCGATTGCGAGCCTCACACATCTCGCTGGATATTTGCCTATATTAGACTTTTAGTAACCCAATTACTGTAAAAACAACTAAACATCTTTGGTGTTTACGGAAAATTCTTGAAAAACATTTTCTGAAACAACACTCGATTAATGAAGCAAATGCTCATAGACGCTCTGTTTCCTTGTAGATTTGAGCCCGCTGTTACAGAGAATTTCTTTATACTACAGCATGCGCGGTGTGACCAACACCACCTAAACAGAAAGCCCTGAAATACGCCTTTAGGCTTTTAACGGGCTCGCCAAACTAGCACTGCATGTGAAAGTTAATGTGTTTTGATATTAATGGTACCTTTAAAGCATTTTTTCAAGTTTCTATTTCTAGAATAAAAAATGATCTGCGCAGAGCTTTAAATTCCTATTGCAGTACCATCGTTAATAACGGATTACTAAAAGAAACTGGAACATACCAAGAAGGAAGAACACCTCAGTAAATGTGGAATTATTTTATTCTGCGTTGCTATTCTACAATAATATACAATAAATAATTTCATTAGTTACACATTCTGCTATAGTATACCTTTTACCTCTATGGCATGCAAGCCTTTGCAAAAATACAAAAAATAAAGTGCTTAATAATTCCACTAACACGTTTCATTTTTACTTTCCTGTATGCTTATATTTTAACTTTTATTCTGGCAGAATACATTTTAATCTGTATTAACACAGTGATTGGGCCCCTAACCTACTTTCAGCCTTAATGCTATAATACGTATATCCTGGAAAGTATGGAAACAACCGACAACCAACACATTCTATGTCATTGTTTGTGTTCAAGGACGTGTTACTAAATTGTTAAAATATAAATAAGATAAACAAAGATTTCAATTTCATATTCTCTAAAGTGCAGTTCACAAACCTACAGCCTATTCAATGGGAAGTGAATGGTCACAGGAAGAGGTTATGTTGCAGCAGTACCCAATAACTTGCTTAATGATGTAATGTTTAGGAATTACTAAACAGTTCTAAAATGTTAAATGGGTTATAACATATGATGATTACGTTGGAGCTATCTGTAGATTCTTCCTTTAAATAGCCCTAATACATCTAATTTTAGATCTTCATCTTCCGGAAAGGAAAAAATCATATTCACTTTTGAATCGTTCACGTTATTAGCACTACCATTTGGCACATTGAGCCTCTAGGGTATTATGCCTTTAACAAAAGTAAACAATTTAAAGCCACTGGTAGGAAATATCTTCAAGATTGTACAACCTCAAGCATTTACTGCTTACTGTACCACAACGCCCAAAGCTCATTACGTCATGCCATGTGCTAATGTTTGACACAGGGCTATTCTATTTATATGGTGTTTGTGTGACATGCCTGCATGCTTCACTCGTCAACAGCTAATTTTTTTTTTGTATGTAGTTTCTTTCATTTAAATAGGTCCCCCAAGAAGAATAACTCCAAAAGTACATCAGAATGTCTAACCAATAGGGGACAGGTTCTCCTCGCCCGATACATTTTTTTTTTTTTTGCTTTCTCTACACATACCATGTGCATAGTGTATAGAGAAGGTATTGTATTGCAACCAAAATTCGATACCGAGATTTCAACGAAATATATGTTTTGAAATCCCCTGAATAAAAAAAAAACAGAAAAATGTTCGTGTGATTGTCTGTGTGTGTGTATGTCTGTCTGTCTGTGGGCAGCATAGCTCAAAAGCGAAAACACCGATAAATACCAAACTTGGTATTTAAGTTCAGTATCTTCAAAAGATACGACACGAAGATTTTCAAGAAAATCCCCCACCCCCAACTACCCTCTACATTGACATTTTTTTGAAACTTTTGATTTTCTCATAAATGGCTGTAACGATTTTGATTAAAATCTATTAAATATAAGATATTTTTGTGACAAATAAAATGTATATCTTCAGTTTTCTGGGAATAGCCTCTCAAAACCTCTTTATTCTGGATGCATTTTGCGGAATTTTGAATAACTGGTAAACCACAAGAGATAGACAAAAACTTACTAGGTACACAAACGCTGTAGAGCTCGTTAAAGCACACAATTTATGTTATGTACATTTTTTGTGGAGTTGACCGTTTTTTCAATATTTCTAGTTATTAGCTTCAGATTTAATATATATATATATATATATATATACTTTTCTTATACAGGAATTAATCAACGCCTGTCCATTCAAACAAAGGCACTTCAATCACATAGCAACCCTTTTAAAAGACTTGCCTATCGATTTAGATTATGGTACTCCCTTATTTCCCTTCTGCTTACAAGGAAGCTGATAATGAATCACTTTCTGCCAATTTTTCCTCGATTAGCATTAAGTAAATAGAAGAATAAGCTTTTTAACAATAATTTATAGCAGAGATGCAGACAAAGACAGGTGAATGGAGCACATCATATTTTTTTTTCGTGAAGTTGACCACTTTTTTAGATATTCCTTGTTATTTTAAATTCCTTAAAACTTTCCAAGTACGGAAAATGTAAAGAAACGGATTTCAGCCATATGGCAACCAGGTTTTGAAAGATTTTACTATCGTTTTAGCCTAGTGTATTCCATTATTTCCCTTCTACGTACAAGAAGACATTTCTGATGATGTTTATCTCGATTAGCATAAAGTAGAATAATAAGCTTTTTAATAATAATTTATTACAGAGATGCAGAGAAAGTTGTGTGATTGGAACACATTAGATTTTTTTTGTATATACTTTGCGAGAGTGTTCCTTGCAATTTGAGAGCACCTTGGGAGTGCTTCATCTTGTTGAAACTACATTTGGACCCGCTTCAACAGTGACACACATTTTAATAAGAGGTTCAGATCTTGGAGAAACTGAGGATGTCGCGATCCCGTGAGGTTGCCTTCGAACCGTGTCTTATTATACTCTCACTCAGACTAGAATAATCCTGACGTAAACGACAAGGAAGAGAGGAATCAACTCGCCACATGTTTGACGCTACAGTGAGCACATAACGTTGCAACACTAATTGTAACAGCGCTAACTTCTTGACAATAAGTCAGCTAAGACATTGGTAGCAACTTATTCAATCTTAAACATGTAATTAACGTTATTGTGCCGTAACATAAAGGTTACGCTTTGGGATTTCCTTCTTGAGTATCATGAAGCAATGTTTGTTCATTTGCTTCTCGCCATTTCTCAAGATCTGCGTCAGCTATGTTTCATTTCGACAGATTTTTAAAACTGCTTCGTGATGATATACTGACGTTTTTCAAGTGTTTGCTAGTGTTCTGGGCTTGTAGGGTATGCGTGGTAAGGAGTATGGATATTAGAAGCGACTCTGCCCGATAAACATAATCTGAATTAGCATTCACCTCGAGAATGGCCTTTGTTATAGGAATACAGTTTATAATACTGTTCTTACTTTCTCTATACGTACTATGTACATAGTGTATAGAGAAAGTATTGCATTGCACCCAAAAATTTGATACCGAGATTTCACTGGAAATACATATTTTGGATCCGCCTGAATCACCCCAAAAAAGCATTTTCAGAAAAATGTCCGTGCATGAGTCTGTGGCAGCATAGTTCAAAAACGAAAAGTCCTTCAACTACTAAACTCGATACTTAAGTTTAGTATCTTCCAAGGATGCGATACAAGATTTTCTAGAAACCCCCCACCCTCAACTACCCTTTATATGGAAACGCTTTCTAAAATGTTGGTTTTCTCAAAAATGGCTCTACGAATTTTGATTAAAATCTCGCATATTTAAGATGTTTACATAACAAATAAAATGTATAGGTATCTTGAATCTTCTTCTGGGAATAGCCTCTGAAGACCTCTTTATTCTGGATGATTTTTTCTGACTTTTGCATAACTGATAAAACGTAAGAACTTATTACAAAAAAATGTAGATCTCCTTAAAACACACAATTTATGTTATATACATTTTTTTCGTGGAGTTGGCTGTTTTAGAGATATTCCTTGTTATTCGTTTCAGTTTTAAAATACTTTAAACTTTTCTCATACGGAACTTGTCAACCCCTGGCCACGCAAAGACACATTTTAAAATATTTGACTGCCAGTTTAGCCTAGTGTATTCCCTTATTGCCCTTCTGCTTAAAGAAACTAAGTAATATGACCCTTTCTGTTAATTTTTATCCCGATTAGCATGACGTAGATAGAAGAAAATCTTAACTATAATTTGTTACAGAGATTTAGAAAAACCTATGTGAATCTAGCCCATCTTACCTTTTAGTAATACAAAGCTATGATGCATTTCAGACGTAATTAAACATATGAACGTGTTATGTGGCAATTTAGATGATCATGTATAACGTGTGTCACACAAGAATATTCCTGAGGTCAATATTTGGGAGGAAAGACGGATAAAGAGAGATAGTGATACGAAACAATCTTGGGCCGCTGATTGGCTCAAGCTTTTCCCGTGTGTGTATATTCTTTTCAGCATTCACGGTGTCATTTACAATTCTCCATTTCCGTACAAAAACCTTTGCATTCATTTCTCTACAACCTGCATATACAGATGACACCGTTATGGAATAATTTAATCTACTAAAAAATGTTACTGACCGCTTAGAACGAAAATAGCTTCAGAATATTCTCCTATTCTCTGAAGAAGAGTTACACGTAAGTTGCGCCATAATTTTGTTCTGTTTTAATAGCTTTTTTATTTACTTCATTCGATGCCCATCTTTCGGCATAATATGTGACACTAATTTCTACTGTCGCAGTATCGTTAACTTTGTCTTATAGGTTATGTTTTGACTCATTTGACGCATGTCGGGTCTGAAACACGATTCTCAGTACCTAGATTGATGCACTACTCAGCCTAATTATTTGAAATGACCGACCGTCTTAGATAGTTCATCTGGATTCATAGTTCTACCTTCTCCGCCGAGAACCAGATACTCTGCTTTTGTAAAGTTAATGTTTAGCCCTTCTGTTTTACTTGTTTGTCATGAATTTGTGTCATCTTTTCCTTGTGCTATAATCACCTGGTCATTTGAAAAAAAATTAAAAAAAACAAAAAATAAAAAAACAATAATTGTATAGTCTTATTTTTAATTTCAATTCCCAATGAGCCACAATATTTATTCCTTTTGACCCAAAACTATTTCTAAGTAGATCTTAAATAGATATAGTGACCTTCCACATTCTTCTCTCAGTCCTTTGGGTATAAAGAACTCTGATAAAACTGCTTTTCCAGATAAAATGCTGATAGATTCCCTTTACAAGATTAATGGTACAAGATTACAAGATTATCCTAATAGAAGATAATGCATTGGTCGAAATCTGTTCTTTTAGAGTTTAAAAATATCATGTGAGATAGGCACTCCCCGTAGCTATAAATAAGTATTTTATTGAATAGTACACTGCTACATTGAACAACAAGCAGTGTTCTACCCATCCGTTATGGCCACAGCATTACGCCAGGCCTCTCTCTCGTACAACGCAAAAGCGCGGCAGGCTTTAGCCATGGTGACTGCGGCTATAGGGATGTATTTTGAAAGTTTTTCCCTGCGGATAGCTCTGGTGTACTAGCCGGTAAGAACAAATCGTTCTTCTGTTTTTTTGTTTTTTCCCCCCCGAGTTTTGTCTGCTATTACATGCCGTTTATCGTGCGGTGCTATTCGGTTGATTCAAGTGGTAACATTTTCTTATTTTTCTTCAAGATTATCATTTAAATTGTTTATTTTATGAACTTGACGTTTTAAGTTAGGATGGACAGTTTTCAGAGTGTCAAAGTAAAAGATCTGAAACAGGAATTGAAGAAAAGAGGTGCTAAGACTATTGGAAGAAAGCATGAATTATTGGAAAGGTATAGATTTAAACTAATATATAATTGTGTCTTTAGTTGTATACTCAATGGAAATGTTCAAATAATGTGCTACAATATAATCATATAAAATCACTTTTCGTTTCATTTATAAGTTTTATTTTATTTTTCTAGGTTAAATGCATTGAAAAATCTGCAAATTCAATCAGCTGCACCTGTTCCTGAAACATAAGTTCTGCAATTTCCAAGCGATAGCATGTTTTAGGATTTAACGACCAGCTAGCTATAAACATAAACATAAACATAAAATTGTAATCTCAAATGTGCATCTTCCGAAAATCAGAAATAGTTGGTGCACCTGTAACCAATTATAAATCTTTGTGTGATGCAGGGTATAGGCTTTTCAGTGAAAAGTTTATCACATTCATAAAGTGTGCATTTGAACTAAAGGGTGTATTTATAAGTAGTAGGGTTAAGTCAGAGTACACTAAATACAAGTTCTTATGTCAAATTAATATTGAATACACTAGGAGACATTAACGATGCCGAATGTGAGGTGTTGCTGGAGCAGGTCCTAAAGCTTTCCGGTCCCCGTAGCCGCGCTCGCTAAAGTGTCTCGCTTTGGTGCTTCGCGGCGCACGGGATCGTGGGTTCGAGTCACAACTTGGGCATGGGTGTTTCTGTGTTTGTGTATGTATACGAAAAAAGGAAAACGAATAGGTCAACTAAGGAAATTTAGAAACTAGAAAAATGAGGTAAAAAGGAATACAGCACCGGAGTCCTGACAAGCTTCCGGAACTGTACTTTTATTAAAAAAAAAAAAGCTAGCTGTAAATATATTGCAGCAGTATGCAATGCTCTAGAGAAGTTTTCAAAAAGTGGTGAGTTTAAGTGTATGAAAACCTGCACCCAAACTCTACAATCCTTCCATCATTCTCCTTGTAAAAGACAAAAACCAAACAGTCCAATTAAAGCAGAGGATTTGCCACTGGGACAAGTTTTACAAGAATCATGTCATGAGGTTAGGCCTTCATCTGGCATTAACAGTCTATGTAGAGTCATTAGTGAAAACCTCCAGGCACAAACTGGCATTTCATTATGCCATAAAAAAGAAAGAGTGAGTGCCTTTAATGTGTTCCATGATCATTTTATGGATTTGAACCTTGTGCTTCAGAAGCTGAAAAATTTGTAACTCTCCTTTCACCTGAAATGCAAAATATTTGGATTTTAAATAAGGTTACCACATTATTAACTTCCATTCCATATATTGTATCATATTAACTGAAGCATACATAGAGCTTAGATAATTCTTTGTGAGGAAAGCACTACACAGCAAATAATAATAGTAATAATACAATTCAAGGGGCAGATGGGTAAAATCTCTACTTTCTAGAGTTTTAAAGGTATGAACTTCATTTTTTGAACACAGTTTTTCACAACCCGTGATAACTAGTTTATAAGTTATTGTTTTTTCTGTTTAAAGACAATGCTTTTGCAAAGTGTATATCTATTTAATAAGAATATTCTCCAGTACCTTTAGTAATTGTTTCATGACATATGTAAATAAAATATAAAATAATAAACATTAACTGTTAAGCGATCACTACCAAATATAATCTTCTATTTTAGGAAATATGTAAGCCATTAAAACCCTTTGATCAATCTCGGTAGAACAACCTGTAAAACTACGAGATCAAAGAGTGAAATTTCGAGGTGGATTTTAAGTTCAGAAAATCATTCCAAAATGTTGTAAGGCCTTGACATTCTGAACATATAAAGTGGGTTTCATGTCCAATTTTTTGCCACAAATTAAAAACGTTATTCGTAACATTAAAAATTGCAAAACTTTAAAACCTAGATGATTTAAATTAAGATAAAATGTGTACACTAAAAGATGTATTGAGGAACAATTTCAAAAGTAATTTATTAGAACAACTATAAACGCATAAAATCATATATAATCAGCTAATATATTTGTATAACTTACCTAATAATTAGTTTAAAGTGCTGCGAGCACACTTTATTGCTTTTGTTCAACTTCTTTTCGGTGTGCTTTTTCCTTCTTACGGCATGTAATCAAGTTTTTCTCAAAACTTTATCCCCAGGAAATTGATGAAAAGAAAAGGGCCGCCGTGATTTTCGCACAATGAAACACAGTAAAGGTTTGCATTATTGATAATATTCTATTTTTGCCCAAATTCACTTCTTATATAGGCCAGATTATTTAAATACTAACTCATACATTTTGTAACTTCAAACTTCTTATACGAAATAAACGAACGAAGATATGCGCTTACCGGCTTATTCAGTGGAGGTATCTAATGGTATTGGTTCCATACATCCCTATTACTGCAGCATTTGCGCTGGACCGGGCTGAAATGAATTTCAATTTGCAAAAGAAAAAATAAAGCGTCTTTAGCTGAAAAGATATATTGGCGGCTGACGCACCCGGTATATGCATTTATTTCTCATAAAGATGTACCAAAAACTTACCAATTCAAAAAGTTAAGTTTAGTTTATATTTTCAATATTAAAATCCTGTAAATTTGGCGTTTATCTGAAAAAATGACAAAACTGTAACGGGAGGTCTACCGTTCGAAATCAACTGGTGCCATTTCATTTTATTGAGGCTATTTCCAGGTTTCCTCAGTCCTCTGCGAGTGCAGTTCAGTGGATATCTGTAGGTACGTCCTAAAAACAACTGCCGTAGACTAAACCCTTAAATTCATCCAAACATTCTCAAAACGTGTCATATACATGTTTTAAGCCATGACTCACAGAAAAAGTTACGAGTTCTTTCGATCTCAATTTTGCTTTCTCTAGCACGTATGCACTTTGTGCTTAGTAGACAGAGAAGGTATTGTATACCATCCAAAAATTCGATATCGAGATTTCACCGGAAATGCTTGTTTTGAAGACTCCTGTATAAAAAAGAGCATCTTTAGAAAAATCTGTGTGAGTGCCTGTATGTGTGTCTTGTGGCAGTGTGTGTGTCTGTGGGAAGCATAACTCAATACCGAAAAATCCTTTAAATACCAAACTTGGTATTTTAGTTTAATATCTCCTAAGGATACGATATGAAGATTTTAAAAAATAATCCCCCTACCCCAAACTATCTTTTACGGGGAAAAGTTTTCGATAATTTTGAATTTCTTCTAAGTGGCTCTAGCGATTTTGATTGAAATGCCGTATATTAAAAATATTACATTACAAACAAAACGTATATCTTGAATTTCATGGGAATAACCTCTGAAGTTGCACATGAGGTAGAGAAAGCCTTATGAATGGAACACATCAGATTTTTCAAATAGTACTTATCGTGGATTTTGGAACGGAAAATACATTTTAGCCACATCCTTAATGGTTACAAGGTTTATGTAATTTTGGCAAGCATTTTATTTACAGAAGCTGTTCGTTCCTTCTCGTCTCGGTTTTATTTGCACTAACTTTAACCTAGCTTGTTTTGATACCTTTGTGCCTTTTAGATTTGCCATTCGTTCTGCGTGTTTTTTTTTTTCTTCTTCCTTTTTACCTCGATTTCCTCTATATCGTTAAACGGTTTATAGCTTTGCTTCTACGCTAAGCTCTATTCGTTCTTCAAGCGGTCTCTTAAACCGTTTATTGATCATAAAAACTACATTTTTTTCTGATTTTATTGTACTCATATAGTTTAAGTCACAAATACTCCATGAATGTTTCTGGCAGTATCACCATCCCATACATAAGCGTGATAAGAGTTCATTCTCTGAATTGCTAGAACTGTGTACATTTTTATGAGAGAAAAATATAACTGTTTCTAATGCAATCCGGGGGCAACCTTCGTAATCTGATGTGTTCCATTCCCATAACTTTCTCTCTCTGCTCTGCAAAGAAACTTCTTATAAAAGATTATTACGCTTCCTTCTGCTTCATGCTAATCGAGCAAAACCTTAGCAGAATAATCATACTACTTAGTCACTTAGAATTAGCAAGGAACTAAGAGAACACACTAGGCAACAGCGATAACCAAATATTTTAAAAACTGTTGCTATGCGACTGCCATTGCAATTAGCTACTTTGCACGGACAGGAGTAAAACAAAAGAAACACGGACGACTTCCTATTTGAGAAAAGCTTAAGCATTTAAAGATTTAATCCAATAACAAGAAATACATCTAAAAATAGCTCCACAACAGAAGTGTATATGACATCAATTATGTGTTTTGATGAGATCTAAAATTTTGTGTAGTAAGGTTTTGTTTATCTCGTGTTGTTTACTACATAAGTAAAAGTTATTCAGAATGAAGAGGGCTTCAGAGACTATTTCCTGGAGATTTAAGTTACAATTTTTTTTTTTTTTGTCATGTGAATATTTTAATATATTTTTAATACACGGCAGTTTAAAAAAAGTCGTTAGGGCCATTGTTTATAAAATGAAAAATTTCGGAAAATTTTCCATATAGAGGGTAGTTTGGGGTAGACGATTTTTCCGAAAATCTTCATGTCAGTTCCGTAGAAGATAATAAACTTAAATACTAAATTTGGCATTTAACCGACTTTTCGTTTTTGGGTTATGCTGTCCAGACGCACACGCATGCACACACAGATGTATACACCCTAGTTTTTTTTTCTGAATTGCTCTTTTTGGATTCAGCAGTCCTCAAAACATGTATTTCCGGTGAAATCTCGGTACCGAAGTTTTGGACGTAATGTGATACTTTCTCTGCCTTAGAGGCGGTGAAAACTCGTGCCACTCTCGCTCGCTACTCGTAAGCCACGCCACTCTCGAGTGTGGAAACTCGTGTATCGAGAACTAGTGCCCACGAGCGAGGCGATTCGAGTAACTACGGACGAAGTAGGTTAGCGTATGATCCATAGTATAAACTGGTTACGTAATAACTAGGGCCCGGACTTTTAGGTTGTAACCTATTTTTCCCCTCATAAGTAACTTAGAATGTTTCAAAGTACGTTTATGTATAAAGTTAAATGGGACATTAAGACTTCAAACTCGCTTTTTAAGTTTTATTTATTTGTTTTTTTTATACCTCGGTAGAAAATATAGCAATATTTTCTTCCATTCATTTGAGTAACAAATTTTTGTTTCACTATTTGTTTAAATCTGTTTTGAGTGTACATGTGGTGTTAGCCAGGTAAAGAATTTATCACGATTTTTATCTTGATATAGAATTTGCGTGTATGAAATATACGCCAGCGACATCTTGCAATGTTGAAAGATATTTTTCTGCGTAAAGGAATATATTAAAAACAACAGAAAAGTTGCAAAAGTGACTAGTTGTGTTCAGCAGAACTTTTGGAAAGTGAGTTTGATTTAAATGAGTACTATATATTAAGCATACATGTTAAGTTTTAGTTAAAATGCATTAGCATGAGTATACTGTCTAATAAATTACCTTAAATTACAGTACATATTAATAGCAGTCTTTCCTGAAGTAAAATAGCTTTTTTTTTTATTTTTATCTATATTATGTTACAAAAGGCATTTGTCGTCAACCTCCTTACATAGGTAGGACAACTGCTTAACCCCCCCCCCAAAAGGCTAGGAAAATTGTTAGGATGCTATGAAAGTTTTTTAGAAACCTAAAGAAGTTAAAAAGAGGCTAAAACTGCATTTATAAAAAACTAAAATCCGGGCTCTAGTAATAACACAAGATAATTCATCGTTTAACAGTACATATACCTAAACGCATTGAGAGTAAACGGTTTGAATCAGCTATATTAATCGTTAATGCATATCTATACTTTGTGTGGCTATGTGTAAACATGTTCAAATTACAACCGAAAATAGAATTACTTCATGCAACATAAATGTCTTAAGAGTAATGAAATATATACATACCTATTTGTAATAAAAGTGAAGATCACGTTCACATATATGCAGATTCTGTGATACCGCATTTCGTTTTTAAGCCTGTGGTTATTTAATATCATCTTTATCCTAATAGGCTATTTAAACCTTAAATCACTTAAACAGATGATATTATATAACTTGCAGGACTGATTATGCGAGTTTCCTCGCATTACACCGCAATCTTGCTATTAACGAGACTTATGTGTCTTGTCAGAATCGAGACTCCCGTACTCTCATTAATCAACTGCTCTCTGCCAGCTATGCGTTTTTTTTGTTTTTGTTTTTTTTTATTTAAAAACAGTAACGGAGTCTGATCAGGACTCCGGTACTGTATCCCTTCAGCTGCATCGACATGCTGCGAGAGCCGCGCTAAGTGGCAGCGAGAAACGAGCGAGACTGAAAGCTGACCTGACCGATTCTACTCTGCCTACTATGTACACTGTACATACATGACAGATAAAATAATACAACTCATTTGACAAAATTGTACGTTGGTATTAATTATTCTTTCACAAAAGTCGTGTATCAGACAAGATTGGAAAAATAGCATCAGATTGAGTAACTCCAGGCTATTGCATCTTATTTTTCGTTCTAGTTCTCGCTTTCCAAAATGATATATTCGAAAATTATCTTCTGGCAGCCTAATATTTTTATTTCTGTAGCAAACCGACATTATATGTATATTAGCCTTTCCAAGAACTTGAGAGACCATAAAAGGCCCATTGATTGACATTGAGATACAAATACAAATACATTTCATTAGAATGTTTCTGAAAAGCTGCACTACAGTCTGGTGTAGGCTGTTCCAACTTGGATGCACGCCAAAAGAGCAGGGAGTAACTCGCGACTCACAGGGTTAAAGTAGCATACAACATGCAATATGGCTAGTATTGAGGGCAAGTTATGGTCATGGCTGTATCAGTTGTTGGAAATAAGGTGCAGGCTGCAAGTATTAAGTGTGATCTTTACTCAGTGAAGAATTGGCCTCCCAGGTCTACCTTCGAGATTTGTGGCTGAGTACACGCATGTACTCTGACTCAGGTATGTCTGCTTGAAATACCCTGGTCTAGTGGATTAGTGTTTAGAAATTTTCGAAAGTTTTCACCTCGTTATGTTAAACTTCTAATGAACTCCTGATCAAGTCACAAAATTTGAACTCAAAATAAATATGAAGGTTTTCCACTGTCCGATTTCATATGTAATGGCCTATACCGAAATGTATAAATATTATTTTTCGCATCTTTTATGAGCATACATTCAAGTAACAGTTTTAATTGTCTATTCGCCAACTGCAAATGGTTGTTCAACTTTATTGTTAATTTCTGCTGAAAAATAAACGTATTAAAATCAAATAAAATAAAACAATAGTTTAGTAATACAGCACGTATATAGTAAATTTCTAAAATTCTTCGCTATTATCTACTCTATATTAGATACATGCCTGCATTCGGAGCACATACAAGACGCAGCGATTTTCTTAAAATGGGTGACAATTCAAAAAATACTCGTATACAGTTCGCAACAAACTGGCTCTTTGAATTTGTTAATTTTGAAATACGCCAGCAGCATTTGCGCTTAGGTGACTGTTATGCTTTTTTCGTAAAATTCACATTTATTAACCAAACGTTTAAGGTTATGTTTAACGTTCTGAGCTATTTTTACTTTCTTCATACGCACTGTGTACATAGTGTATAGAGAAAGTATTGCACTCCACCAAAAATTCGATACCGAGATTTCACCGGAAATATATGTTTTAGGGTCCCCAATATCCAAAAAAAATCATTTTCACAAAAAAGTCCGTGTGTGTGTGTGTTTGTGTCCGTGTGCCTGTGAACACGATAACTCAAAAACGAAAAGTCGGTAAAATACCAAACTTGGTATTTAAGTTTAGTATCTTCCAGGGATGCGACACGAAGATTTTGAGAAAAATCCCCCACCCCCAACTACCCTTTACATGGAACTTTTTTCGAAAATTTTGATTTTCTCAAAAATGGCTCCAACGATTTTGATTAAAATTCCGGATATTAAACATATTTACCTGACAAATGAAATGCATATCTTGAATTTTCTGGGACTAGCCTCTGAAGAGTAGTTTATTCTGGATGAATTTTACTAAACTTTGAATGACTGCTAAACTGTAAGAGATGGACAAAAACTTATTACACAAAAAATGTTGAGCACTTTAAAACACACAATTTATGTTATATACATTTTTTTCGTGGAGTTCGTCGTTTTTGTGACATTCCTTATTTTTGGTTTCTGCTATGAAAAACGTATACTTTTCTCATACAGGAACTTGTCAACTCCTATCCATGTACACAAAGGAACTTCATTGACATAGCAACCAGCTTTTTGACTATCACCTACGGTTGTCCCTTATTTCGCTTCTACTTACAAGGAAGCGAGTAATAAGACTATTTCTGCTAATTTTTTCTGATTAGCATAAAGTAAATTGAATTATAATCTTTTTGAGAATTATTTGTTGCAGGGATATGGAGAAAGTCATGTGAATGGTACACATCAGATTTTTGGAACTTCTTTCCTGATGCTGCGTAACTCTCATTGTCATGGACTCCTTTGAACTAAAAGTTTCAGGAAGATGCGCCTTCTTATAATTTTCTTCACCACTTAACCATGACTGGAAAATGAAAATAAATTCACAGGCACACTTTATTAAATACTCCTAAATACAAATTGGGTGTGTGCACAATTATTAAGACTTGGCATCAGGAGTTTTTCTTTCCCTATCAGTGCATTTAGAGAACCACTTCTAGTGTGTTTCTTATTTCAACTTCTAAAAGGGTGGTGGCCAAGTTTACAACCTAATTGAGTGTGGACGTTAAGGCCTGAACAGAATCATACTTACCCAGGGGTGGATCACCCATAAGAGCTGCAACACCCCCATTTTTTCTGTAATCCTTGGAGGATTGGTTGTTTTCACCTTTATTTGACGTACTTCGCCATTTTCTTAGACAACTCAGGCTACATCCAGTTATGAACATTTTTGTCTTTCCGGGCGACTGCGTAAACTCGCTAACTGAACAATATTTGATTGGCTCTAGAATATCGGCACTGCAGTGGTAATTAGGTCGTTGTATGCACTTTCATTAGGGCAGCCACTACCAACGCGCATGCCACAATGTAAGGGCGTGAATCCGCTGCTTCAGTGCGAGCTGCGCAGTGGGAGCGGTCGGTTTGTTCTTAGTAGCGGAGGTAGTCAGTACGTCAGCACCGTATTGTAAAGGCAAGGCTTCCTGAATGGGAAGCAGAGTACTTCTTCGTGGAATGTAGCGGTGGTGTTAATTGTATAACTTGTCACAAAAAACTGCAAATACTGAAATGATTTAATATTCGGCGACATGTTAATACAGTGCTTGCTAGTAATGATCTAGCTTTTGAAAATTAATTCACTATATACGTTATTCGTTTCTTCTTCTTCTTCTTCTTCTACTTCTATTTCAATACAGATTCCCGTCGTTCCTCAGGATGCCCTTCAGCCTAGTCATTATTATGCTACCTATATTGTTTAAAAGACAGCCCACCTTACCTGCATCCCTTAAAAAGGAATGTAGTCTTCTGGTGGGTATGGATGCTAATTCTTTTGGTTCTATAAAACATTTTCCCAAAATCATTGTATATCTTCATAGGAGCAGAGAATGTGTTGGGCAGTTTCAGTCTCTTTCCTGCACAATCTGCAGTCTAAGTTACTTTGATACACCCCTATTGTGTTAAGATGCTTTTGTTAAATACCAAACTTGATATTTTAGTTCAATATCTTTCAAGGATGCGACACAAAGTTTCTCTAGGAAAGTCCCCCTCCCCCCCTCTCAATTACCTTTTCTAAGTGAAACTTTTGGAAATTTTTGATTTTCTTAAAAATGCCTGATATAATTTTTTTGATTAAAATGCCATTTGTTTAAGATTTTTTCATGAGAAACAAAATTTACATCTTAAATTTTCTGGAAATAGTGTCTCAAGAACTCTTCATTCTGGATAACTTTTCTATAACTGGAAAACTTAGACTTAGAGGAAAATTTACTGCAGAAAAATATATATCTCAATAAACCACACAATTAATGTCATATACATTTTTTGCAAAGTTAAGTTATTCCTTCTTATTAGCTTCAGTTATAAACTATGTATACTTTTCTCAAATATTAAACATCTTTTGTTTCATAGCTGTTTTGTTTTACCCCTCGCCACCAAAGACACCCGCATTACAATTTTTTTCGTATATCGATAGCTTTTGAAAAATGCGACTATCGCGTTAACCTAGTGTATTCCTTTATTTCCCTTCTACGAAAAGGAAGCAAGTAATAAGGCAATTTCTGGTAGTCTGTATCTGGATTAGCATGATACTGGTAAAAGAATAATATGTTGTAAGAATAGATTTTGTAGAACAGATACAGAAAGGCATGTGAATTGAACACATAAGAATTTTTAATTAGTGGATGTAGCCCTGAAATACCAGGTAGCATAGCCGAATAGCTATAAGATATATATCTTGCAGATGCAAGGTAAATAAGGAATTATATTAGGCCAAGCGATATTAACTCTTTAAAGAGCAGGTCGTTATGTGAAGGTATTGAAATTCCATTCCTTTACATGAACAGGAGGAAAAGACTGAATAAAAAACGAATAACGATCTCCGTTTCAGAAAGATATAAACACCTACTGAAAAATTGAAACCAATAACAAGGAATATCTTAGCAATTGTTAACTCCACAAGAAAGAAAAAAACTATACCTGGTGCTTTAACGAGATCCAAATTTTTGTGTAGAAACAATCTGTTCTATCATTAGGTTTACCAGTGACACAAAATTCATACAGAATTAAGAGAACTTCAGAGACCATCCCCAGAAAATTAAGCTATGCGTTTCATTTGTCATGAAACTATTTAATCACAATCGCTAGAGCATTTTTGAATAAATTAAATTTTTTGAAAAATTTTCCATATGAAGGGTAGTTTGGGATGGGGATTAACTTGAAAACATTCTTTTCAAAACTTTGAAAGATGCTGAACTTAAATATCAAATTTTGGTATGTAACTGTCTTCATTTTTGACTTATATTGTTCACACACAGAGACAGACTTGTTTCAAAGATAATTCTTTTTACTCAGGAGGTTTCAAACCAGTAAAATATCGACAGCCATTTTTATGTCGATTACAATAGTTCCGCTACCTATTGCAGGTGGCAGAGAAAGTAACAGGACTTTGTGATGTATATCAAATCCGGGGGTTAAATCATACCTTTCCCTTGATATGCGAAATCCGTTAAAGGCAATGTATACCAGGAGATAAAACCAGTGCAAACAGATTCGGTCAGATATGTGTTGAGAACCCCAATGGGAATTCTGGTTTACCGGACTATACAGGTCTACATGATACATTTTCCGTGGGCTCGGCGTTTGCCCCCAAATAGCAATTCCATGTAAGCCCATTTTCCCACCTCTCCTCTTGAGGTAGCCCAACATTGCTTTCCATTGCGGTGCACACTCGGCCAACTTACAATAACCGTTTCCACAGAGGCATAAAGGTCGAGGCTTATCTGGAACAGCGGCACTATTCGCCAGGAATACCAAACCAATTTACCACGGAATTGGAACCTTTATTTCCAAGTTTTATTTCTGCTCGAGACGGGACTAACTCCTTTAACTGTAGAACTGATAGGGCATAACACAAGCGCAGAGATCCAATCTCAAACCCTCGCCAACAATAAGAAACCCAATTGCAATAAAATAGTTTCGAATGAGGAATATGATTGCGGAATAGAAATGGGCTTTGTAGAATCTGACACCAAAGAAAATGTTTGTCAAAACTATGTTATAAAATCACAATATCCTATGAATATCAGGACTTTATTTGTCACAAGAATTTGTGTTTGTCTTTCAGTGAAAATATTTTCTGAACCTAAACATTTAAAACATTTGGTTCTTTGGCAATCAAAACCAGGCAAATTTATTGAAGCCTTGGATGGCATGCTTTTACCTGAAATGCGTAATATTTTCATGCTCCCTTAATACAACTAATTGCGGTGTTACCTTCCACGACTTATTCACACGTAGTTTATTTTTAATTCTCTTCTACAAACTCTTTTTACAAAAACATGTTTCTTCATATGTTTCTTGTTAAGCGAAATAAACATCTGCGAAATTGTTTCGTTAAAAATTAAGTTCTAGGTATGAGGCTGATGGGATAGCATCCCTTTAGAAGGCCAGTCGCTATTGCTGGCTTTGAAATTCCACAGCACTTGGATAATTCCACCAGAAACAAAATAACACTATGCTAGCGTTGACGAGTATTCACCCAAAGGTTGTTCACTGACGGGGACGAAATTGTGATAGAGAGACCACAGCCTAGCCTCGGCGTTCAGCCAAGGATGATGCCGCGGTAGTGTTGCCAGTTCCATTCCATGGGACCAGTCTTCCGGCGTGGGAGGACATTCTTACGCTGGTAGCGGATGATACCTTAACGTTGAAAACAATCTAATGTCTTACATTTATAAGATTTCTATATCTGTTTTGCAACAAACTATTCTTACAAAAGTGTATTCTTCTATCTACTTCAAGTTAATAGGGATAAACATTAGCAGGAACATTTTATTACATATTTCCTTGATATTACAATGGGGATAGAAGAATACACTAGGCATAGTTAAATCATTTAAGAGAGGTTTGTATGTGATGGAATTGAAATACTATTCTCCTTGCATGACCAGCATTGGAAAACGGTACCTTCATTTGCAAGTTTTTTTTCTGCTCGAGACGGGACTGACTTCTTTACCTGTAGAACTGATAGATGCATAACACAAGCGCAGAGATCCAATCCTAAACCCCCGCCAGCAATAAGAAACCCAATTGCAATAAAATAGTTTCGAATGTGGAATATGATTGCGGTATAGAAATGGGCTTTGTAGAACCCGACACCAAAGAAAATGTTTGCCAAAAGTGTGCAATAAAATCAAAATATCCTATGAATATAAGGGCTTTATTTGTCGCAACAATTTGTGTTTGTCGTTCACTGAAAATTTTCTCTGAACCTAAACACTTAACACTTTTGTTCTTTGGAAATCAAAACCACGCAGCTCTATTAAAACCTTGGATGGCAAGGTTTACCGGAAGTGCATAATATTTTCATATTCCTTTAATGCAACTAATTGCGGCATTACTTCTCACGAACTTCCCTATTCACAATAATTTATTTTTAATTCTCTTACACAAGCTCTCTTTACAAAAACAAGCTGCTTGCTCTATTTGTTGCTAAGTGAGATAAACATCTGCGAAATTGATTCATTAAACATTTCGATGTTGAGGCAGTACTAATGAACACAAAATGTAAATAATTAACAAGCAAGATAATATAAATAAATATAAGTAATATAGAAATAATATTATATTATTAGAGGATGTTAGCATTAGCTTAGGTTATAAGAGAGACTATATAGCTGAAATTGTACATGTCATGAAAGAGAAACTTTTTGTAAGGTTTTTGGGGACAATAGCCAAGGAGTTGGGGTAAGGAGTATAAAAATGTCCATGAGCTATAAAAAAACGATAACGCAACCCTTAAGGGTGGTGAGATTCTGAAAGTCACTGTAAATTTACTGAGAGCTAGCAGCCTAACTGAAATAGACCGTTTCTATTGGCTATGAAAAGAGACGTTACTGGGAGCGGGAAAGATAGCCAATTAGAGCATAGTTGTAATACTTAGGCAAAACAAAGGTGTTTGTATATACACAATATTAAACGACTTTATTGGACCCTACACCAAAGAAAATGTATGCCATAAAACCACAGTATCCTATGAATATCAGAGCTTTATTTGTCGCAAAAAGGTTGTGTTTGTCTTTCAGTTAAGATCTCCTCTGAATCTTAACATTTAATATCTTTGTTTCTTTGGAAATCCAAACCACGTGGATCTATAAAGCCTTCGAAGGCATGGTTTTATTGGAAATACATAATATTCTCATGCTCCCTTAATACAAGTAATTGCGGTGTTGCTTATCACAACCTTCTCTATTCACAATGGTTTAATTTTAATTTTCTTCTGCAAACTCTCTTTACAAAAGCATGTTGATTTATTTATTTCTTGTTAAGCGAGATAAATATCTGCGAAATTGTTTAGTTAACATTTCGCTGTTGAAGCAGTACTAATGGACACATGATGTAAATAATAATAATAATAATAATAATAATAATAATAATAATTATAATAATAAGCAAGATAATGTAAATTAATATATGTAATATAGAAATATTTTGAGGAAGAAGTGATGAAGGAAAATATCACGATACGTTTAGGGTGGTTATTCCTTATCTCAGAAGCTCGGTTCTCTTCGTAACAGGTCACACGGTCGACCTTCCGCTACCCTCTGCTCTTTCCCCTGCCCAACTATAGGTGGTGTGATGTATGTAAACACAGCCAAGACATACCTCAGAGCCGTCCAAAGCACATTAGGCCCTAAAATGTTTGCTTCATTTATGTCAATGCTATTAGTAAATGGTCAAAGGGCGATACACTTATGTGTTATACGCATTTTTCTCTATTAAATATCAAATTATTTGCGCTTATTCCCCTTCTCCCTGTATGTATTGTATTAACTTGCTTATATATAAAAACACAAAAACACTTGTTAACCAACAAAACTGACATTTTTATCCGAAATTTTCGGTATCTGAAACCAAATTTTTCCCCTTTTTTCGTTTAACAAATGTTTTAATATCTCTAGAACTAATTCAAAGTCAGAATTAAAAAATTGTTTGTATTATATATTAAGTCATCATTTCTGTATTAAAATAGTCAATGAGTCGATCTTAAATAATTGAGAATTTTAGAAATTAACTTAAAGTTATATAAATTGCAAGTTGTTTAAAACAACTAAAAATGTTTGGATACAGTGGATACTAGGTCTGTGTTGATACAATTGATTTTCTTTGTCCATGGATTCATCTTATTTTTACTTTCTTAGCGCATATGTACAACAAACATTGTAGGTAGAAGAAGTATTGCATTCGACCCAACAATTTGATACCGAGATTTCACCGGAAACATCTCCCTGAATAAAAAAAAAATAATTTTAGAAAAAGGTATGTGTGTAAGTGTGCCTGTGAACGGCACAACTCAAAAACGAAAAGTCCGTTAAATACGAAACTTGGTATTTAGGTTTAGTATCCCCAAGAATGCGACACGAAGATTTTCAAGAACATCCCCACGCCATATTACATTTTACATGGGCAAAGTTTCGAAACATTTGATTTTCTCATAGTGGCTCTGACGATTTTGTTTGAAATATCATACACTAAGAATTTTATATAACAAAAAAAACGTATATCCTGAATTTTCCGGGAATAGTCTCTGAAGAGCTCTTCGTTCTGAATGAATTTGGCTGAATTTTGCATAACTGGTAAACCACAGAACCCGTTAAAGCACATAATCTATCTTATATTTTTTTTTTTTTTTTTTTTTGTAGAGTTGTGTAAAGTTGACCGTTTTCGAGATATCCCTTGTTTTATCTCTTTTTTTAATCCCAGGAATGCAAAAGGGAACCAAATTTCAATTGTTTCACCCAGCGGTAGCTTTTAAAACATTTGATTATCGGTTAAATCTAGTGTGAAATCCCTATTTCCTTTCTACTTCAAGGAAGCAGGTAATAAGACAATTTCTGCTAACATTTATTTCGATTAGCATGACGTAGACAAAAGAGTAACCTTTTGCAAGGAAAGTTTGTTTGTGGAACAGCTAGAGAAAGTCATGTGAATTTACGGCATCCGGTTTTTGTTAGCTGTAATTACTGTACCTTTTGGTGGATGTTGTATTTATATGACTTGATATGAAATTGATGAAGAATTAAACAACAACATTCTGCTTAGGTATACAAAGGCTGTGTTAAATAATTATAGGTTAATTTCTGCTAATATTTATTTAGATAAGCATATCGTAGATATATGAATAACCTTTTGCAAGAAAAGTTTGTTTGTGGATAAGCTAGAGAAAGTCATGTGAATTGCCTGCATCAGATTTTTATTAAGTGTGCTTACTGTTCCTTTAGGTGTATGCTGTTGATCTGAAATTATTGAAGAATTAAAAAGCGACATTCTGCTTAGGTATACAAAGACTGTGTTAATTAATTATAGGTTAATTTATGCTAATGTTTATTTCAATTAGCATGATGTAGATATACGACTAACCCTTTGCAAGGAAAGATTGTTTGTGGAAGAGCTAGAGAAAGTCATGTGAATTGACCGCATCAGAGCTTTGTTAGGTGTATTTACTGTACCCTTTGATGTATGCTTTAGTTATATGGCTTGATCTGAAGTTGATGAAGAATTAAACAGCGACATTCTGCTTAGGTATACAAAAGCTCTGTTCATTAATTATAGGTTTATGTTGAAGAGAGAGCTTGTGTAGGGAAATTGGTACTTTGCAAGTGGAAGAGTGGTCGCTGTTGCCGGCCTAATTTCCGTTCCACTGCCTCTATCGTGTCAACAGTCGCGCAAAAGGATTTTACAACTCGCCTACACAGAATTGCACATTAAACAGTAAGCGTGGCCTGCATAAACCCGAAGGTAGGGACAGTGGAATATAACGCTTTATTAAACAACACGCGGTCGTCTTCCACGGCTCTAAAGATGCCTCAATAAAAATTCAGCAGAGTAATAGAAATAGTCTCCCTCGGCCATAAGCCACATTGAGCTATGCTGTCTGGTCTGTTATGTCGTCCATGGTTCACTTCTAACATTCTCTAATAGCGGTTTAAGGGTTTTGTGGATTACTCCCGTGACCCGCATAAAATATGCAGACTGCAAGAGGAAGGACCGCGTCCTTGCAGACCTTCTAAAACGGGTTTTCAGTTAAGTCTTTTACAAACTGAACTATGGATTGGATTATACATTTGGAAACCTTTTATAGTATTTTAACACCTTCATTCACCTTGTTTCCCTATTCCGTTTCTATGCATATGTTTGACCGAAAGCGTTTGTGGTCATTCTAACGGTTCCCTATTTTCTTCGCAGGTGTGATTTCTTGTTGCTAGAAGGGTAAAAAATTAAACAAACTGAGCTTCACATATCAAAAGACAACTTTTTTAGAGTAACGGTCTTGTAGGAAAAACTTCTCAGTTTCCCTGTGTGAAGAATTTACCATTAAATCACATTTTAAATGTTTATGTTAATATTAAAGGTACCAAAATTGTGCGATGTGTTTGCTTCATTTTGTTTTCTGTATCATATGCCTAGAAGGTAAGAAGAAACTATAACCAATTCATAAATTAGCTGTCGAGATTTCAGCGGAAATATGTTTTGAGATCCCTTAATAAATAAACCTTTTTAGACAAACGTATTCTTGTGACCACATGTCTAACGGTGTGTATCGCTAATCACCTAACTCCAAAATGAAATGTTCGATAATTCCCCGTTTCAAACTACTCTTTATATGGGAGATTTAAAACATACTAGATGTTCTCAAAATTTGATTTCAGTTTGATTAAAATACCTAAATCAAAATGAATATCTTGAATTTTATGAGAATAACCTTAAAAGTCCATTCTGGGGAAGATTTGTGTATTAGACACAGGTAAAATCTACTAGACAAAACTTTCAGATATTTCTATAACATAGTGTATTTAAAATAAATGTTGTGGCATAAGCTATTTCTGAGATATCCGTATCTATTGATTTAACATACTTCAGTACTAATTAGAATTTTTAAAGTTAGCTTTTATTCAGTTATTTTTTGTGATTTAGTGGAAAGTGTGTAGTATATTTGGCCCAGCACACAGCAACCCGCTTTTTAAAATCTGGCTATCGACTAGGTTTACTGTATCTCTATTGTACTTAAAATGGGATGCGCAATTAAAGTTTTTCGGTGTAAATTTGTTTCGATTTTATTGAAGCAAGTAGAAATATAAGCTCTCATAAGAAATTTGTTATAAAAGTTGTATTAAAATAAAGGATAGTATGTAAAGAAAATAAAGTGAATAAGGTACATTATATTATTTTCTGTAGAGAAACAGCAAGATACATAGAGATTTTCCCAAAAATAAAAGTTTTGAAGACCCCTGATTCCAAAAAAGATTGCATTTATAATAAACAGAACATCTTCTGAAGAAGCGAAAGTTGTTGGATAATTTTTGTAGTAACAAAATCAGCTGAGAAGATTGACTACTTTAACAGCCTCTTTAAACTTAAAAAAACCTGATGTGTTCCATTTACATGACTTTCTCAACATCTCTGCCTCAAATTATTGTTAAAGAGCTTATGCTTCTATTTACTTCACGCTAATTGAGAAAAAATTAGCAAAAATAGCCTTATTACTTGCTTCCCTGTAAGTAGAAGCGAAATAAGGGAGTACCATAGGTTAAAGTGATAATCAAAGTCTGGTTCCTATGTGACTAAAGTTCCTTTGTTTGTATGGACAGGAGTTCACGAATTCCTGTATGAGAAAAGTATAAGTTTTTCAAAGTCTGAAACCAATAACAATGAATATCTCAAAAACGATCAACTCCACGAAAAAAAATCTGTATTACATAAATTGTGTTTTAACGTGCTCTACATTTTTGTCAGTTAAGTTTTTGTCCATCTCATACGGTTTAGCAGTTAGGCAAAATTCCGTAAAATTCATTCAGAGTCAAGTAGTCTTCAGAGGCTGTTCCCAGAAAATTCAAGATATACATTTTATTTGTCAGGTAAATATCTTTGATATACGATATTTTAATCAAATCATTAGAGCCATTTTTGAGAAAATAAAACTTTTCGAAAAAATTTCCATGTAAAGGGAAGTTGGGGGTGGGGAGATTTTCTTGAAAATCTTCGTGTCGCATCCTTCGAAGATACCAAACCTAAATACCAAGTTTGGTTTTAAGGGTCTTTTCGTTTTTGAGCTATGCTGCCCACAGACACACACATACAGAGACAGACACACAGACAGACGGACAGACACACATGGTCATTTTTCAAAAAATGCTTTTTTTGGATTCATGGGGTCTGAAAACATGTATATCGGGTAAAATCTCGGTATCGAATTTTTAGGTTCATTACAATATCTTCTTTATACACTATGTACATAGTACGTATAGAGAAAGCAAAAAGGTATCCGTGTGTGTTTGTGTGCCTGTGAATAGCATAATAAAAAACGAAAGGTTGGTTAAGTACCCAACTGAGTATTCAATTTCAGTATCTTCCAAGGATGAGACACAAAGATGTCCTGGAAAATCGCCCAACAAACTACTCTTTGCATGACAGGTTTTTCGAAATTTTTTACCTTTTTAAAATCTGCTCTCAATTTTATTTAAAATACAATATATTAATTATATTCACATGACAAACAAAATGTATATCTTGAATTTTCTTGAAACTGCCTCTGAAGCCCTCCTCATTCTAGAGATTTATGCATAAATGGTAATGCGTAAGAGACACGTGATCCGAGGAGTTCCTCTTTTTTGTTTAAATCTCACAATATTTAGTTTTCTCAAACGAAAAGTAGAGATTCGTTTTTATTTTTTACCCTTCTTTCTTCACCCTGCTTTGCAAATAGAACAGAATACTAAACTACCAGCTCTTAAATATTCCACCATCCCTTTCTCCTGTTCTATTCTTATCCTCCGCGAAGCTATAAAAAATTTTCATAAATCCATTTCTGCGAATGTTTATTTTGATTAGCATGGATTAGATAGAAAAATAAGCACCTGTAAGAATGGTTCGTTGCAGAATAGGTAGAGAAAGCCATGTGAATTTAACACATTAAAATTGTTAATTCTCTAACAGTATGGCCATCATATATGATAACTAGAGAATGTAATGTATTCTACCTAAAAATTCGATGCCAAGATTTCACCGGAATTATATGTTTCGAGACCCCCGGGATCCAAAAAATTATTTTTAGCAAAGGTCTGTATTTATTTGTCTGTCTGTGGTCATCATAAGTTACACCCACATACCCTTTACATAGAAGATTTTTTTAGGAAATTTTAAATTTCTCAGTAAGGGCTCTAATGATTTTGATTAAAATATCATATGTTTAACATATTTTCATGGTAAATAAAATGTATATCTTGAATTTTTTGGGGGGAGCCTCAGTAGACCTCTACATTCTGGATGCCTTCTGTATAACTGGTAAACCGTAAGAGGTTGACAAAAACTTACAACAGATTGTAGATCTTGTTAAAAGCATACAATTTATGTCATATATACACTTTTTCTAGAGTAAACCATTTCTTTGATATTGGTTCAAATTTTAAAATAGATATACTTTTATCAAACACGAGATTGTCCGTGAATCCTTTGTTTAACTCCTGGCCATGCAAAGAAGTGAATTTCAATGACAACCACATAGCGCCCGCTTTTAAAACATTTAACTGTAGCCTAGCGTATTCTCTTATTTCCCTTTTACTTGCAAGGAAGCAAGTAATTAGACAATTTCTGTTAATGTTTAACTCGATTAACATGATGTATATAAATAAATAATCTTTTTTAAGAGTAGTTATTTATCAGAACACATAGGGAAAGTCGTGTGAATAGAGCACGTCAGATTCTTTTTTTAAACCGGGGAGGTAATAGTGGGCTTATATTTTATGTCACGTAATTTCATTCCCGTTTGTTTAATGTCAATCCAGAGTACTATACGCTGGTTTTACGGGGTAGCGAGGGCCAAGAGAAAGAAACGAGAGCCCGCCCACCTGTCTTTCCACACTGTTGTAAAACTTTCTTTCTTTGAGGTCCTCAGTCATTATGGTGAATAGATTGTCTAAATTACTGCGAGCTAGCTGAATTATTAAACGAAACACAGCGTAATGCATGTGCGTGAACTCTGGAACCTAGATTCAGAATGAAACAAGAACAGAAGCTACTATATATCAGAGCGTATAGCGTACTTCATGTCTCTAGTGGTCGCCTTGCCCTTTTTCTCGAATTGCGCGAAATTTGCCCAATGAAGACGGGAGCCCAGCGCCCAAGAAAACTTGCGCGTATAGTATGTATGTTTGGATATTAGATTACAGGGCATGTTTCTCATTCCCAAGGATTCTAAGGGCCGGTTTCAGCAACAACGATAATTTTACTTAACTCGGGTTAAGTAACCGCGTTTTTGGTAAAATATGTTTCACCAACCAAAGTAATGATTACAGAGGTCTGCAATTTCAGTTATAGCCTTATCGGCCATTTCCCACCGTTTACGAATCCAAACCGTAGTTTGCGAAGCTAAAAATAAACATGGCGCCGTAACGAATAATAGATATAGTTATATGCATGGGTGAAAATGTATAAAGTAGTAGTGTTAAACAATATGCAACGAGAGAAATAGTAGGTAACTGGTAAAGTTCAGATAATAAAGTAACTAGTACTTATGTACATTTTGATGTAAAATTTGCGATGTGAACCCATCTTACACACCATTATCATAACTTCTTCCGTAGCCGAATTCTGCGTTCTCACTTAAAAGTTCCGTGTTCGCATACAGGGTGTTATATATATATATATATATATATATATATATATATATATATATATATATATATTAGTGTTTTTGCTTCTTCTACAAAGTCACCAAGTATGCATGTGGAAGCGCTTTAACCTGGAAATAAATGATTAAAAGGCATCTTTAAAGTAATAAGCTACAACCAACGAATTATTTTTTTAGTCAACGTACCTGATATGACTTAAAGTTATGAAACAAGATAGTGCTGCATTCTATTTTAGAATAAGGAGCAAGAATTGGAATTCCTATCCAAAATAGAGCCACTTAAATTGGCACTATTAATTAAACATTTGTGCAAAGCTAGGTCACCTATTTCTCTTACGTCAGTATCTGTACTATCGGCTGCAGTGAAATCTTTTGTAAGCTAAATTTGTATTAGATCCCAGAAAAAGAACTTATTTTCCCATTCTGCATTTTTTTTAATGGACAGACCGTTCTACCATGTGAAAATGCTATTTTACCAATTCTAAAAGAGTACACTTTTCAACAAGAACCATGTTTTGGTTTTTTCCCCCTTTTTTTCTGCTCTGGACATTTCTCTTCACTGATAAGTTAATCAGCACAAAAGTTAGATAATTCACACTTTAGTCCTGTGCATCCAATGTTTTATCTTCAAAAGAAGCCCAAAGGAGGTAAAACCCGAAATGGTGGATGGTGGTGCTCGCTTGTTATGTTTGAGAAATTGCTGGTTCGTATAGTAGATATTCACCAAGTCGACGTTTATATTAACGGGGTTTACAACCCTTTGGTGAACTGTGCTTCTTAAACTCCCCCAATAGACACTAACGTCAATGATTATGTAAACTAGGATAACAAGAAAAGCTATCGTTTTTGGTGAGAATAATAATATTTAACTCAGACAAAAGGTGTTAAAATCACGTTCTGGTATAACAGCTGTTTCACCAACCAGAACAATGGCTTACCGTAGCCTGTAAACCCGGTTAAAGTTTTACCGGTCTTTTTGCACCGTTGGGGGATCAAAAACTAAGTTAACGGAAAAAAAATGGCACCGCAACGAATAATGAATTTGGCGCTGGAAATCGGTGAATGTGAAGTTACTGAGGCATACTTTCCAGCACGAGAAACATACAAGGTGACTACGACGGATCAGGGAGGGAAGTAGTTATTATTTCAAATAGTATTACGTATAATGTAGATTTGGCAACCTGGTTTCGCCTCACACAGAACTCTGCAGACGGCTTCTCTGGTCGAGTGGCATCTCTCATGCTCAACTCCCGACTAGAGCGGAAGACTTTTTAAAAATAAAATTAGAAATGCTCCCTACCCAGCACAGATGTTTATGGTGTTGGAGTAATAAATAAAACGGTTTCAAGATAGAAACTATTAAAATTTAAGGTTAAACAATCGAGTCAACGTACCCGATATAATCATAAAGCTATAGGAGGCTATACAAATTAACAATGCAAAATAAAACAAAGAAACTCTGATATGTTCCATTCATATGATTTTCTCTACCTATTCTGCTTCAAACTAGTCTTAAAAAAGATAATTCTTCTATCTACTTCACGCAAATAAAGTGTAAGTAGAAGGGGTATAGTAACAATAAACACTAATAGTAAACACTAGTTAAAGCGATAGTCAACTCTTTTAAAGATTCACTGCAACTTGATGAAAATTCGCTTGTCCTGGAGTAAATCAAAAGAAAGATGAATGATAAACTCCAGTATGAGAATGGTTAAGTACTCAACATTGAAACAAAAGAATGGAATATCTCGGAAATGATTAACTCCACAAACAAAAGCATATGACGTAAATTGTGTGCTTTAAGGAGATCTACATGTTTTGTGTGGTCATTTCTGTCTATTTCCAAAATATATATTTTGTTAGTCTTGTACGTGTAAATATTTATTATATACGTCATTTTAATCAAAATCGTTGGTCATTCATATACAACCAAAATTTACGACAATTTTTCATGTAAACAGTAGTTTTTTGAAAATTAACGATTTGAAGCTCTCCTCTCGGTGTTGATTATTAATGATGAAATCTTTAATTTCTTGAAAATCTTCGTGTCGCATCCTTGAAAGGTGCTAAACTTAAATACCAAGTTTGGTTGTTAACGGTCATTTCGTTTTTGTACTATGCTATCCACATATATACACACACACACACATACACACACTTTCTTTTCTGAAAATGCCTTCTCTTTTTAATCAGAGGGTCCTAAAACATGTATTTCGGTGAAATCTCTGTATAGAATTTTGGGTAGAATACAATACCTTCTCCAACTATTGTGCACATTGTACATACGTGCTAGAGAAGGTAAAAGGACATTCTATTCTGGAAAAAAAGAGCAGGAATTAGAGTATATCAAAGATGTAAACAGTTAAGGAATAGTAATTTTACTAATAAATTAATATTTGTGGACCCCTGGGTGTATACTTATTATTTCCGACATAAACACACCTAAGTTGTATTTCTCTACCACACACATCCGCTGCTGAGACCCCTAGTACATATTAGCACCACAATTTGCAGATCACGAGTGCTTGTTTATTGTTTCGTTCTCAAAATATTTAGCACAAATTAAATATAAGCGAAATTTCAGTTTTCCACTTCCTCTCTTCGTTTCCACAGCCTACATAGAAGTAGTTTTACTTTCTCTAGCTCGTATGCACAATATACATAGTAGATAGAGAAGGCATTGCGTTTCACCCAAAAATTCGGTGTCGAGATTTGAAATGTCGATATTTTGGGGTCCTCTGAGTCCAAAAAATCACTTTCAGGAAAATATCCGTGTATGTATGTATGTGTGTGGACAGCATAACTCAAAATCAAAAACATCGTTAAATACCAAACTTGGTATTTATGCTTAGTATTTTACGAAGATTTTCAAGAAAATTTCCTCACCACAAACTACCCTTAATATGGACATTTTTTTGAAAATGTTGTTTTTCTCAAAAATATCTGTAACAATTTTGATTAAAATAGCGTATATTAAATATATTTGCATCGCACATAAAATGTATATTTTGAATTTTCTGGGAATAGCCTCTGAAGAGTGAGAGTGTTTTATTCTGGAAAGATTTGCAGAATTTTGCAAAACGGCTAAACCGTAAGATATAAACAAAAACTCGCTACACAAAAAATGTATATCTCGTTAAAACACATAGTTTACCTATGTCATATATGTTTTTTTCTTGTAGAGTTGGTCGCTTTCGATAAATTCGTTGTTATTGTTTTCAATTTTAACTTACTTAACTTTTCTTAAATGAGACCATACAAAGCGAACCGAACCTCAATTGTTTCAATAGTTTTTAAAAGATTTTACTATCGTTTTAGCCTAATGTATCCCTTTATTTCCCTTCTACTTACGAGTAAGCAAGTTATAAGACCAATTCTGCTGGTGTTTAACTCCATTATCGTAACGAATATTTTGTAAGAAAAGTTTGTATACGGAACAACTAGAGAAAGTTTTGTGAATGGAATGCATCAGATTTTAACACTGTTTTTGTTAGCGTGCAATTAAGTACATCGCTTATTTCGAATGTGGTAAGCTTACATTGGCCAAAAGATAACATTCTATCGATATGAGTGGTTTCCAAACTGCAGAACTTCAAAGCAGAACACTTTTGCCTGCGCTTCAACCAAACGCAGTTTTGATTTTCGATACGCACAGGAAAAAGCACCAACCTGAAACAGCGGACAGCGTTTCTCGCTTGATGTGTATGAAAAATTAGTGGATCGTATGACACCTATAAGCCAAAACTACGATTTCTTGACCTGGGTTTGCAACCTCGTGTTGATTTTTTTTTCAACAGTAAGGACCTGTAACTGGGTTTACATATACCATTATAACAATAAAGATTTTGGCTGTTTGTGAAACCGGCACTAAGAGTAGTGTAAGCGAACATTTGAAATTTGAATCGCGGAAACGGGAATCATGGACCTAGAACACAGTTTTGTAGCCCATAATTGTTTACGATTTTTGTTTTTACCAGGTAGCTCAACTATTGAGTATTTGACGTGTTCAGATAGTCCTTCTTGCGTTAGGAGTTTTGCAGAGCTCAGCGGTTCTACTATTAGTTAAAACTGGTCAGCGAAGAACTGGCGTGAGCGAACCCTCTCGATTAACGCCATCCGTTCACGGTCTAAACTGATAGCACCATTGGAATTAAGGTGCTTGAATTCCTGTGAGGTGCTGGCGAGTGCATGGAAACCTGGCTATGGTTTTAATGTCCTCTAATATTTGTACTTTAATATTGGGAGATCAATCAGAACAAGGTAATCGACGAAAAGGAAGGAGTTCGCCTTAGTGATTGGAAGACATGTTTCGCAACGAGGTAACAAGCAGTCCTTGGATGACTTCGTTTGGTTTGGATTTCAAAAGTCGTACTCAAACTTTGACTTTGAACGCATGTCGGTCTCATATTCGGGAGTAAAGGAAATGGGGGAAGTAACAGAAACACTAAATGTTGCTAGAACCAGTTAAAGAGGCGGGGGGCTAGAGGAGTTTAGTATTTCCGTAGCAACATAAACCACTGAAGTTATATCGGCACGACAGCCGACATAGTGTAACCCTCTGACGAGAAAACGTCACACTACTAACGTCAAACGTTCTACTCTCTGGAAGAGTAAGGGGAGACAATACGTCATGACAGCTTAAGATGATATCAAAAGAAAGTCTACTACCTTTATTAAATATATCGTTTAACCTTAGTATCCCAGGGTGTATTCAGCATTACTAGCACAAGAGGCATGATTTCTAAGATCCTATTAAACATTTTTGATATGTTGAAAGTACAGCCGTAGTCCTTCTCAGATAACAATAACTGTTGTGGTGCTAACACATTCCTTAGAGCCACATTCCCCTGAGTGGAGCACAAGATATGTGCTGGGAAGCGGGGCGTATTTACCAAGAGCTATGGCGTGTAAGGACCCAAGCAAGCGGAAACCCTTTTGTTTTTGTTTTTATTGTTTTTGTTTCCTCTTTCCTTATGTGTCATATGCAACTGTTTTTCATTAAAATCAGATCAAATTAGATTACTTTCTTATTTCTCATTCCCTATTTAGCCTCACCAAGTGAAGGGCTCATATCCCCCAGTAATCACTAGCCAGTATCTGGGGCCAAGAAGTCTGTTGAGGAAAATGGAAATGAAGTTTTATTTATGGACGCTGTTTATCTGCTGTGGCTTTCAGTGTCCCATTCTATACTGGGTATGAAAGACAGCCTAAGTTTGCTCAGAGGCCTCTTTATCAGACTTGAGGTTCTTTTAAGTACCGTAAGCTTACGACACGGGACCAATAGATTTACTTTCCTTCAGCAGGATACCATGCTAAGGATTTTTACGCCCGAAAAAAATATCGTCCTCCGCCGGGTTTGAACCCACGTCTTTGGGTAAATGAAGATTGCATGGTAATCATTACACCACGGAGGGCGATGCCTTTTGAGGAGCAGACGCATTCTGGATCAGAAAGTGTAGCAGAATGGGTGACCAGCCCAAAGTTTGGTATGAGATTGAGGATGGAGATGATGGGAAATGACGGTGAAATAATGAAAACAAAGGTGATTAGTGACTAGGTCGCAGAATGAATGTCTGGGGAAATCGGAGAACCCTAAGGCGCCGCTTTGTCCACCACAAATCCCATAAGCGGTCCTCTGGGATCAAATACGTCCCATGTTGGTGAGAGGCGATCGGTGCATTATTTTCTAATACTTTAAATGCTCTAGAAGCTGTATTGTGTACTAAAATCTATGAAATATATGCAAGTATAACGTTTATGAGGAATTTTACAAAATACAATTATTCAAAGATATAGTTTTTTATTTTCGCTATACGTACAATGTACATAGTATACAGGTGTTTCAAAACGATACCAAACGAAGATGAGGATCTTGTTGGACATACCGTACGTGATACGTGAATATATTTTTCAGCTTTAAATTCGGCACATAAAAAATTGCCATAAAATCACCATGGATTAGGCAGTCGTACGTAACCAAATGGCACGTGCCTGGCCCACTCCAAGAGAGATGTCGGTTGGTAGCGAATGTCCCAGTCGCAAGGTGTAGGGGTGGTTTGATAGACACGCCGGCGTGGCACTGGTCACCTTAGTAATGGAAAACGTCACATTTGGACTTTGTTATGTTTCGCATAGCACTTTCTGAGGTTGTTTACGTGGCGTATGACAACCGCTGTTCCTTCACTGCCTAATCCCAAATGTGTGCGATTTTTAAACACACACAAAACTTTAAATAGAAGAGTTTGAAAGTTGCGACATCAAGTTTCGAACAAGTCAAAGTGTAAGCTAATCGACTGCTATCTCCGTTTGTTGTCGTTTTGAAACAACCTGTATAGAGTGATTGCGTTTCATCCAATACAATAACCGAGATTTCACCGGAAATATATGCTTTGAGATCTCCTGAATCCAAAAAAGCATTTTTAGAAAAATGTCCGCATGTGTGTGTCTAATTGTAAGTCACATCAGTGTGTGTGTGTGTGTGTGTGTGTGTGTGTGCGCGCGCGCGCACGCCCGTGTATGTCTGTCGGCAACATAGCTCAAAAATGAAAAGTCGTTAAATACCAAACTTGGTATTTAAGTTCAGTAGTTCAGTATCTTCCAAGAATGCGTCACGAAAGAAAAGAAAATTCCCTCCACCTCCAACTACCCTTTACATGGAAAAAATTTCTAAAATTTTGATTTTCTAAAAAAATGGGTCTAAAATTTTTGATTAAAATGTCGTGCATTCAAGATATTTGCATGATAAATAAAATTTATCTCTTGAATTGTCTGAGAATAGCCTCTGAATACATCTTCATCCTAGATGAATTTTACCGAATTTTGATAACTGGTAAACTGTAAGAGACAGACAAAAGCATACTTGATAGAAAATGTAGAGCTCACTAAAACACACAATTTATGTTATAAACATTTTTTTCCTGGAGTTGAACGTTTTGGGGATACTCCATGTTATCAGTTTCAGTTCAGTTTCAGCTATAAAATACTTATACTTTTCTCATACGGGAATTTCTCAACTCCTGTTGATACAAACAAAGGAAGTTCAATCACATGGCAACCAGCTTTTAACTATCACTTTAGCCTAAGATACTCCCTTATTTCCCTTCTACTTACATGAAAGTAAGTAATAAGACGATTTCTGCTAGTTTTTTTCTCAATTAGCCTGAAGTAAATAGAAGAATAGGCTTTTTAACAATAATTTGTTGTTGGGATGTAGGGAAAGTCATGTGAATGGAACACACCAGATTTTTTTTTTATCTTAATCTGTAATAACTACAAAAGTAATCCATTATATAGGTATTATATACACATATTAGCAAGGACGAATTTGTTAAAATAAAAACAAATGCTTCCTCAAAATATCCAGTTTATTAACTTAATTTAATGTTATTGTTTATAACATAACGCGTTTTGAAACGACATTATTGCTTAATAAACTCAGCGCACCCTTAATGCCATTTGATATCAAAATCAATAAAATCATGGTACAATGGTTATTGCTCCATGAATAAAATTAGATAAAGTGAACGCTGGACATGGATATATACACTCAATAACAAATCGGAGTATAAACATATTAGCGATATTCAATATAGAAGTACGGCATATATTACTTTCCGAAAGTACGTTACAACATTGGTTTAAATAAAAAAAAAGAAGGTTTTATTAGTTTACGTTTTACGGAGTGAAATGACCACCTCAATTACGCTTGCAATTGGCAAAAAGAACTGCATTTGTATGCTCATGTGAATGCCAAGCATAATTATGTTACAACAATACTTTGGGATGTGCATGTTGGAGTGTATTTAAAAAAAATGTGTTTTTCTGGTTTATATTTTGAATTACTAATAATTGATGTGCTATATTTGTTTATGGTGCCATTATTTCAGTGGTAAATATACATGTTTTATTTCAATTCTGAAAATATTATTTATCGTTTGACATCTCTGCTATAAAAAAATTCCTCGTTCAAACCTCAAAGAGCTTAGTCACACACGAGACAACATAAGAACCACTCTGTGACGATGCCGGATACAATGAACCGAAAAAATTAGCATGTAAGAGAACTTCAGTGCAAATTGCGAGAAACTCCTCCATTTTACCAGGTGTTTCCTATCGTTTGAAGAATCAATAGCCTTAAGCAGGCTTTATACTGGGTTTTTATTTTATCCGTGATTTCCCGCGGACCATAGAGTTCAATGACGAGCCTACATTGAAGCCATAGCGCTATCTACCAAGAGATCTATCATTCACGGAAGAGATACTATTACAGCGACCTCTACCTGGAAATGTTGATGACGTTTGCGGAAGAGGAAGCAAAAGACAATGCTCTGGGTGCGGTTACGTTGCCTATCCACGCCCCCTGGTACAGTAATGAATAACACTCAAAGTTTACTCTATTCTATGTTGACAAGCCGAATATAACAAAACGCACCATATGTCTGTAGTTGAGTGTTATTACTGTTATAGTGTAGAGATAGGGGCGACGCATAAATGCGGTTTATGTAGTTATACATCCCCGATACCTATTCCTAACCATCAAGTATGAACACCTGCCGCTAGAGGGACAGTATTCAAGTCCCCTCATCAGGATGGGATCTCGTTTACTGGGATAGAGAGACCGTATCCAACTCACCTCATCAGGATGGAATCACATTAAATATGATCTTAATCATTAGAGGGATAGCACGTAAACTCGCATTAACAGGGAAGCAACGATGACATTTTTTGCGCAGGAAATCACGGATAAAAATGAACACCAAGATATTCAAAGGCAATAAAATATTGTGACATAATGAAATAATGAAACAAATTAGTTGCCTTTGTCAGAATTGCTCAGATAAATGTTATCACCGTATTTTATTCAGCATACTACTTAGCTATGCCCATATATACATGCTGCAGATGATATTAGTTTTAAATTTGTGGCCGATGAGTTCGATTAAATCCTGGTTCAATGAAGCATTATGACGACATGAACAGAAGAACACTTCTTTCTCGGTTCAGCTGATTCTCAGTAATATTACTTTCTTGGGATTAAATGAATTCCCAAGGACGTGGCTAAACTTTTCCCTAGATCACATTAGTGTTTACACCTTCAGGTAACCAATCCTTCACTCCTTTACTATCAGTTCTCTGTGTGACTGGCCTTAAAACCAATCAAGAAACACAAACGAACTAATGAACGATGTTGTAGTTGATGTGAAATGAAGTGATGTTAGGGATACAGGTTCTATGAAAGGTTTTCGCTACAAAAAAAAAAAAAAAAAATAGAAGAAAAAAGAAAACGTTGGACCAATACGACATAATTCTGCTTTCTTACCAGGTGGCCTAACTACTCCGTATTTTATGTTTGTAAATATCCCTTTCTGCGACAAAATAGTTGCAGAATTCATATGCATATTTCGAGCTAAAACTGCCCAGCGGAGAACTGGCGAGACCAACTTTCGTTTTACCCCTCTTGCTATTGGTTGAGACGGTAAGCGGATCGGGCTCATTGAGAGGGGTAAAGTGAAGGTCGCTGTCACGAGTTCTCAACCGGCTGGCTTAAACTTGAAATAGTCCCGTTGAGTTCTGCAACTCTTTTAATATCCGAAGGAATATCTGCACACGTCAAATATGGGGCAGTTGTGCCACAAGAAAAGGTGTGTGCATAGTACTTTCGATCATATGCACGTGAGTTCGTAAATTTTTACTTTCCGTAAAAAATAGAAATCATTTAGGGAAACTAACGCTTTATTAGCATATTCGTTAACTTTAATAGCCCAACAGTTATGAAGTATATTTTAAAACACCAAGCTCGAGCCCGTCGGTGCAAGTCGCGTGTTTGGAAGTTAAGCACCTGCAACCTGCAGCAAGCCTGCACGCTATATGATAGGATTCCCTGGCGTCACAAGGACAATGTTATTAACAGCATTCCTGTAAACCAGGACGAAGTTACTAATTTATGAGGAAATAGCAAGAATAGTATCTAATTAGAAACATTTAGTTTCAGCCATTCTGGATTAACGTTCAGATCAGTTATGTGTATTTGCAATATATAAAGAAACGTATGGTTGATTAAATTTTAATTACTGGGCTTATGGGCCTTTCTTCTTCTTTGGTTATCAAACCTTGAATTGGTATGCAGTGATTGTACAAGAACAAAAAACATGTCGATGGTTACGGATTCCTATGGTGTTTTTATTTAATTTAACAGAATTCCCTTACCAGCTACGATCCACATGCATCTTTTGTTTTAATCTTGTGCTAGTTTAAAAAAGTAAAATCGGACAGATATCGATTTTCGTCTCAGAACCGAGGGAAAAGGGGGTGTAAGAAAAACACTGTACGGAGTGATTGGATGAAATTGTCTTGTAAAGGTTGTCCTCTTCATTTCTAGATACATAATGTCAAAGGAACAAACAACCTGGACAGCAAAAGAAAAATGGGTGCCTTATTGAGCAAGATAATAGCGCTGCGATGTCAGCGGAACTATATTGAGTAGCTCCAAGAGCAGCGTCTAACTGGTGGAAATACCCAAGCGGGGCTACTGGAAAAGCTTAATATTACAAATAAAAGCAAAAAAAATCTCAGTAAGAAACTGAGTTATATATTAAAAAAAGAACCAATTAAAACAAAATTATACACCAAAATACTGCAGTTCCGCATTACTTGAAGCCCTTTATATCCATTTTCTTACGAAACTCTGATGACGAGATTTGTTTAAGTTAATCTAAATTCCCAAGTAAGTATGGGAAGATACAATCAGAGTAAAAAAGAAAAAAAAATCAGTGCCATAGTCGCATCCGAGCCACCAATCTGCGGTTCTCCATGCCGCTGCTTTTCCATCAGAGCTACAGATTGATGTTAGCAACTCACGAGATTATGTGATTCAAATTTTCACGGTTACCAGGCGTACTCAACTTCCTTTTTTTTTTTAAATACGGTACCGGAGTCTGATCAGGACTCCGGCACTGTATACCCTACTTTAATTTACCTTTTTTTTTTTTTGTTTTTTTTTTCTTTTGTTTTACCTTGTTTTTCTGTATTATTACTGGACGAGCGCGGCCATCCTTTCAGATAACATTCATCTCATGAGTACTTTTTTTTTACTCTGGTTCTACCTCTCCAGCTTTTGGACGAACAGCATAATAAAGTTGAACTACATAGATATAATTAACTACCTCTACGAATGCAAACCTGTCTTGGGACTTAGGCTCTGGTGCACATCCGCTAGCGCAATAGGGGTATGATAATGAACTTTGTTGCTATAACCAGGTGGATCCATGAATTTAAGAGCTACTTCACTTTATTATTATTGTTGTTATGATTATTATTAATATTATTATTATTATTATTATTATTGCTTGTAGGATGTCAATTGAGGCGAGAATATTATCGTTTGTTGAAAAAAATAACTACGCAACACGTATGCTACCCCTCGGTAGTATGTAGCATATAAATAGTCAGCAATGGGGAGGCCTTGAAATATAAATATGATGACGTACACTCTTTTCGGCACTCCCGGTGTGTGTGTAACACAATTACCACGAGGAATAATATAGTCCAGGTCATGAGAACCGCATTAACCGGCCGGGGGCTCGAGGCGCTGATCACGTCTCACCCTCCAATTCTGCAGCCCATCCACGACGTCTGTAGTGGACCGAGATGGGGGACGCAGCGGCAGGGGCGGTAGGCCAAGGTTCCCCGTAAGCTGCCGTGCCCTGGAGTTAATAATATAGTTCCATTGTATGACAAATACAAGTAACGGGCTATATTTGTGTAATATTGCAAAGTTTTGCGTCTGTATACTTTAATTAGCGGTCCCAGAAAGCATAATTTTACTACTGGTTTTTAAACTGTCATATGACAGGCACGTTGAAAATACATGAAAAAAGGAAGGAATAACATAAGCGAGAAAATGGAGACGTGAGTGAAGCTGAATGAGGCAAGGAGAAGCAGTGTGTGGAAACAATCTTCCGCAATTATCACATTAAGACAGGGTTTGCCAAACTAGATTATGGACAAAACTCGGCCTACGAACTGCTTTTCTTTGGCCTAATTACAAAGTTAAAAATATACACAACAAGAAATATTGCGTTTCTATAGGAATAACTTATTTAAAAATTTCCAACGATTAAATACAGTTAGGTGCTAAGACGTTTATACAGTGTAAAAACTACGCCGAGGAGTTATATGTACTAAATATGCTCAAATATGCATTAAGTATGCACTCAAACATAGATAATAGGATTTAAAACATTGAAAACTTGTGATTGAATATGCCCTAGTATATTAATATTGCCCTTAAATTTAGTTAATTAAAATCCACTTGCCCTACTTCCTTCTGCGGTCGTTCATCTTAACTTAGAAATACTTAGTGAACGAAAAAATTAAAAAAGTGAAGTTAATGTTGTGCCTCACTAAAATTATTTTTAAGCATTTTATTATTATAAAATTCTCCTATTTTTATGAACCTTAAAATTAAGCAATACTTTATGTAACTATGATTGAAACCTTACATACCACAAATAATGTAATGTGATATATTGGAAAAAAGATGTTCAATTTATTCAATTTTACTGGAAGGCACTTTTATTTAATAATACAATTTTTTTAGATGTTGTCATAGTCCATGTTACAATACATACAGTTCTTTCCATATTATCTGGTGTGTAAGAGCGCTGTGTGTTTCTGCTTTTATGATGGTGCTCTATACTGCAGCACCGTAAGAGAAAATAGTCATATTAATATAGCATAGTGCATAGTGTACAAAATATTGTATTCCATCCAAAAATTCGATACCGAGATTTCACCGGAAATATATGTTTTGATGTCCCCTCAGTACAAAAAATGCATTTTTAGAAAATGTCCGTGAACATGTGTGTGTCTGTGGACTGCATAGCTCAAAAACTAAAAGACTGTAAAATATAAAACTTGATATTAAGTTTGGTATCTTCCAAGCATGCGACACGAAGCTTTACAGGAAAATTATGACCCCAAACTACTCTTTATATGGAAAAAGTTTTGAAAATGTTGTTTTTCCCAAAAATGGCTCTAACGAACTTGTATAACTATCGTATATTAAAGCTATTTACATTACAAATAAAGTGTATATCTTGATTTCCTGGGAATAACTTCTGAAGACCTGTTAATTTTGGATGAATATTGCATAACTGGTAAACCGTAAGATACACAAAAACTTACTGCAAAAATTGTAGATTTCGCTAAAACATACAATTTATTCACATACACTTTTGTTGCAGAGTTGACCGTTTCTGAGTAATTCTTTATTGTTGGTTCCAATTTAAAAGTACACAGCCTCTTTCGTTTCATCTCATTCGTTATTGTGGCAATGCGAAGTGAACCGAACTTCAAATGTTCACATATCCATCGGCTTTTAAAGGATTTGACTATCGCATGCCTGGTATATTCCCTTATTTCCCTTCTGCTTATGACGAACTAAGTAGTGAAGTGTTAATGTTTATCTCGTTTAGCATAGTGTAGATAGAATAATAATCATTTATCTTACATTTTGTCTGCAGAATAGGTAGAGAAAGTCATGTGAATACAACAATTCAGTTTTTTTTTATTAACCGTCGTTTTGTTTTATCCGCGGTAAGGCTTCTCCTCCTCTTAACGCGGATAATCGAGTTTCATCTATGTGCCTTCGCCCACATTTATTCTTGTCGGTTAATGTGACCGTCGTTAGAAATAGTTTGGCAAACTTTGAAGCCATGCTAAGGATTTTTAACGCCCGAAAAATACACCGCCCTCCGCCGGGTTTGAACCCGCGACCTTGGGTACATGAAGCTAGAATGGTAACCATTACACCACGGAGGGCGATGATGATGATGATGAGGAGGAGGAAGAGGAAGGGAAGGGAAGAAGGAGAAGGAGCAGGAAGATCATAATAGTAGATGACTGCAGTGAGTATCCTGTTTATAAATATGTTGATTTTATTCCAGATTGAAGTGCAGACAAAGTACTGGATTGCAAGAGAGATGCAAGTGAAAGAAGGACATAACATATTGTCCTTGTTTTTAGTTACACTGTTCCAGGGCACACAATTTCAGTTATGCATATAACCATACAAAAAGTGCAGCGCTTTTGTTCTTATCCGTGTTTCAATCAAGCCAGCAGAAAGAAGGGCTATCACGGTGGCGTAGTGTGCTGTCCTGCACACACTCGTGCTGTGGCCATGTATAATGTATGACCGCTGGGCACTGACTTGCTTTCATAAAACACGACTGGCACAAAGAATGGTGGGAATACGGTTTCGCCATTTTAGTAAGATAAAAAAGAACAATCCTTTCAGCCCCAGTCCGGTTTCATATCATACGAAACCAAAATTAAGCCTCAGCAATAAATCTGACCATTCTTTATCTCCCCATTTCATTTTGCTGGAGGAAAAGAAATGGCTTTTTGTAACACTATTTTTGGCTTCTGTAGTCGAATCGCGTTCTTGCCTATGTTTTTACAGCTCATACCATGAGATACAATCTGAAATGGCTATAAATTTCTGCCTGATTATAAACCAAAATCTCAAGAAGTGGCCAAATAGTATGTCTTGTTTTTCTAATGTTGCAGAAAATAAAAACATTGGAGTGGAATGTAACAGACCCCTCCTTACTTAATACAGAATTAATGTACTCCTTTAAACTGGGGTTTCTCCCCTTTTATATACCATACAATCCAGTTAACCTAGTTCAGTATCATTAGTTTTCCATATTTTATTCCCACAGATATTACATTAAAAACCCCTCAGACCTTCTAATCAAGGGTAAATTTGTAAAAGCAAAACTGCCAGAGCACTTCAGATGATGAATCTGTAAAGTCTGATTAAAATTTGGGAACATTTAAAAACTTTTTCATAGTAAACTAATATGCACTTTAAACTCTATTTTTTTTTTAAATATAGTTTCGGAGTCTTGTCGGGACCCGGGCGCTGAATACCTTTTTACCTCTTTTTTTTTTTTTTTTTTTAATTTTCCCAAAATTAGTTTGCTATTTGACCACAGTTTTTGCTTTTAATACATACACAGACACACATTTACTAACACACAAACACCCAAGCCCAAGGCGGGACTAAAACGCGCGATCCCCTGTGCCACGAAGCACCAAAGCGAGACATTTTAGCGAGCGCGGCCATGGGCACCGGCAGCTTAAGGTACACAAGTTTTAATTCTTGACGCTTTGAACTAACAATTAATTGAACATATAAATGTATAGAAGCGGGCTTATTAATAGACGTGCCCAACCTTGTTTTCTTACAAACATTTTTCAATATCTCTCCATACTCAAAATGCTACAAACAATGCAAATTTTTGCTAATTTGTTTAAAAAGGTGTGTACCACCTCTCAAGATAGATTAAATGAAATTAATATATATTTGTCTTGAAATAATGCTCTAATTTTGAGAAATAAGTAATTACATTTTGAAAACTCAAAGATTTAAGAGTACAAAAATTAATAATTGTTCTACAGTAATTATCAGTAAATATAAAAATATATAATATATCTATTTGTTCTAAACCCATTAGGTGTACATTTTGAATTCGATGTGAATACGTTTAAAAGGCATCGTGTGGAACATTTTTATTGTAACAATGAATTTGAATCTAACAGTTTTACTTTCTCTAGCCCAATATGTACAAGGACATTGTGGATAGAGAAGCTATTGTATACACCCAAAAATTCGATGTCAAGATTTCACCGAAAATATATATGTGTGTGTATGTGTGTGTGTGTGTGTGTGTCTGTGGACAGCATAGCTCAAAAACCAAAAGACCGTTAAATACCACACTTGATATGTATCTTTAGTTTCTTCCAAGATGCAACACGAAAATGTTCAAGAAAATACCACCAACATAAACTATCCTTTACATTGAAAATATTTTGAAAATTTTGTTTCTCTCAGAAATCACTAAGGATTTTGATTAAAATACGGTATATTAAAAACGTTTACCTCACAAACAATATGCATATTTTGAATTTTTTGGGAATAGCTTCTGAAGACCTCTTTATTCTGGATGAGTTTCGCAGAATGTTGCATAACGATTAAACCGTAAGAGAGAGCGACAGAAACATTCTGCACAAAAAATGTAGATCTTGTTTAAACACATAATGGATATCATAAGCGTTTTTATGTAGAGCCAGCAGTTTCTGAGATATTTTTTGCTGTTGGTTACAATTTTAAACTGCAATTTTAAAACATTTTTCTTAAACGGGAAGTGACGTTTTGTTTCATCTCTCTTGTTTTACTGTAGGCCATGCAAATCAGACCGAACTCCAATTGTTTCGTACAGGATCAGCTTTTAAAATATTTGACTATCGAACTAGTGTACACTCTTATGTCCCTTTACTTCCAAGGAAGCAAGTAATAAGACGATTTTTGCTAATATTTATCTCGATTAACATGTCGTAGATAAAAGAATAATCTTTTGAAAGGAAAATTATTTGTGAAACAGCTAGAGAAAGTCATGTGAATGGGACACGTCAAATTTTTTCTCGTGCTTAAGTAACCATGAAGTCTAGAATGTTGAAACATAGCAAACATGTGCTGTTTTGTGTAATAACTACTTTAAATTTCAAAAAGGTATTTTTAAAACCTGTGGAGTTTCCAAATATCCAGAGTCTCTGTCCCCAACAGGCGTCTGACCCCAGGTGCTGGCTTGTAAGTCCTACATACGGGTAGGGTAAACAGAGAAAGAAAAAGAGAAAAAAGTAGAAAGAAGGAAACAAAGAGGGGAAAAGGGTATAAAGGAAAGAGAGGGGAAGAGGGTCGGAAGGGGTTGAGGGAAGAAGGGAGGTAAGGAAGGAAGGAGGGAAAGAACGAAGAAGGGAAGGAAGCAGAGGAGGACGGGAAGGAGGTAAGGAAGAAGGGAATAAGGAGGAAAGGATGGCAAGGGGAGAAGGAACCATTATTTGCGAATATCTACATTATTATTATTATTATTATTATTATTATTATTATTAATTATTGTCATTGTTATTATTATTATTTATTATTATTATTATTATTATTATCATCATCATCATTATTATTAAAATTATTATCATTATGATTATCATTATTATTATTGTTATTATTATTATTATTATTATCATCATCATCGTCATCATCATTATTATTTCCTGGGAATAGCCTTTGAAGTCTTGCTCATTCTGAATGACTTTTGCATAACTAGTAAACCGTAAGAGATAGACAAAAGCCTATTACACAAAAAATTTAGACCTCGTAAAAAAAACGGCCACGCAAGTGACCGGGTGCTTAAAACGCTCACCTTTCACTAAGACCACCGGGGTTCGATCCCAGGCGACCGAACGTGGGATTTGTGGTGGAGAAAGCGGCGCAGGGGCGGGCTTTCTCAGGGTTCTCCGGTTTCCCCCGCTATCGCATTCTACCGGTGCTTCATGTTCATCCCTTATATCATTGGTGTCATCGCTTGCGGTGTAATTATAGTAAAAGCGGGCGTTAAACACTAAAAATAAAAATGAAAAGAAATGCTGTCCCTTATATTTGTGTATCTATTGTATATAGTTTATATAGCTGGTTGTATTTTATGATGCTACATAAAATTTAACCGAACTTTTCAGTTTCCTTCTTTCTACGGCCAATGTGTTCATATAATAATTTTCACGATATATATGTAGTGTGACATTTTCAGATGAAAACAGTCATTAAAATGATCATAATTATTTCGTAAGGGATAACCGTGGTTTTCAAACTACAGAGCTTCAAAAGTAAAGAGCACGTTTTACTGTGCTTTGGTCAAACGTGGTTTTGATTTTAAACATGCACAGGAAAGGGCACCGACCGGAAGCAGCGGACAGCGTTTCTCGCTTGTTACGTGTGAGAAATTACTGGCTCGTATAATACGCGTAAACCAAAGCTACCTGGGTTTGCTCCTCGTGATGAAATGTGCATCTTTGTGCCAGCGAAGATGAAAACGTATCCCTGCGTTTACATAAACCAAAATGGAAAAATAATTGCAATAGCTTCCTTTCAACTTAAAGTTTATCAAGGTTAGATACAGTGGACGTTGGTTCGTGGCATATGTACTGCAAGTGCTATAAGAAGAGAACTGTTTCTTATCCGACATGTAACTGAGGGCACCGAAGGGACTGCAGCAGATGCTTTATCTGAAAACGTTATGTGTCTCGCTGAGCTAACCGATCTACTTATACTTGCGCTTCATCCCTTCCTGTAGGAGGTTTATTATACACTATAAGCCTAGCATGTCATTGAGGAAATGTTCCTCTATTTCTGAACAAAATCCCATTACTATTTTCAACGTAAGGGTTGTAAAATATTTATTCAGAGAAAGAAGGGAACTTCTTTATATGAAGCCTCTCCACCAGTTTAGCCTCCTCAAAAATTGAAATTGAGATTTATTTATGAACCATCTTTAGCTTCTGAGATTCCTAGCGTCCCATTCTATATTGGGCGTGAAACGCCACTTAATTTTGCTCAGAGAACTCTTTATCAGGCCTGAGTTCCTTTTACGTGTCGTGGATCTATCACAGGGGACGACAGGCTTTACTTCCCTTCCGAAGCCATGCTAAGGATTTTCGCGCCCGAAAAAATCCATCGCTTTTCGACAGATTTGAACCCGCTACCAGAATAATTAGAATTATTACTTTTTGATTTGCTCAAAAATTAGCGCGCCTTTATGTGGTAGGTCGTACCGACCGATGAATGAATGAAGTGTGTGAAATGACGCTCAAAACAGCCGGTGGTCCCTAGAGCTTAGAATTATCTGACATTGCTTTCCTTAAGCTAGGGGAAAAAACGGAAAGGCTTATCTAGGGAACTCACCTAAAACAAGATCTCAAATTAAAGGACGTTAAAATTAAAATAAAACAAAAAATAACAAACAAGACACCGAACTAGATATCTCTTGAATTTGAGGTACGCATGCTACACCCACATCAAAAAGGTGGGTAATGATTATATTGCTATTATTGTCATTATTATCATGAATCATTATTGTGAGATCAACCTATTAAGCATATATTACGATATTATTTATTTCTCCATTTATCAAACCACTCACCACTGAGTTGCCAGAAACGACAAAGTATAACAAACAGAACCTATAAAAAATTATATCTGTTCCATGACTTTCTCTATCCGTTCCGCAAACAAACTATTCTTACAATAGATTATTCTTTTACCTACATCATGCTAAGCAAGGTAAACATTACCAGAAATGATTCTTTATAAGTATAAGGGGAATAAGGGAAAACACTAGGCTAAAGTGGCAGTCAAACCATTTAAAAGATATCGTTCCCTTTCCACGGCCACGAGTAAAACTACAGGGAGATAAAACGGTTGAAAGTATTCCCGTTTGAGAAAAGTTTAAGTTTAAAACAAATAACCGGGAATGTCTATAAAATAGTCAGCTCTATAAATAAAACTGTATATGACATCAATTGTGTTTTAATAAGATCTGCATTTGTTGTATTGTAAGCTTTTGTCTATCTCTTACGGTTTACCAGTTATGCAAAAATAATTCAGAATGAAGGGAATTTCAGGGACTATTCCCAAGAAATTCACGATATAAATTTTGTTTTTCATATATGTATCCTTAATAAACGCAATTTTAATCAAAGTTGCAATAGTCAGTTTAAACAAAATAACGAATTTCGAAAAATGTTCCATGCAAAGGGTAGTTAGGGGTGGAGGCATTTTCCTGAAAATATTCGTGTCGCATTATTAGAAGATACCAAGTTTGGTATTTAATCGACTTGTCGTTTTTTAATTATGCTGTCCACAGGCGCACGCAGATACACAGGGACCTTCTTCTAAAAAGGCTCTTTCTGGATACAACGGTTCTCAAAATATGTACTTCCGGTGAAATATTTGTATAGAAATTGTGGATGGAATAGGATCGGTACCTCCTCTACCTACTATCTACATTGTACATACGTGCTAGAGAAAGTAGTAATGAATATATCTGCAAACGTAACTCAATTTACTACAAAACAAAAAAATTGATACAAAAGTGTAGCAAACAAAAAGTATAAAAATAGGATGTACAGGTAGAACTGTTTATTGTTATCTATTATTATTATTATTGTTGTTGTTATTAATATTATTATAGTTAGCAATAAACAGTTCTACCTGTATATCTTACTTTTATACTTATTATTACTATATCATCCTCAAGGTATGACTATATCAGTACTTGCAATCCAAAGATGCTTGCAACCTGAAAATATCTGAACGGCAATGAGCAGCTGCTGCTGAACCAATATCCTGAGGATATTTCTGCGAATAAAAGAAGCAAAGACCTAGAAACTCAGTCGTCCTTTGGAATAAAGGGAAGGATAGATTTCATTCTAACCTTTATTCCTTAATCCCGGGCAATGAATATACTGGGCATTCTTTGAGCGTTTACCCTTAGAGAACTGGTGCGCCTGCCGTAATCCTTGTTCTGCTGTCAGTTGGCAGTAAGAAGAGGTCTTAGGCAAGCTTTACTGTAAACAGGATCCTAATAATTCCATTATTGTCCTCCAATCCCAACTTGGTAAGAAGATAAGTGGAACATTGCTTGATTAGACTGAAAATAAGGCATTGTTGAAAATCATTTTACCCAATTAATTTTTACAACACAATAGTTACTTAAAATGATCAGATTGTGGAGCTACTCCATATGAAGATATTGGTGAAAGTATTACTTTTTTTATATCATTCATCTGCATGCCCCGTTACAATAATAACATTATATGCATTCAATACATTAGTACATGACATTAACACACTAGTTTTTACATTTGTTTGTAATTATGGAATAGTGTTAAATATAACAATAAATAATAATATATAATAATATACACTTACATTTTCTTTTAGAAATATACTCATTGCAACCAAATATTGTTAAATATTGTAATAAATACTACTACTACTATTACTACTACTATTACTACTTACTATTACTACTATTATTATTATTATTATTAATAATAATAATAATATACACCTAAATTTTGTTTTAGAAATAAACTCATTGCACTCAAATGTCATTAAATAATTTTGTATTACTACATTTGACTGGTTAGATTATTTTTAGAATTATTCTGTGCTCAGAATTAGTACTTATTAATTATACAATTTATTTATACATCTATCTGGTTTAGATATCTATGGATTGAATATAGTTACAAAAACTTCGTAAATGCTGGAATATTAGTTGTTGATTACTGACAGGTCAAGTATCTCTATTCTGAATAACTTCTTTGATTAATATTGCTCGCTGATGTTCTTTGTTTATGCAGTCGTATATTAGATGGTTAACTGTCTGCTGGGCTCTGTTACAAGTGCACGTAGGGTCATCTATTATGAGAAATCGATGTAAATAGGATTTAGTTTTCCCGTGGCCTGACAAAATGGTTGTAACTTCTGGAATTGTTGAGAGATTCATTTTCAATCTTTCTTTAATTAGCGGAAAAAGAATTTAGTTGCTGCTTCTTTTGTGGTACTATTCCATCTAGTCTGCTATCCCTCGATACCTGCCCTTTTAATTTAACTGTATTATTGCGACTAATTGTTACAGTTCACTGTTGTAAATTTTAACAGTGCTAATTTAAGACTGCTTTCAGAAACACAGGATTTGTCCTAGAACTTATTTTAATGTAAGTTTTGAGAGGTAAACAATCTGTAATATCTAAGAGACAGGGTAAATATTTAACTTCATATTTCAATTAAAAGTTACTGACACAGAAAATAGGAGTGTTAACATTTTGGAGCGTGTAAAATGCAAAATAACAATATTAATGAATGCTTTGATAAAAAAGTTCACTATTCATAAGGTTTTAATATAGTTACCATTGTGTAAAGCTTAAAACGATACGCTTTTAGAAATCAAATCCTACTTTTATGTTTTGAATGATTTTTTTCTCCCTCTACTAAGGTTTCCATTAGCAATGTACTCAGTATTCAACTAAACTTAATAGAAGTCTCGGTAAATAGAAGATTTGGGAGAAGAATTTTATTGATAAAGCTCAAGGGACATTTATAAAATTCGTTAGGTCTAAAAACCTATTATAAAACACATTAGAAAAACGAGAATTTTTAGTCGGCGGCTGGTTCACTTTTAGGTATGACTTGATAGTGGTTAGCTATATGGTCTCTAAGAGAGTGTGCTGAGTTTTACATAGTTCATATTTAGTAATTTATAAAATACTGTTGCTCATGACTTTGTTACAACCAGCCATAGATATTCTTTTACTGTTGATTTCAAGTTATCAACACAAAAACTGCGATAATTACCAAGTATGTAAAGAATAGCGTCTAAGGGCATCGAGAAGTAGGCAAAATCTGGTATGAATGCTCTCTCTAAACACCAAAAGAGTGTACGACATATTGGGGTGGTTTATTCCTCTTGCACTGGTGCTGTCTGTCGTGCAATACTTAAAAGTTCAAATCTTGTATCCTTTCGTCCACATTTTAATGCTTAGAAATTCTAGCGTACTGCCGCTGTCTATAGTACAGTAACAATCCAACTGTATATCATTCCCTCCTATCTTTAATGCTTCGAAATTCCAACGCACTGCCGCTGTCTATAGTACAGTAACAATTCAACTGTATTTCATTCCCTCCTTGCTTTAATGCTTGAAATTCCAGCGCACTGCCGCTGTCCATAGTACAGTAACAATTCAACTGTATGTCATTCCCTCCTTGCTTTAATGCTTGAAATTCCAGCGCACTGCCGCTGTCTATAGTACAGTAACAATTCAACTGTATGTCATTCCCTCCTTGCTTTAATGCTTGAAATTCCAGCGCACTGCCGCTGTCCATAGTACAGTAACAATTCAACTGTATGTCATTCCCTCCTTGCTTTAATGCTTGAAATTCCAGCGCACTGCCGCTATCCATAGTACAGTAACAATTCAACTGTATGTCATTCCCTCCTTGCTTTAATGCTTGAAATTCCAGCGCACTGCCGCTGTCTATAGTACAGTAACAATTCAACTGTATATCATTCCCTCCTTGCTTTAATGCTTGAAATTACAGCGCACTGCTGCTATCCATAGTACAGAATTCAACTGTATGGCATTCCCTCCTTACTTTAATGCTTGAAATTTCAGCGCACAGCCGCTGTCTACAGTACATTAACAATTCAACTGTATGTCATTCCCTCCTTGCTTTAATGCTTAAAATTCCAGCGCACTGCCGCTGACTATAGTACAATAATTGTTCAACTGTATTTCATTCCGTCCTTGCTTTAATGATTAGAAATGCCCATGCCTGTTTGCGATCTAGTACAGGTAAGGATTAGAATTGTTCAGAAATATATAATTTGTAATTTTCCATCTATTATTTTTCAAGAACTTTATTATATCAGCCAAGATCATCTGCGTGTCAGCCTAGTTACCTGAGATTCCCCGAGTTAGAATTTTTATGTGGTTTCTTGAAACTATACAGAGTAACATTCTGCTTCTTTAGCATGTAATTTTTTCAACCATAGTGGTTTTTTCTTTCACTTCCTCTTTATACTGGCATTGGAAAGTTTAATTTTCTACATTCAGTGCTGATAACCCAACCAGCCCGAGTGCTTTCTTTATTTTGCTATAGCATGTACATTGGCTGTATTAAATCATCTAACTTTAGACATACTTACTGGAAAATAATTATATTTGATAACTGAATTTAACCATTTAAATCTTACCTAAGTCTTGACTTTTTAAGGTCAACAACAGGGCGTGGATAATCCATCTCAAGTTTGCCATCAGTGTTCTGTTTTCTTTCTCGCAAGGGGCAGAGGAGAATTTAGGCACTGCGGCCAGAAAACCATCGTGTCGTATGCAACCTCTTGGAGGATGAGATGAGATGGATGATTCGAAGTGTTGGGGGCCCGAACTAAAAATCGGAGTCCTTTAAGTTCACAGATGGAGACATTCCTACAGACAATCCGTAACACCCCTCCTGATGAACAGGTGCGAACTGCTCTGATTCCGTATCAAAGGAGAAGAATCACTTAACTACATAGTGCATATTCACTGAGCACCGTTCACCACCAAACTACACAATTTAGCGCCGTACCCCGAAAGGTGATGTGCAATGAAATAATTGAGAATGTGGGACCGGAAAGGTTCGTGACATTAAGAAAACTCCCCAGCATTTGCCTGGTAACAAAAGAAAACAACAAAGACACCAAGTTAGAATGGGCGGTCGACGGGCGTCGAATCCGTGACCTCTCAAATCTGGGCTACAAACAACACTGCCTGAGCCATTCCGCTCACTTGCAATCAATGTTAATGTTGGTGACCGTGCTGCTAAAACCACCGTGTTCAGCAGGTTTTAGGAATTTGTTCTATTTGTGTACCATTTCTGTTATTTACCCGAAAGAAAAAATCTGACGTGTTACACTCACATGATTTTCTCTAGCTGTTCTACAAACTTCTTACAAAAGATCTTCTTTCTGCACCATATTAATCGAGATATATATTAGTAGAATATTTTTATTACTTAGTTCCTTATAAGTAGAAGGGAACTAAAGGAATACGCTATGCTAAAGTGATAGTCAAATGTTTTAAAAGCTGTCGTTAGGCGACTGTCATTGCAAATCGCTTCTTAGCTTGGCCAGGAGTAGAACAAAAGAAAAACGCACACTTGCTCTCTCAGAAAGGTATAAGACTTAACAACTGAAACCAATAACAAGGCATATTTCAAAAACGGTAAATTCCACGAAAAAATTGTATATGGCATAAATTGTGCATTTTAACAAGATCTACGTTTTTTGTGTAGTAGGTTTTTGTCTATCTCTTGCGGTTTACTAGTTATGCAAACTTTAGCAAAATTCCTCCAGAATATATAGGTCTTCCGAAGCTATTCCCAGAAATTTCAAGATATACATCTTATTTGTGATGGAAATGTCTTTAGTATGTGGTATTTTAATCAAAATCGTTAGAGTCATTTTTAAGAACAACAAAATTTTCAAAAATTTTTCTATGTAAAGGGTAGTTAGGGGTGGGGGCATTTTCTTGAAAGTCTTCATGTCGCATCCTTGGAAGATACCAAACTTAAATACCAAGTTTGATACTTAACCGTCTTTTCGTTTTTGAGCTATGCTGTCCAAAGGCACACAGAGAGACATTTTTCTGAAAATGCTTTTTTTTTTTGTTTGTTTGGATTCAGAGGGTCAGAAAACATGTATTTCCGGTGAAATCTCGGTATCGAACTTTTGGGTGCAATACAATACTTTCTCTATCCACTATGTACATTGTACATATGGGGCTAGAGAAAGTAAAAATAACACACTAAATGTACTAGGGAATTTTGGAAGTATAAATACTAGATATTTCTCGTATTTTCAAAAATTTCCTGGTTCTCTGAACGCACGTATCGCACTTGTATTGCATTATACTGTTAACACGCATCATTCATGACTACTTTCTACACATTTCCGTGGAACTCAGAGATCGCTCAGCAAGAATTTTTATAAAAAATATTTAACTATTAAAAACTATATCTTAGTTTTAAGCTGATACCTATATAATGCAACTGAAGATTTCCTGATTTACCAATTACTCAATAGAACTCGCTAATCACAATACTACAAGAGTTTGAAATGCTGTCCAAAATGTTTTGCTCTTGTGAAAGATCCCATTAGCAAAGGATTTGAAAAAATCAATGGAATTAATAAGTAAAATTAGTATTTTAGCAGTGAATTCAAATAGCGCACTGTATTCCCCTTTAAGTGCAAAATAGGGAAACATCAGTCACCTGTTATCATGATTCATACTTTCTCGACTACTTATGCCTGGTATAGATAGTAGGTAGAGGTGTTGAATTCCATCCACAAATTTCATTCTGAGATTTCACGGGGAATACATATTTTGAGACCCTCTGAATAAAAACAGTTTAGAAAAAGGGTTCCTGTGTGTGTCTGATTGTCTGTGAGGACAACATAACTTAAATACCAAAAGTTCATTAAATACCAAACTTGGTATTTAGGTTCAGTATCTTCTAAGGATACGACATGAAGATTTTCAGAAATTCCCCCATTTTCAACTGTCCTTTACATGTAACCATTTTGGAGAATGTTGCTTTTCTCAAAAATATCTCTTACAATTTTGATTAAAATAACTTCAGTACAAAAAAATGTATATCTACTGATTGGGCCTCTCCCCGGTACCACTAGAGGGAAACCTTGGAACAGATCTACAGAAGCGTATAGGGAGGCCTCTGAGCTACCTTACTATCGTCGAGTAGGCCGTCAAGCCAGGAATTGTTTGGCAACTGTGCGACTCTGCCAACTTCCTGTGGCCCATATGTCTTCTGCGGTTCCTTCACCTCATCCGTTCCTCCCGCGTGTATGTATAAAAGATCCAGTGGTAGTCAGGTGTTAGATGCCCCTTCCGTAAGCTGATCATAGTCATAATCAACGTGCGAGGCCCGCATTTGTAAGGTCCGGGGTTCGATCCCCTTCATCTGCACACTCTGACTTTGGGTTTTTCGCAGTTTTCCGTATTCAGTAAGTGAATGCTGTGTGGTTTTTCATCTAACATGATTTGCTTTCCCTAATTTCCCTTTCGTTTTGTTTCCTTTTCATCTTTAAGGTGTGCTTCTAAGTCTCGTAGCGTATGGCCGTTCCGGATAGATTGCGCGGATACTTGCTCAAAAGAAACAATGCCCTCCGAGGACATTAGAGAACTGTTTTTCTGATGGATCGTTTATCTCTCTCCCTCTCTCTCTCTCTCTCTCTCTCTAGCTCGGATAAAGGGACTAGTCTTCGAGCTACGAAATCTTAGGAACTTCCACGTATCTCTGTGGCTCGTTCACTTCATCGCTTCCTCCAGGGGGATGGTGGTCTAAATAGATTTCCCGGAGGTTGCAGTGTACGAGGTGTCATCCTGAGTTTTATAACCTGGAGATTACGCGTAAAAGAGAAGGAAATCAAACTGTTTTAACAGTTAACAATAAACAAGTTTCAATCTGGAAAACATTTAATCTTAACTGGAAAATTTGGGAAAGGAAAATTTTAAAAACAAGCTCCTTTCTTATATTATAACTATTATAGTTTTAAAGACCTGCATAAATTTTCTGAGGAAAAAAACTTATTCTTTCTTCTGTGATTTCGTAATTATACAAAATTAAAGAAAATTGTGATCTCGTTGGATATTTACAAACGATTTGAGATTTGCTTATAATTTGTGATGTTCGTATAAGATGCCCATAAAACCAATAGATTGCACATATATGTTATACTTTATTCTGAATTGCTTGAACATATTTTGAGAAAATGGAAAAGCGGCTAATTGTTTATTGTGAAGGGTTGTCTGCCTTTTCTTGCATTAAATCCCTGGAGTTTTAGAGTCCAGAAATGGACAGATAAAAGTAAATTATGTTTTCGCATATGTTAGGACTATGTTAAATGCATTTCTATACTAGCTTGTTGTTCGAAAACCCTGTATCGAACTTCGGAGTCGACATTTTCTCTCAGTTCGAGTAGAAATATGTTTATAAGTTAATTAAAATCTAGGATGTGTTTTTGGGTAATGAATTTTATGAGACTAAATAGAAACATGTTATATGATAAAGCCAGGAGTACTTAGATTAAAAGGCGATTAAACAGTAAGCTACGGATGTGACGTAAGTTTTTACTTTCTCCAGTCCCGTATGTACAAATGCACATACTGGATAGAGAAGGTAAATATTGTATTCTATCCAAAAATTCGATATCGAGATTTCACCGGAAATATATGTTTTGGGGTCCCCTGTGTCCGAAAAAAGCATTTTTAGAAAAAGGTCCCTGTGTGGACATTATAGCTCAAAAACGAAAAGACCGCTAAATACCAAACTTGGTACTTCCAAGGATGCGACACGAGTATTTTAAAAAAAAATGCCCATCACTAACTACCCTTTGCATGGAAAAAATTTCGAAAAGCTTTATTTTCTCAAAACATAAAATAATGATTTTGACTACAATATTGTCTATTAAGATATTTACATCACAAATAAAATGTATAACTTGAATTTCCTGGGAATAGCTTCTGTTGACCTCTTTATTCTGGGTGTGCCGAATTTTGCTTAACTGTTAAACCATAAGAGATAGACAAAGATATACTACACAAAACAATTTGATCTCGTCAAAACGCGCAATTTATGTCCTTTACCGTTTTGTTGTAGAGGTAACCGTTTCCGAGATATTCCTTGTTATTGGTTTCAATTGTAAGGTACTTATACTTTACCCAGACTGGAAGTACCCATTTTTCTTTCGGTCTACTCCTGGCCAAGCAAAGAAGCGATTTGCAATGACAATTGCATAACGACAGCTTTTAAAACATTTGACTAGCACTTTAGCCTAGTGCATTCCCTTAGTTCTCTCCTACTTATATGGAACTAAGTGATAGAACCATTCCGTTAATGGTTATATTGATTAGAAAGTGTAGAAAGAAGAAGAATCTGTTTGTAGAGCAGCTACAGAAAGTCATGTGAGCGTTACACATCAGATTTTTTATTATTGGAATGAAATGCTACAATGATGATTAATGAAAGAAATATACTCGTTATTTGAGATCTAAGACTGCACACTAAAAACATCGATGAATAGATGGATGAATGGCATGCGTTGGAATAGGCTATTTTTATTTTGCAGAGCTTACAAGACAAAGGATAAATTATATAGTGTTAAAGTTTAAAATTAAATTTATGCAAATCACAAGGAAACATTTGAATTTAAATAATCTTAAGATTACTTTTAAAATTCTTAAAATAAGTAGCAGATTTATTACCAGCCAAGGAGTTGATCAATTAAACGCATAGAGCATAAGAGTTCTCTAAATATTCTAAGAGTGATACATAGCAAAATTAACATTATACCTCGTACGGGTATTTTGGAATGAAAATTAAAATTTATAAAAAAAATAACATCTTAAAAAAATATAAACTTTAATAAATTATATCGAAGAGGAACGGCTGGCGACTGCCCAACTTTTTTTCTGAGGATTTCCTCCACAGCTTAGGACGAAACGTCAAATTTTAATAATTTTATTATTCAACCGTGGCCTACAAGCCTGGACATGTTATATTTTACTAATAACGCCAGCCGTGAAAGCCAACGAACATATTTACTCTTCACAGATTTCTCGGTATCACAATACACAGTAAAATAGGCTATGAGCAATAATACCTCTGGAATTATGGAGGTATTTATTACGCCAAGAAACAATCACCATACGCCAATCCAGATTCTGCATTTGCGAAATAAAATAAAAGTACAACCTTATCCCTAAGAGCGATCTCCAAGCTCTGTTGATGATTGTTAATAGCAAATGAAGTTATTTAATTGCATCACTACAACGGAGTCTCCAATATAGATGTTCATCAAAAATAACTCCTAGGAATTTATTTTACAGAACATAGTGTAAACTCGGACTAAATATGTTCATACTTAATTCAGTAAAATACCTTTATACAATTCTAGCATTAAAACGGCTTATTATGACGGAATAAATCGTGCAAAATTACCCTATTTCTGGCACCAGTGCCAGAAAATGAATGACGCAATTACCATAGGAACAAGATAGTATGACCTCATCACCGCCACAAAATAATTTTCTCAAATATGCCTGTAAGAAAACCCGCCTCTCGCGAGTGCAGCAACATTCAAATACAAGAATCGCCCATTAAATTTATTTTAAAACCAACAACTTTGATTTTTATGGAATGAATAAACTCTCTGGACTCTTGGCTTTCTTCAACATGTCAAGCAGAATACAATCCATATTTTTTATAGTTTTATGATTACCTTCCATTTTTCTCTATAGGTGTTGAAACAAGTGAAGCAACATCTGCTTAGCAATCTTATTACTTTGTACAGCTGTGATACATTAAAATGTTTCATTTAGTAAATTCATTAATTACTTTTACGTGTTTTAATATTAAAATTCATAAAACGTTGTATGTAACACGTGTATAATCTCATTATAGCACTGATAAAAATCAGTCAGATTGTGCACTAGTTACATAAATAACTATTGACGATGCATATAAAACTGATCAAAGCAGTCTGCGGGAAATGCAATATTTTTCCCGCGTTTTTGCACAAAAAGTATGACTGTCTTATTTTTTCGTATAATACTATCAAGTTGTGTAACAAAATCTTTCCAAAGTAACATATCTGAAATGATTTGAGAACAGCAACGTTCTGGCAACGCTGTAATTACATATTTTATTTTACACACTGTCGAGGAGTTCATTTTCATGGCTTACTGACGCTGAACGGGTGCTCGTAAACCGTAAATAGAGGCAGGCTTGCCGCATGTGTTTTATCCGCGCGAGTGATCAGTACTTTGATGCTGCTTTGTATATCACCAGAGTAAAAAAAACAGAAAGAAAATCAGTAACGCCACAATAGTTCAAAATTTCTGCATTTTACTTGCCTTTGAAATTTATCAAACTTTATTTCACGCTCTGGACACCAAATATGTAATGCTGTATGCTATATATATTTATTGATTTTGTGAGCTATAACAACGTGCCTTATATCAGGAGCTTTAAGGAATTCAGGGTATTTTGATTTTGGCCAAAAGTAAGAGCTGCCTTCATTTGAGTTATTTGCATACAAGTAAATGCCAGATTCAAAATTTGCATCATTGTAGTTTGCTTAATAAATGTATTATTATTATTATTATTATTATTATTATTATTATTATTATTATTATTATTAATAGTAGTAGTAGTATTGTTGTCGTTGTTGTTATCATTATTATTATTATCATCGTCATCATCATTATTGTTATTATTAAATCATCATCATTACTTTTTTATTTTATTTATTTATTTGCATTTCTCCACGTTACGTTCTCGACTACTAGAGAAAGTAGGGAAAGTGTTATACTTCCCCCAAAAATTCTATAACCCTCGGACCTTAAAGAATCGTTTTTGCAATAGATCCGTGAACGTGTGTTTCATTCTGCGAACACCATAGCTCAAAAATTAAAAACCAAACTTGCCATTTAAGATCAGCAAATTCCAATGATGCAGCCCGTAGAGTTTAAATAAAATTCCTCAACCAAAATTACCATTTAGTTGGAAAAGTATTACAGCATTTTTATATTCTAGCAAATGACTCCAATGATTTGGTTAAAGTATCATATGAAATAGGATCTGAAGCTTTCCTGGCGACGAACATATTCTAGACGTTCTCGGGCTTCAAGTCAGCTGTAGTGATGAAGAGTCATCGACGTTTCGGGAGCGTGCATCTCTCCCATCCCATCCTGATCATCACTGCACCTGGCTTGAAGCCCGAGAACGTCTAAAAAAAGTTACATATGTTTAACATATTTTCATCATGCATTTAATGTAAATTTTGAATTATCTGCAAGTAGCCTCGAGGTGTTCTACATTCTGAATCTCCGTTGCATAATTGGTAAACCGTAAGAGATACAACATCTGATTACACAAATTCTGTAGATTTTGTTAAAACACAAAATTTATCGATTTACAAATTTAACCATTTCTAATATATTTTCAGTTATTGTTTTTAATTTTCGAATACTATAATATTTCTAAAATGGAAATCGTTATTTGTTGTTTTCGCCTTATCATTACAAGCCATTATATAGCGACTAGCTCTTAAAAGATTTGACTCTCGCTCTAGCCTACTGTATTCCCCTATTTCCATTGTACCTTCATGAAATGATAGTATGTCTGCACATGTTTATATCGATGGACGAGTTGTTAATCGAAGAATAAGCTTTTGTAACAATAGTTTGTTGAAGAATGTTTAGAGACGGGCATGTGGATGTAACAGATGTGGATTTCTACAGGAGTAGTAACTGTGCTGAAATCAGGTAAAGGCTTTTATCAGGTGTTCTCTGTATTTTTTCTCCATACTGTGTAAATTATTTTTCGCGTTTTAGTTTTGGTTCAACTTTAACAAATAAAATTATGCTTGATTTCCATTTTCATAACGTTGGTTATTGTTTCGGCAGTATTTCATGTTTGGACAGAAATAAGTCTTAACCATAGCAAATTAATGAATTTCTGTAAAAACATCTGACGTGTTCCATTCACATAACTTTCTCTACCTGTTCCACCAAAAAACTATTATTACAAAAGATTATTATTCTTTTTCCATCATGCTAATCGATATAAATATTAGCAGAATTGATTTATTATTTTAAGTTAAGTAGAAGGGAAATAAGCGGATGCACTAGGTTAAAACGATGGTGAAATCCTTTAAAATCTGGTCGCTAAGTCATGCAATCTAAATTAGAGTATCTTTGAATGACCGGGAGTAAAACAAAAGGGATTCGAAAAAAGATGACTTCGCGTTTGAGAAAAGTTTAAAACTTTAACTAAGCTTTAACTAAGAAAACCTCGGAAAGGGTTGCCTAACTACTCAAAAAAATCTGATACGTTACACTCACATGACCTTCTCTAGCTATTCTACATAAAAATTTCTTACAAAAGATTATTCTTCTTTCTACACCATGCTAATCAAGATAAACATTAGCAGAATGCTCTTATTACTTAGTGCCTTATAAGATGAAGGGAACTTAAGGAATGCGCTATGCTAAAGTGATAGTCAAATGTTTTAAAAGCTGTCGTTATGCGATTGCCATTGCAAATCGCTTCTTTGCTTGGCCAGGAGTAGAGCAAAAGAAAAACGAACACTTCCGTCTGAGAGAAGTATAATACTTAACAATTGAAACCAATAAGAAGGCATACTTCCAAAACGATAAGCTCCAGCAAAAAATGTATATTACATAACTTGTATATTTTAACAAGATCTACATTTTTGTATAGTAAGCTTTTGTCTATCTCTTACGGTTTACTGGTTATCAAATTAAGCAAAATTCATCCAGAATAAATAGGTCTTTATAAGCTAATCCCAGAAATTCAAGATATGCATTTTATTTGTGATAGAAATGGCTTTAATATGTGGTATTTTAATCAAAATCGTTAGAGCCATTTTTAAAAAAAAAACAAAATTTTCGAATATTTTTCATGTAAAGGGTAGTTAGGGGTGGAGAATTTTCTTGAAAATCTTCGTGTCGCATCCTTGGAAGATACCAAACTTAAGTACCAAGTTTGGTATTTAACCGTCTTTCCGTTTTTAATCTATGCAGTCCACAGACACACACACACACATACACGGACCTGTTTCTGAAAATGCATTTTTTTGGATTCAGGGGGTTCTAAAACATGTATTTCCGGGAAATTTAGACATCGAGTTTTTGGGTGGAATACAATACTTCTCTATCCATATGTACATTGTATACACGAGGCTAGAGAGAGTAAAAAGCATGATATAGGTTGCTTCGTTTAACAAGACCTATATCTTTTTGTGTAGTATGTTTTTGTCTATCACTTGCAGTTTGCCATTTATTAAAAAGTCAATTACAATTAAGAGCTTCTCAGAGTTTATTCTCAGAACTTCCAAAATTTACATTTCGTTTGTCATAAAAAGATCTAAAACATGGTGGTCTAATCAAAATCGTTAGATGTATTTGAGAAAATCAAACTTTTCGAAAAATTGTTCCGTGCAAAGAGTAATTGAGAGTGAGGGGATTCTCTGCAAATGTTCGTATCTCATTCTTGGAAGATACTCAACATAAATACCGAGTTTGGTATTTAAACTACCTTTCCTTCTTGATTTATGCGGTCCTCAGGCACACACGCATACTATTTTTGCTAAAAATGCTATTCTTTTAGATACCTCAAAGCATGTATTTCCGGTGAAATCTCGGTATCGAATTTGTGGGTGTATTTAACACCTTTTCTACCTACTATGTAAATCGTACATACGTTGTCCAGAAAGTAAAAAGTAATGCAATGTTTAAGCTTGAAAGAAAGCAAAAGTAATTTGTCTCTGATTTAAAGTTTGTGTTCCAAGAAGTTTTCAAACTTCTATGAAAATTTAATACCTATTGAATGTTTATAAAAGATTTAATATATTCTAATCCAATTATTGTAGGTTGTAAGGTAGTAATCGTATGAAAGTTGTCACATATGAAATACATATCACTAGAGGAATATATAAATATTTTAAGACAAATAATTTCAAAATTACAGAAAATAATTATTTGAGGCCCAGCATTCCATAAGCAGTTTAATGCTAGTGTCAAAAATGAGAAATAATTCTACTTTCATGTTTCAGCAATACTGGTTAGCTTTCTGAGTCATAAAGAAGTGTTGGGGGGTAAACTGTCTTATATATTTGCATTTTTGTGTCATTGTTAATTTCCTTTTTTCTATTAGTGTTTGGTTGATTTGGTAATAGATTTGGTTTGCCTTATTTATTCTATGACTATTTTCTGTATCTATTTTTCCCTTTGAATTGATAACTGTCCCTAAATATTTAAGAGTTCTTAATTTGCTTGGTTCCTCTGTTCCACTCAATATTAATTATTCTTCTTTGTGCCCCTTTTGTTACTGCATTACTTTGCTTTTATTTACATTTACTTTCATGCCTCTATCTTTGCATGTATTGGCCCACTCTATTACGGAATTCTGTAGTTCTTCTTCACTATTGACGATTAGGAAAATGTCATCTGCATACACTAGAGTTTGCGTCTATGTTCCGATTTCCTGTTTTCACTCGTCTAGTTCTTCTTTTACATTGTTTATTTATTTGGTCTATATCTATAATAAACAGTAATGGACTGAAGCTGTCCCCTTGGTTTACTCTTCTATTCATTTCAAATTCTTCCGATTTGGCACATCCAATTCTTACTACTCCTGTCACTTTATTATATAGAGAGTTTATCTGCTTTAGCAATGTTTCTTTTAGGTCTTTCCACAGCTGTTCTCTAGGTACTCTGTCAAAAGCTGATTTGAGGTTTATATAAGCCAGATATAGTTCCCTCTCTATATTCATAATTTTATCTATTACGATCCTCAATATGAATATATGGTCCTGTGTCGCCTGAAAGCACTTTATTCTACCTCCATGTCCTCTTCAACTTCCTTCCTCAAACTGTTTTCCAGTATTCTTGAGTACAGTTTCATTACTACTGATGATAGACATATAGCTCTGTAGTATACACATTTATGTGTGGATCTCTTTTTGTATTTAGGAATTATACTGTTTCTCTCCCAATCTTATGGAGTTTTCTCTTGTTTCCATATCTGTCTAAATATTTCAGTCAGCCATTGTTTAACTTTTCTTCCTCAATATTAAATGAAATATAAGTGTTAAAACACTTTAACAAATGTCTTTATTGACTCAGAAGTAGGGGTACAAATGAAGTCTTTAATTCACTCCTGCAAATAATTCACTTGACATTTCGACGCGTAGACAGTTGACGGCTGCACGCCATCCTTGGCTCGCGCCTCACTGCGCGCTCTAATCCCTCACGACTCAGTACAGTTCACAACACTACACAAGTCTTCCTTCTTTTACAACTAGAAAACGATGTCACAGAACTTTCTAGAAGCTTGTGGAGACCGAAGCTCTGCAAGACATATGGCGTTCCGAAGTCTCCTTTTATCGTCGCGTCGTACTTCCTTGTTTACCACTTTCCAGCTTCACCGCCGCATACCAAAGCGAATGCGAGAGTAGCCACATTAGGCTCTATCACAAGACTGTGAACTCCTGGGAATAAATTTTGCATAATTTTGTATAACTGGTGTTAATATATAAATAAAAATGGTATATAACCGATGTAGATCTTTTATCAATCAATATTTGTGGCATACATTTACGAAAGATCTGCTTCCATTGGTTTGAGTGTTTCAAATCTGTTGTCTTACTTTTTAAATGCTGTTGCTATTCTTTATCGCGTCGCCATGGCAAGAGAATGGAATTTCAAGACTAGCATATAGCGACTCGTAGTTAAACATTTGACTAACATATTGTTTTCCTCTTTTCTCTAGTGAATATCGCGTGCGTAAAATGAGGTCCATAATAAAACGAAGCGGATTATGTTGGCACTGATAAAATCCCGCTTCTGTCCCAGTAACGGTGGTCGCTGGCGCGTTTGGCGTTGACGTTCTGACGCGCAGGGCCACCAATTCGAATCCCGCTTTAGGCATGGATGTTTCGTGATGTGTGTTGCTGTATTTGTATTCCATCTCAATTATTCTCTATCCCCTGATGGGCCATCAAGTCACACCTGAGGGCCAGTATGTGGTAAAAAAATGCTCACCTCACCCACTACAAACGTGATCACCTCTTTTTTTCCAAGTATAAATGTAGCCTCTGAATTGGCAAGGTACTTTACCTCTCCTAAAACTTGGTAGGTGTGCAGAAGGGTTACATTACATTAAATCTTCTTCTTTTTTTGTCATGCATCACTACTGTTTTCTTAAAATCGGTTTGGTTATTCCAGTTTGATAACGACAGTAACTTTAACCTTCGTCTAAATGTCGCTGATGAAAGCCCTCATATAAATAGCGTAGCTGTTTCAAGTTTAACGACATAACCCTTCAATCTTTTCTGTGGACGGCTGAATTATGTTGTAATTGGTTTAGCCATTCCTTGGGTAGCAATCCCAACAAAACACTTTCACAGAGACAGTATGCAACCCACCCCTACAATTCACAATGAGATAATATCTTTCAGCTCAGATGCATAGAAAACTGATACCGACTGGAAGGAGTCAAAGATTCGTTACCTGATAGTGGAAAACTCACGGAGAGAAAAAAACACTATTACAATCTAGGAGAATGTGCCACTTTTTATTTACACGAATGTAGAATCGTGAGCAAAATTTGGTGCCAAGATAAAGATCGCTGTGTTACGCTCTTCCCACATTCATGTCCCTAGCTAACATAGTTAATTGGCACTTTCTTTCCTTTCTTTTTTTTTTCCCCCTTTTGTTTTGCAATGGCGGATGTGCACTAGGGGCTACATTCCAAGACTGTTTCTAATTCGTTAAGAAAACGTAATCAATTTTTTTTTCTTCCGTATGAAGGAAGGTAGATTACAGAGTTATGTAAGTCGACATCGGGGGCTTATCATCCAAGAAAAATTGAGTACAGCTTGTATTTTACTGGGAAAATTAATTCGAGTCACATGTAAATCTCATGTTATGATAGCAAGGAATTCGAAGTTCAGATGTCAGAGCAATGACACGCTAAGACAAAGATGGGCGCTTTGCGTCCCAACATGCCACTTTTTATATAGTGTTTTAACGCCCGCTTTTACTACTATTTCACCGCAGGCGATGACACTGATGATGCATGGAATGGAGATGGAGCACCACTGAAATGCGATGGCGGGGGAAATCGAAGAATCCGGAGAACACCAGCCCCTGCGCCGCTTTGTCCACCCAAACTCCACATACGGTCGCCTGGGATCGAACCTGGGCAGCCTGGGTGAGGGACGAATGGCCTAACCACTTGGCCACGGTGCGGCCACTATGTCACTGAATGTTACCTTCACTATCATGCATGTACAATATACATAGAAGGTTGAGAAGGTATTGTATTGTACCCAAAAATACATTACCGAGATTTCACAGGGAACATGTGCTTCGAGGACCCATGAAACCAAAAGGCATTTTTAGAAAAAGGTAAGTGTGTGTGCGTGCGTGCCTGTAGACAACATAATTCGGAAACGAACAGTCCATTAAATATCAAACTTGGTATTTGAGTTCATTATTTCCAGGATTGCCGCACAAAGATTTTTAGGGAAATCCCCCTACCTAAAATTATCCTTTACTGGAAACGCTTTCCAAATTTTTGATTTTCTAAACAATGGCCCTTACATTTTGATTAAAATTCCATATATCACTTTAGCCTAGTGTATTTCCCTTATTCCCTTGTGGAGGTGGAACTAAATAATTAGACTATTTCTGGTAATTTTTATCCTTAGTAGCACGATAAAGATAAAAGAATAATATTTTGTAAGAATTGTTTGTTTACAGAACAGATAGAGAAAGTCGTGTGGATGAAACGCATAAGATTTATTATTCCTCTTCAACTTTTACATAATTCGGAATTAAGGCTCTTTTAAATAAATATTATTATTAGAGTTTTGCAAGAAAATGAAAGCAAAGAAGGTTACCAAACGCTTTCAAGTAATGCAAAAATGTGGCCTTTTTTGAAACTTTTTCCATGTTATGTAGCTTCATTTTTGTATATCTCAATTTCTTAATCATGAATTTTTAATTTTGTATACTATATCAAACTTGTCAAGGTATTCTTTACTCCAGTTAATTTTAGGTTTGCTGTCTATATCCTATATTCTTCGTAATTGACATATGTATATAATAAACAGGCAAGGCAATTTCTTCCCAGCAATGCATATGAGGTTTCTCTTACTCCCCCCACACTTTCCTTCTTGTTGAGCCGAAAACGACCTCTGTCATGGTTATCGTTTCAGTAACAGGATTTCCTCATACAACCAATGGAAACAGAGACATCTAGCGATTTTCTCACACCCACACAAGCTAAAAATCCCTCCGTTTCCCAGCCCTTCGCCGCTCACTTTGTTCAATCCAATAAGACGCCGTGTAGGTGTGTAATACAACTGATAGTGTATTTCTCCAGCATTAAATAAAAAAAAACACTATAAGGAAGCAATCGGCACGTTTTTATTCCTTTGCTCTCGACTGAACATACCTATAACGAAATATGTATTGAAACTTTTTTCTACGAAGGTTTGTCTCGACTAACATGAAGTAAAAAGGAACATATACGTTTAAAGGAGTAGTATATGGAAGCTGTATAAAAATAGACGGTTATGGGTAGAGTGAGTCCTGTCAATGTAACAGAGTTTTATTGTTCTAGACGGAAAGCTCTGAATTAAGATATTAGGTCAGGGTTTTTCGTTTTTATTTAATAACAAACCTATTAAACCATTAAGGTATAGTTTAGTCGGACTTAAGGATGGAAACTAAACATGGTACATTGACGTGAATGTAAAGTTGCCCATTCCTCTAGATTTTAATAGTAAGGTTTCAGCTGTATCCAACCGTTTACTTCCAGGCGGTATATATTTTTATGTTTCTGGCCTGGAAAACGATGCAGGCTAGACATGAATCAATGAACAATAGTAATTGATGTGAAATGTAGTGGTGCTGGATGAAAACTAAACATGTATACACTGACGTGAATATAAGGTGGCCCATTCCCTTAGATCCCAATAATATTTTCTCTTCGTAATGTTTCCACTGGTTTACTTCCAGGCGGTACGAATTTTCCGTGTGACTGGTCTGAAAACATTACAGGCATGGACATGAACCAATGAGCGATGATATTATCGATATGAAATGTAGTGGTGCGCCGGATACCGACTATATGAAAAAGTTTCACTACAATTAGCAGAAAAATAAGTGATTAAGTGACACATCATAATTAAATGACGGGTTAAGGAATTATTTGCATGGACAGTTAAGTGGAAACACAGCTACGACTTTATACAAGTCATTATCAGCGACGTTATTCCTATGTTTTCGTTATATTTCGTTTTTGAGGAAAATTCGATGAAGAATTCTTTTTAGGTGAATCAGTATGTGAAATTTGAACACAAATATGAATAACTGAAAAATTCATAATAAAATACGAAAACTAAACTTTAAGAAACTATATAGTTTTCCAACTGATTGTATTTGAACTGTAATTAATTGAAATTATAAATAGACAGGTGGATCATTAGTAATAGGCACGCCAGACTTAACCCCTATTTTCTCGCAAACATTTTTTTCAAAATGTTTCCATTCCCAAGCCACTCCATACAAGCATCAGTTTACTGATAAGTTTCAAAAATTTTGTTCTGCCACTCAAAAGTTGATTAAATAAAGTAACCACTTACTTTTTCGAAATAACACTCCAATTTTGAGAGAAAAGTATTTAATGTTGAGGTCACAAAAATTAATAACTTTTCTAAAATAATTAATTAGGTGTTTAGTATACAAAATCTGATATAATAGATCTATAAGCTACTCATTTAATGTAAAACTTGAATTTTTGAAATTAAGATCTCTAAATATGCATCCTGTGTAGCACTTTTGTTTGAGAAATACATTTTGAAACTAAAGATTTTTATTTAAATACTCATAAAAGCTAGAATTTTGAAACATGGCAAAAATATTCCTGTTATATGTAATATCTGGAATAAATTTCTACATAGAATGGAATGATAAAGTCAAGAAAGAAGAAATGACGGATGAAAGGGATGACGGAGGGATGAAAGGCTCATATCAAGAACTGTGGAACCAGAATGCAAACCAGTAGCATTTTCACATTTCAGGTTTTATATGGACTGTGATGTGGAGGTCTTGTATTGCTATGAATTGCAACTAGAAGAGGAAGTGCGGAAAAATGGGTTAGGGAAGTTTATGATGCAAGTATTACAATTGATAGGTTTCTCGGCACAAATGTGAAAAGTGGTTCTCACATTTTTAAAACACAATTCTTCAGTAGTAGCATTCTTTTCGACTCTTAAGTACACCACAAACGAAACTTCTCCAGAAGATAATTTAATAGAGGAATACTCACATGAAATTCTTATTAAGGAAAACAAAAAACCAGTTACATTAAATTAATGGTGAATGTTTTTTTTTTGTAGTGTTCAACGCCCGCTTTAACTTCTTATGGCACCGCAGGCGGTGACACTGATGATACATGAATGAAGATGGAGCACCGGTGGAATGCGATGGCGGGGGAAACCGGAGAACCCGGAGAATACCCACCACAAATCTCTCATACGGTCACTTGGGACCGAACCCTGGCCATCTAGGTGAGAGGCGAGTGGTCTAACCACTCGGCCACGGCGCGGCCTAATGGTGAATGAGCGCTCGTGTTTTAGCATCGTTCTACATACACTCAGTGCCACATTGAGTTGTGGAACTCTATGAAATGTTATTTAAGGAATATGATAATTACAGTAGACATGAAATTTTACATAACAAATGAAGATCTTTATATATTAGAAAAAAAAAAAAAAAAAAAAAAACAAGGTATCTTAAACACTGTGTATTTTCCAAATTTTACAGATGCATTTACCTTAACAGTACTCCGCTATTGAGAACATGGACAACTATTTTGCAGTGTTATCCTTCGACTGTTTGGCCGCATTTAACAGCACCAACAAAAACAGCTGCCATTTTATGCGTGATAATATATCACATTTAACAACTACACTTCTAACATAAGATATTAACTCTCGAAAAGCTCAGTGGAGTACTGTGAACTGTGAACTCACAAATCGGTCCCTTTCACTACTCAATGTGATGTGCAGGACCTTAGGATGAAAACGAAACATGTGTATGTGTGTTGTGCTCAGCCGAGAGCACACGATAGCACTGCAAATGGCTGCTTTGTGATGTTACACTGTATTGACTAATTACAAGGCCATCCCGTAGCCTCGATTTCACGGCTTAATTACCAGTTTACCTCGTAGGCGAGAACTGAATAAATGGACTCGTAGCCTTTAGCTCATTGGCATGTTTCTATTAAACAAATATGCTGTCGGGCAGACGCCAACTCGCTGCAAGATATTTTTAATGGCTAATATTTGCACTTCTCGCTCTCTCCATTTTTCCAGACTGTAGTGTTTCTATTCAAATCAATTTGCCCATCTGTCGATATTTGTATGCTGCTGCGATATGATGATATATGCATAAAAGCGGCTAGAGTTCTTATGTACTAAAATTTAGCACACAAGCAGAAATATGCATGTAATATGAGAGGAAAATTTTGAGTTAAAAACAACATTCATCAAATATTACAAACTTCCATACTCATTTATTTTAACCTGTCTTTGTGTTTACTTGTTTATTTAAAAACTTAATTTTAAAAGGGAAATTAAAAGCTTCATCCCGACATATTAAACGTACTAAATTATTACAAAAATTACTTCAAGGTATCATACTAAAATGCCTGCAAGATTTATAAGAGTGTCTTATAAGTCCACACATCTTTGCATTAATCGTTAATTAATTATGGAATTCTTTTATTACAGTCATTTCTCCATTTCCTAATTATTTATTTCTAAACAATTATTAACCTAACAAGACAAAAATTATGATATAAAACATTATACGTGTAAAACTAAAGGAAGTTTCGAATACTTATCCCATACAAAAAAATTGACGCTTTCAACATTTGTCAATTTTTTGTCACTTACACTTCCCAAAAACTTTCATGTATTGACGTTTGTGATTGTTTACGCATGTATTCCTTTTAATTGCGTTCATATCATAGTATATCTCCTTCAACAATATAGAACATTATTTTCTTTAATTATTAGTTATGTTCACTAAAAATAGAAGCTATTTTAATATTTACAGAAGTTTGGTCTTTAAAATCCAAAGACAGATAACTTCGCCAGCAGTAAATGAGAACATCTTTAAACTTGAAATCAAGGGTAGCTATATACTTTTGAATAAGAAAATAAAATAGGGAAGTTTTGTTGGATTACATACAGATTTCTTACAAACTTATATAGCAAACTGCAAAATCAGTTCAACATATTATATGTTGGATAGCCATTATAATCGGTAACAGCTTAAAAGCAGTACGATACACATCACTGTATTTTTTGAAAACTTCTTCAGTACTCTAATAAGAATTGTATTTGGGATACCCAGGACATCGAAACAATACTCCAGTCCTGCATATATAAGCTTCAGAACGTAAACACTCTAACGAAAACTGATCTATGCAGAAAGGAAAATATCCAATAAGTGACATAAAACATTCGCGGTGGCCAGGCATATGGTTCACGACGGCCTATCCTATTTAACGGAGATATCTATGTGGGGGTTACGCTGCCATGTTAGTGCAAATTTGGTTCACTGAAGAGATTTGATCAATTGGTAATATTATTTCCCATTTAATCTATTTTCTCTAGTAAACATTAATTGGTGAAACGCAAACTCCACTTTCATTGTTTATGTTTGTTAAGTGGTCGTAATAGCATGTCGCAAATTATTCTGAAGCAAAAAGGAGTATAGTAAACAAAAACTAGCTTTTGAAGATGTTATTAGACAGAAACATTCAATGCCTTAACCGGTATTTGAACGCTGAGTCATCTGTATTCCGTGTAGTTACTCTAATCAAATTAGTTACCATGGTAACATAGCCGTCTGACTTTATTTCCCCAAAAGACTCGACTATCTTCACATTAAACCACCAGGTGTCTCAAACTTGAGATTACAATGGCGACTTACAAATTTGGAACATTCGTAATTCAAATAACGGATATGGTAGAATTTTTCAATCTAAGTCTACTCCAAAACCATAGCCTACATACGACTTGGGTGAAAGAACAATTAATTATCATTCAAACTAGCTTGTTTATGTAACATATACTACATTCGGTGGAATCAGTATGCACATTTATTCAATTCCTTGCTCGCTTATTCATTTCAAATGTTTATGCCTCGAAAATTATACATTGTTAAACTGATTTTCATTAAAATTTACCTTTCATGTTACATAATTTAATATTGAATAGCCATTACTGCATCTCCTGGCTTTTATTTGTAGTTAAAGTTTGATTTTTTTCCATAGGATTTGTGTTTTAAAAATCTGATTTTTAAGCAAATAACGGAGTTATGGAGCAACTTATCATGCTGTGACTTGATTTTTTCATACTTATTCAAAACTCACTACTGGTATCGTGGATCTGCAATAGCTGATACAGGATAATGTTATTGATGTAAAAATTGTAATACAATAACAAAAGATAATTCAGGTTCTTTGAAAATTAGTTCCGAGTAGTTAAAATCGATTAACTAGCGAAATAAATCAATATGCACAGAAAAAAGACATATTTGAAGAACATATTTTAATTAACACCTTAAGGGAAATGTGACAAATATATGAAGGTGTTATCTCAAGAAGTATGCATATAGGTATATGACTGTAATTGACGGTTCAATATAAAACAATTGGTGTTCTGTAAGCACAAACAGGGTGGGAGGTGAGTAAGTGCAAATTTTTGTGTTGGCACTTGAGAACGACGTGCTGATCCAGTATTTACAGTTTTTTTTTTTTTTTTCTGAAGCTATGTTCATGAGGAAAATTTAATGATGCTCTTAGGATTGCTATTATTCCCTATCTCAGATATTTGGTGTTTATGTATCAGGTCACATTGTTGACCTTCCTTAGCCCTGTTCGACTATAGGTGGAGTGATATATGTAAACACAGCAGAGCTCAGGGTCGTTCAAAATATATTAGACCCTGGTATTTTTGCTTCGTTTGTAACATAATATTTGTAAATGGACAAAATGAGATACACTTATGTGTTATACGCAATGTTCTCTAGCAAATATAAAATTATTTGCACTTAGTCACCTCCCATCCAGTATAATTGTATTCTTTTGTAATTTTCATAAGTATATATTGTTTTAGTTTACCTGAACTGATTTGTTAGATAAAGGACAAAAGTGTGATTATATTCATGCTCCCTTTCCTCAACAACCAGCTTTTTACTATACCAGGTGGTTCACCTGCGCTTTACTATTTTTGGAGATAGCCTAAGCAACAAGGACGAAATTACCGTGCTTTTTGACCATTTGGTAACCATGCAAACCTAGCCTACTCTTCATAGCAAAATAGACCTTAGCAGCAATAGTTACCTCCATTCCAAAAGCATGTTTTTAATAACTCCTGTTAAGGTACATGTTATATCAACAGGATTGCTGACATACGTTCTGCAACGTAAATTCTAATGAATAAAGGTTAAATAAACGACTTAAGCTACAACAAGTAGACACTCAATAGTTATAAAGTGGTCAGAAGCGGAGAGGGAGACATGTGTGACACTACACCTACAAGTTTTAACGGAAAAAGCGGGCGCAATGATTGTAGCACAACTGGTTAATTTCATGTCAGAGCGTGTCAGCGGTTCGGACCCCAAATTCTGAGTGCACTTTTTTCTCCTTTATGTATCATCCATCAAGGTGCAAGCTTACTTCACTGTTTATCATCTAATAATTTTAGTTGTAAACAAAAAGGTAGGTATACAAATGTATACGAGTCATTTTACGTGTTCTTCAGTTTTCGATCCTTAATTTTCATTCTAATTATTTTGAAAAAGAAACTTCACCAAGACTTTATAAATTATAAAGGAAATTTTCAAAACGTATAAAGCTAATAAAAACAGTTTCAAAATACTAGAACACCTAACATGTTATCGATTGTTCTTCGTAGTTAGAGAATGTTCTCTAAAACCTGGAACCCTCGGTGGGTTAGCGAATACTACTAGAAGACACTTTAGGTCTAGATATGCTCCTTTAGATACAAATGCACGAAGTAAATATGTAGCTATGTACTATACCTACAACTAAGGTTTTCTCCTATGAACCTCATAGCCCATTAGACAGGCAGACTCAGTCAATCGTGATGTATTCCAGCGATGAGGTACGTTGACACGTTACTTATTTACGGAACGCATTACGCTAAACGCCTGTATGGAAATCGATTTCAGAAAGACGACAAACTACACACGGCACTTTTCGGAATGCTGAGCGACGTTTACGTATAACAGGAGCATTTGAAAGCACAGGTCTGTTAGGGAGGCACCAGTTTCCTCTGGGCACAATGAAGATATGATTTTAGACGCTGTCTTAAATAATCCCCACATTAGCACGCGAGCACAAGATACAAACATCGGTTATGACAATACTGCATAACAATACATTTCACCCTTACCGTTTGCAGCCACACCAGGAACTACATGGTCATGACTTTGAAGCTGAGTAAACTTCCACCAGTGGGTATTACACAGTTTGAACCGTGATGCATTTTCTTTTATCTCGAGTGCTGTTTACAGATGAATCGCGGTTTCACAATAATGGCACTGTGGATCGACACAACATGTACTACTGGAATGTCGATAAACCTCATTGGGTAAGACAGGCAGGTTTTAAGACCAGTGGGGAATTAATATATGGTGTGGCATTTTGGGAGATCATCTACTTGGGCCACATTTTTTCGAAGGCCACCTTACGAGAGCACGCTACCTTCACTTCCTCCAAAACGATCTCCCTCCACTTCTGGAGCATGCAATATTAAATGAAAAATTATGGATGTGGTTTCAACATGATGGTGCTCCATCGTACCGTTCCAGGATCGGCACACATCCTCAAAGATATATAGAAAGGCGAGGACCTGTCTCGTGGCCTGCCAGATCACCTGATCTTACACCACTTGATTACTTTCTATGGGGTAATTTAAAACAAACAGTGTACAGCCAACGGCCGCATAACCTTAACCATCTACAGCAACTAATCAGGGAGGCCTGCAGGTCCGTCACATCCCAGATGTTACTACGTGCCAGGTTGTCATTGCAACATCGCGCATAGCTCTGTATCAACGTAGGTCATCATTTCGAACAGCTGCTGCGCTAAACGAAGAAGTTTCATCTCTACGTTTCATGTGGGAAACGCTTCATCTAGTGGATATTGAGAAGTTATGGGGATTAAACCTAATTTTCTTTTCAACTGAAAGTATTGCTCAATACCTATGTATTTGGCACAGTTTGTGATGATCAACCTAGGTATTTTGTGTATTTTTTGCTTTAGAGAGACCCTGAAAATGGGTCTGGTTCTGAAGTATTATCTGAAATACCTTAGTTAGTTTTAAAACATTGTAATAATACCTGCATATTAGAATTGTTATTAACTGCATATTAGCTGAATGACCGTGCCTCAGAATGTTCCTTTTCATTTCTATTTCCTGTATCTGGACTGAATAAAGTTAGAATAAACATAAATAAATGGAACAAAAAAAAAAACAAATACGCAAGTAAAATGTTCCGATATCCCATCTAGTTTTGTGTCATATCAGGAAGAAAGAAAGCGGAGGAAAATAATTGTTAACGTTTTGGTAATATCCGAACCCGAATCGAGCACCTTGTTAACTCATGCTAACACCTCGCTACTGTTTAGCTATACCTTGAAGCGACAAAGTCCATAATGTTGGCACGCAGAAGATGGGTGTCGGGACAATATTTTCAGGTTAGACTTAACATGCGGGTTGCATAAAACCAGAAAATGAGGAGCAGGTGAATCATCTTGTGTATGAAGACAGTCTATCCCACAACACGGAACCAGAGAAACCTCTCTCTCCCTCCCTCCCTACCTCTATGAAGAAACTGAATAAAATTTACTCCACAATGTCTAAACAAAATTCTCAGTTTTTAAAAATATATTACATTTAAAAAATATAACTCTAGTTCAGTGCCTCTAATAGATATCTCCTACAACTATACCAAATTTCATACCTGATTTGTTTATAGCTTTGGGGGAAAAGGAACATATATTTATAAAAATATAGTTTTATGATAATATAGTTGAAATTAAAGTTTAAACATAAGACTATCAGTGTGTTACAGGGAAGTAGTGATCATTATACTCATCCATGATTCCCCCTGATTTGCAGTTATATTTAATTTGACCTGAGGCTTCTTAGATGAAGCTTGTGTTGTCCATTACCAGAAAAATGTAATGAGATTTTAAGAGGCTTTAGCAAAAGGGGCTTGCAACTCCAAAGTTTAAACCGACGCACTACATTTTAATGGTTTTTGTAAGAGTTCTAATTATATGCAGGTGTATGTATATATTATGAATCAGAATGAATCCGAATTTTCTCCATTAATAACGAAAAAACAATGTTTTTTTTTCTGTTTTGCACTTCCCAGTGCAATTTCTTAGAGAATAGTGTCACGTTTACACATTTTAGATTTCACAAACCTTCGAGCTAGAATGTATAAGCCTTAAAACAGCATTCTCAGTATTGCGAAAGTATAAGAAATATAAATATCCGAAAAACATGTATATTATGTATTTTAAGAGCGGTTTAGTTTTACAATACATAAAAATAAATGTTATAGTCACAATTCTCTCAAGATATGATGTATTTGTTACCCACGACCATGACTTGATTCTCATATACTTTCTCTTGGAAACACATACTTACAAACAAATGAAACGCACATCGCCCAAGTGACTAGCACACATCCAGTGTTTACATTTTTTGGCGCCAGCTTTTTCTGCCGTGATCTGTTTATCTTCCGCAACCTCCTCGACGGCTTCTGTAACTCTCTTGGATTTTCTGAAGGTTTCTAATTTAATGTTACTCCCAGAACACATGAACGTCACTTAACCCAGTGTGTATTCGCGGGAATACTGGTCCATTCTGGCGTATATTTCTACAACCTCTATTAATGTCATTAATTTACATATTCAGAATTTATTGTATGCATCCAAACTGCATTAATAATTAACGTATTTAGCAAATTACACAGAGATGCTATATGGTATATTTGGTTGATACTAAAACACCATTATTTTAAATAATGGCTGTGAATTCCTATAAAATCATAGCAGGTAGAAACTTTAAAGGAAATATGGATCTTTTTATATCCTATGAAATCGGAAAAATGAGGTATCATAGTTCTTATAATGTTTAGGTTAGTGAAGCATTCTAAGCAACCTTAACAGAGATCAATGTGGGCGAGGTAGCGTCAGACGGAAAAATTCAGTGCCTCAGCCGGAATTTGAACTACGGAATCTCCTGGTTTTCATTCAGCTGCTCTGACCACTCAGCTGCCGGGACGGCACTAAATTCTCCTACTGACTCGCGTGTTTTCCGCTAAACCACAAGGATATCTCAAATTAGTTTGGGATGCCATATGTCAATGGTAACTTACAATCTCCATAAGTCCCGGGCTTTATAGTTTAGTCAGCTATTAAGTCAATTAATGCGAACTAATTGTTTCTTCCAGCAGCGTGTATTACAGAAGTTGGAAAAGTAGAGTCAGACGGAAAAATTCAATGCCATTGATAGAATTTGAACCACGGCTGTCCTGGTTTCCTCCAGTTGCTCTGTCCACTGAACTAACATAGCAACATGCCGGCACGGCGCTAGGTTTTCCTATAGACTCGCGTTTTTTCCCGGTAAACCACAACAAGATCTCAAATTTTTTTCCTGGTTCAAATCCCGTGTATGGCATTGAATTTGTCAGTCTGACTATCTCTCCAATTTCTATCCCACGCACGACTGGTGTAAAATAAATAACTAATTCACAGAGATCAATTTGGTTGATAGCCTGATCTTTGTTTAAAGTTATGACAGCTAGGAATGAGAATCCAAAAAAGCGCATTAATCACTTTCCTAATCCATTCTCACCAGGAATAAATAAACACCTTATAAATTGAAGTCACTCCACACTGATCTACGGGAAAAAATGTTCACTCTAAAAGTACCTTAAATGTGTAAACATGTATGCAGTGACATGTTCTATAGCATACGCACAACGCTGCCCAAATAAAGAACATGAATATTCCATACTGATATAAAACGAGCATCTTATGGAGTTTTATGTAGTGTCTCCCTGAGTAAAACTATTGTCCAAACCACATTTTATCTATTTATCCAAATTTATGTTTAATATTGAAAACCTGGGATATACCTACCCCTTTAACCTAGTTAGTCACAAATTTTTACACTTTTGGCACACTCTTACAGAAAAATAACACATGTATGAGCTATAACCACCACACACTAAATTAAAGTACCTCAAAGTTTAAGCTGGAGAACAATCGTGAATCTACAAGAATACTTTCGGAATTGAGTTTCCAAACCTATTAACTGCTAAATATTTCAACTACTTTCCTTTGTGTAAATCAAGCTAAATTTTATTTATATTATAAGAGATACTAAACAAAACAAATTAAATTATATATCCGTTATAAGTATAACCACCGTACTTAAATATGCCTCTCTGGATAGTGTGGTGTTAGCGTGTCTGCCCCATATTCAACAGGTCGCGAGTTCGAATCTAGTTTAGCGTAACTAACCCGGATAAGGTTTCTTTCGGGGTTTTCCCATTATCCTGTGAAGAGAAAGTCGAGTAAGTTTAAGCTCCATGGACCCCAAGATCATTTAAGCATCATTTCACAAATTTCATTCATCGTCCGATATGACCAACCAGATCAAAGGACGTTAAGCTAAAAAACAAAAGAAACAAAAAAAACTTGAATGTAATTCGTGGATCTCCTAACAGTCACCTGCACAGGTATGACCAGATACGGAAGAAATTCACAACTGTGACGAGCTATTTTAACGCTTATACTCGAAAAGTTCCTGGAATACACCGACAAATAAAAGTTCGTAAAAATCAAAATTTCGACCATCTTAGTTCTGTGGTCTTCGTCAGAGAGCTGGAGCAAAACGGATATTTAAAACACAGAGGTTTCCAACAAAATTGCTAGAATTCAACATGTAATACATTATAATATAATAACTCCATGGCACTACAGCTCACAAGGAACGTTGGCCAACCGCCCGGCCGCTGCGTTCCCCATCTCAGTCCACGACAGACGTCATGGATGGCGTGCAGTATTGGAGGGTGAGACGTGGTTACCGCCTCGAACCCCTCCTCCGGCCGGTTAATGCGGTCCTCATGACCTGGAGCCGCTACTTTTACATCTTCTCGTCTCTTAATAACATTTAAGTCTTTTTACTCAAAATCTAAATTCAATTTAATAAATATAAAACAGAATTCGGTTAAACTTAAAGTTAAGATTTTCATTTACACTGAAGCTGTTAATTGTGCAATTCGATGCAATCTGAAATTAATAAAATTGTTTAATTATAATATTTATATTACATATTTAAATGAAATAAATGTTGTGTTTTTGTAAAATTAACTGATAAAATTGTCTTTACTATAGTAAATTAATACTATTACATCAAGTAGCTCCTCAAATGCTTCCCCAGGGATCTCACGAAGCTAAATGCCCCCCGCTTCAGCGGGGGATAAATTTCCACGCCGGTACTGGGAATCGAACCCAGGTCTCACACTTGGGAAGCCGCAACGCTACCACCGATTAGAACCATGATGCATTTCCCTAGAGGATGAGCTACTGAGCCAGCTGTCTCACATGTTTCGTCTGACACTGGCATTTTTTTTTAAATAGTTTGTCACATTTTAAATTCTTATGACGTAATCTTTTATTTCTTTATTTACTTATTTATTGTTTTTGTTCTGTTTTCGTGTTTCGTAGTTGAAGGAAAGGGGTGTAGGGAACAGAGAGAGGCAGGCAGGACGTATGAGTGTTTTTATATTTTTTTAAGTTTTTTTTCTTAGTTTTTTTATTGGGGAGGGGTAATTGCAGACCTAATACACTTCGGCACTTATAATATCTTTGAATGCGGGAGATCCAAAGAGGGGTCGGTTTTTACACGTACCAGCGTTTTTTCCAGACAAAAGTCTGGTAGTCCAGTAGTTGTGCCGCGTCTCCAACCAGGAGAATCCAATAATATATACCAAATATGATCTAGGTCAGGGTATCCGACAGCTCCCTGTTTCACTGTTGGAATTCCAAGGTCAAAAGGTTTTCACGTTTTTCTTGTGCATCACAGCAGATGACAGAGATTCTGCCATATACCCAGCCTCAAATAGACCGTGCGATGGCGCAGCCCACTAGTTAGTTCATGGTGCACTGTTTCCACCTCAGTACAGCGGGAGCGGAGAATAGCAGTTGATCTGCCATGCCGCCACAATTTGTCCGCTGTGGGTACAACATCATTGACAGCAAGGTATACTCATGTCTTCCCGCCTGTGGGGATCTTCGAGTTCGTAAATTTCTTCCAGATGGTATTCCATTGGCGCAGCGGATAGGTCCCTTGCACCTGGTGCAGAACACTGGTTGAAGTCATGAGGTGTTCTATAAAAGTAAGCTACTATTTAAAGGGTAAGGGGTGAGGATCTTTTTTGGGCAGTGTTGCAAAGGTCTGACCGCTGCTTCGAATTGCGGCTAGGCGCTTACCTGTATGACGTAGCTGTTCTACCCAAAGAGCTTGCTGAAGCGGGAGGCCTTCAATATCCAAAACATGCAGTAGTGACTTCCCAAGAAGTGCTAAAGATTTCAGGCTTTCGGGAAATCCTGGAATCGGTTCCCTGCGGCCGACCTCTCCGACCCATGTGTTTTTTCCCCCCGGGTCACTTCGAGTTTTGCCAGTGCCCTGACGAACACCACAGACTCCACTTTAACTCGGCAGTTATCCCTTGAAGTCATCATTAATTGCCAACTCCGATAAAGCTTAAAACCATTAAATAACATTTCAGCTTAACTGCTATTATTCACCACCGTGACTTTAAGAATAGTTTACTTGCGAGTACACACGCCTCCAGTGCTTCTTGTAAAACAGGCACCCAGGCTCGCTTGATTTTGTTGCGCAGCAAATAGGCCTGTTCCGTGCATAGAGTGAGTACAAATGTGAATGTAGCGATTGTCTCTCTTCCTTGTAAGTGCGTCGTGTGTCAGTTTACAGTGTCGGGAACAGAAAGCAATCCGACATGCAAGCATGTCTTTATGATTTGTTGAGAATTAACATCGTTGCACCAGCTCCACTGCCGCATACCATAGTGAACATGAGAAAGGTAGCACGCGCGGTTCGGCATTGCGCATACACATCTATAAATCCAGTCGATTAATTTTCAAAGTGCGCCAAGTGAGAAAAACGATATATTTTCTTAAAATTTAAATTTATACTATTTTGTTATGATACAAAATGATTCTTTTTTTAATTTTTCACATTCTTATTCTTAATTTCAGAAATGCATTACCTTGAGTATAAAGTTATGGGGATGTCATCTGAAATTATAAACTAGGGATACCTGGGGATGAGGGACTGAAACCAGTTATAAGCTTCCCCCTCAATATCTACGTTAACGTGTTTTTTAAATTAAATAATTGTAAATTATTTGTTATATTGTCTGGCAGGATATTAAATGAAAGTTCTGTGTGTTTGTGTTTATGTGTGTATGTTATACATAAACGTTTATTCTATGCTGTCTCTATGACAGCCCAAAGCAACCGAGTTTTAAAGTTAGTTTCCTTTTAACAAAAATGACAAACTTTATAACAAGTGTTTGCATTTTAAAGATATTGTTGTGGTTCTATTCTTCTGTGGTATCACTCCGACCTTTTAAGAGACTCGTGGAATCCATTGCTCCCATATAATTGCATAATCTTAGGTTTACAATACATTTAAATCCAAGAAATGAAAATATCAGATTTTATACACAGTGCAGGGGAATTGATATAGACGTCAGCATATTAGAAGAGTAATTTATGTGTAAAGGACGAATGAAAAGAAAATGTTAATATTTGAACTTTTATTTCAGAAAAAAGAAAGAAAGAATATGATATGCAATATTTTTCGTGGATCATACCTTGACAGACAAAAAGAGACAGAGAAACTTTTGCAGCTTTATATTAAAACCAACAACACGAAATATCTTGGAAACGGTCAACTCTTCAACAAATATGTGTTTGATATAAACTGTGTTTTAACGAGATCTACATTATTTGTGCAGGTAGTTTTTATGTATTTCTTCGGTTTATCACATACGCAAATTTCAGCAAGATTCATCCAGAATGAACAGGTCTTCAGAAGCTATTCCCAGAAAATTAAAGATATACATTCTTTTGTGATGCAAATATCATAAGATTCGGCATTTTAGTCAAAATCGTTAGAGCCATTTTTGAGAAAATTAAAAATTTAGAATTCTTTTCCATGTAAAGGGCATTTTGGGAATGGGGGGACTTTCTTGAAAATCTTCGTGTCACATCCTTGGAAAATAATAAGCTTAAATACCAAGTTTTCATTCCCTTCCTTTTATTTTTTGAGGTAGGGTGTCCATAGACATACACAGACCTTTTTATAAAAATGCTTTTCTTGTGACTCAGGGAACTCAAAACATATGTTTCCGGCGAAATCCCTACATCGAATTTTTGAGTGGAATACAATAGCTTCTTTATCTACTATGTACATCGTACATACGTTTTAGAGAAAGTAATAAAATTTTGTAATATCTTCCTAAGCTCCTAGTTTCGCAAAATTTACCATTTGTATCTTAATAAATAATTAGTTTACTGAGTTACTATGTTGCAACTAAAGCTTGTGCTCCCATGACGTTCCAGTAATCCAGACACTTGTGACATTCTCTAAGGGAACTAAAATAACGTAATTGTTATTTTTATATTGTTTAAATAAAATTATTAGTATTGACTTTGTAAAGATAAAAACTTTGAAATAATATGCACAATCTACCCATATCTATGGTCGCTGAGTGGCGTGTATGCTTCACACTCAAGAGGTGCCGATTTCGAGTCTCGGTTAGTTTAAGCTCTCCTTTTTTTTTTTTTTTTTTTTTAAATTAGTTTCCCCTAATACTGAGAGGACGAATGTCGAATGTAGCTCTAAGCTCTATAGATCCTGGACTCATTTGAGCATCATTTCATCTTCTTCGTTCACTCATCGTTCAATATGGCCTAGTTCAAAGGACGTTAAACTTAAGAAAGCAAAAGGAATAAGAACCACCCAATCAGCTTTTATTCGTTTGCGTTAAATGCTAGGAAGTTTGCGATATAAGAGCAAGGTAATGGAACGAGTGGTTTAGAGTTTGGAAGTTAGAGGAAAATAACTTCATTAAACAGTGTTTAATCAAACAAGAAACAACTAAGTAAAGATAAACTTGGATGCATAAAACCCAAATCAATTTACTTACAAGAAATTAGTGAGGGAGTGAAGTAATCACGCAGGGAAAGAATAAAGGAAGGTTTCAGGAAAGAGATAAAAACAATAATTAAGGATAATGAAGAACAGGAAACCTGTGCTGATGTTTATGTCGAGAAAACCTCCGAGTTTAAATAGTTCACTGCAATATAATTGGAATAGAGAAAATGTATTAAATTCTGTGATAAGGCAGGAAGGGAAGAACTGACATGGTTTAAAAAAGGAAAAAATTTAAGTGGGTTAAGAAATGAATACATTTAACGCAAAAAAAATTTCGGTGTGAAGGATCAGACAGTACTTTACAATGTGTTTTGGAATTAAGTTTTGAAGCGGGCAATTTTTTTTTTTTTTTTTTGCAAAAGTGGGCAAAGTTTCTTTCCTTCGCTATTTTTCTTTCAAGTATTCAGTACTTATACCTCCAGGACTTATAAGTCAGCGCTTAAGGGTAGACATCTTATGAGGAGCAGAAGCTCTGGATTAGAGAGAACCCATGTTGGGTAGTCAGCCCCATGTTGGATTAAAGTGAAATGGATGACACGAAAGATGATTATGGAGCAACTGATGGAATATCTAAAATGCAGAGAAAACTTGATAATCCGGAGAAAACCCGCCCATATGCCATTTCTTGCACCACAAATCCCATATGCGTTCTCCTGAGACAGAACTCGGGCTACCTAGGTGAGAGGAGAGTGGTCTGACCATTCCTTAGGGAAAACCTAACAAATAAACTAAGAGGTAGAAGAAATTTTGAATTTAAGATCAAAAGAAAACTCAAAAGAATTTCGAATACATAAACTGGTTATGGCAGGTGAACGGCACTAATGAGCCTGACAATTTGAATAAAAAATGATGAAAATAGAACATGTTTTCACCATTGTAAAAGTGTATTAAATTCATTATGATTTTATATAGTGTGTGTAATAAATAAGTATCCATACATTCATATTAGGCATATAAAGTTTATATTCTTTATATCTGTTAGTTACAACCCCTTAGATATATTACTTTTCTAATTAAAGACCGCGCGCGCGTGTGCATGTGTGTCTGTGTGTGTGTGGATGTATGTTTGCACATTACGGAAGCTTAGTCCACACTGCAGCCATTTGGAGGAAGGATGAGATGAGTGTAATTTCAGAGGATGAGGGTCATCGTGGAGGATCCCTAACAGATCACAAGCAGTTCTTTATCTCGAACCGGGGAGAGCCAGAATTCCGTGGCTCAGTTCCGGATAGACCACGCGACTCCGTTCACAACCACTAACGCCATCCCGCCGCCGAGAGCTGTATTTCCAGAGCGCAGTCACCTCCACGGAATGACGCATCTGTGGCAGTCCTCGTCGAAACTTACAACCCTGAAAGAGACCGGTTGGATGAAATGAAGGGAAATGGAGACTCGTCTCCAGCATTCTCCTAGAGACCCAGGAAAACCCTCGAAAAACCCATGGGTCAGAGAGGTCGGCCTCGGGGAACCAATCCCACGACCTCACGAATACCAGTCTGAGAAGAAGCGTCTGAGCCACCTGGCTCTGTCAGATTTTTCTTAAGATGGAATTCCTAAATTTGTTTCTGTTACGTTTTTGTAATTTTCAGAAACAAGAAGTTTTCCTACTTGGTAAGTTACTTTAGTATCTTGTAAGTATTGTATATGTTAACTCATTTTCTTTGAAATTATAAACATTATTTCACAGCTTCTAGCTGCACTATATGAAGACGTAAGTGTTAAATTAAAACTTTATATTTCAAATATGATAGAATATACATTTTTCATCGCAAATAAATATATATATATATATATATATATATATCTCATTTATCGCTAAAGAAACGTTAATTTCGAAAACATTAAAAATTCCCAAAAATTCCAGAAAAAAAGTAAGCTTATATGTTATTCCAAATTATGTCAAATGCATAGAATGCAGTTTTTTAAAATTCAACAAATTTCTTATTTATCATTAAAAACAAAAAATAATGTTGTCCATACTTATAAGAAACTAAGTAGTCACACAATTTCTCCTAAAGTTTATCAAACTTAGCTGCTAACGTAACGTAGCTACGAATGTAGCTTTAAAGGTTACATGTAGGCACTCGTTTTAGTTCTTGATATTGACAGTTGATGGTTCTTAACCTCCTAGGAATGCATATTTCATGCTCAAGAGTGTTTAATAACTCAAACTTGGGCAGGACGAATCCAACTACCGGTGAACACTCTGAAACATTGAATAGTCTGGGAAAGCTAAGGCGGGGAACAGACCAGTTGTGGTATTGACCCATATCATATTTAAATATAAGACAGCATAGGGCAGCGTGACAAAGGCGGAATATCGTGCACTGACGCCACAAAGGGGGATCGTGAAGGGAACTAGAGGGCTCGCACGCATTTTCGATTATTGATTACCCCTCTCTTTACCCTTAGCACTTTGTTTCTTCTTGGAATGAGGGACATTGATCTGGATAAAAGCGTTCTTACCTGGCGTTCTTTGGTCGAATCTTTAAGACTCGAATGACTATTCAATTAATTTCATTTACCCATACTCTTATCCTCTATTACATTAATGTACAAGGAATCAAAAGAAATTTTGTTTTTGATCTACGCTTAGTGTATGGACTGCGAGCTATAGGTAAAGGGCAGACTGCAGGAGATATTTTGTGTAATATTATGAATCTACCTAAACTTCCAACAAAATTCTCCATGTACGAGTATGTAAAAGTGCTTGGTTCAGCAGTAGAAAACTTTTTTAGAGAAAGCATTAAAGAAGCCATTGAGAAAGCTATGGAATTTAATGCAGGAGCCAGGGATTTAACAATAGCTTTGGATGGAACATGCCAAAAATGTGGATTTTGTTCACAAACTGGAGTGACAACAGCAACAAGCATAGACTTGGGTAAGGTTGTGGACCTGGCTATAAAAAGTAAATTCTGCATCTGCAAGGATAAGCTGACAAAGTACATGAAATAGATTGCATTCCCAATTCCAATGGAGTCAGAGGAGGAATGGAAGTTGAGGGTACAAAGGACATTTTTAAATGTTCCCTGGAAAAATACGTCAGATATATAAGTTATTTAGGAGATTGGGTCAGTAAACCTTACAAGGCAGTCATAGAAGAAAAACCTTATGGTGATTGTATAAATATAGAGAAACTTGAATGTACTTCACATATACAAAAGAGAATGGGGACAAGACTAAGAAGTTTAAAATTAAAATTACGAGGGAAAGTTCTTAGTGGTGGCAAACCATTTGGAGGAGCGAACCATGTTACTGATGCTAGTATTCTAGATATTCAGACCTATTATGAACTGAGCATTAGAAGGAACATAAGAGATCTTTAGAAAATGAAGCAAGCAGCCTGGGCAATTTTATTTTCATCTGCTTTCAACTTATGGCAATCCGCAGCATGGATTATGTTATGTACGGTGCAAATTTTTGAAGGCCAAGGTAGAAAGCAAAGAATATGAACACCACAAGCATTTTCATCTCCCTTTAGCCTGCATGGAAGAGATAAAACCAAATTTTAAGGATTTATCAAACCCAGAGCCTATAAAAATATGTGCTTGGTGGAATACAAAATTCTAATGAATCGTGCCATCATGTTATGTGGACCCGTCTTCCAAAAAATGTGTTTATTAGGATGAATACACTTTGGAGTGTATGAAACAGCTGCCTCATTCAATAGAGAAAATATAGCAAGATGTGAAGTGTCAAGAGCCTGGGAATGAAAATAGGAGTGAACTGTGTGTCGGCAATGAAAAATCTGGGTCTTATGAGAATTAACGGAGCTGAAAAAAATGAATGAAGAAATTAAACGAAAAAAAAATCTATTCCATCGTTAGTTTCATTTTCCCATATACATTTATCTTTTTCTCCGCTCCTATAAAAGATACATGTGTGTAAATTTTTTACCACTTGCTCCTTGTATATTATTACTACTTTAGACATGGGGGTTTATTTCTATCTTATTTTTTTTCTCAAAATAAAAAAAATTCCGTATTTTAATTTGTTTTTTTAAGTGCTAGTTTAAAAAATATTTCTTAAAAAATAGATAAGAGACAAACACTTCTTTCCAAATCATAACAACATATTCAATATTAAGTAGTAAACATGTCAACTTTCTACTCCATATGGTTTATTAGAAAAAGGAACAAGCACATAGCAAATTTAACATGTGTTAAATAGACCTTTCGGAACCCCCTTAAGTAATTTAAATGACAATTTTGACTCAATTTCTTCACAGAAAAAAGAAAAAGTGTACACACAGAAATACTATTGACAGCTTATTATATTTATATATTTCATGCAAAGCAAATTACATTCGAATGTGACATGGCCTTTAACTCAGGATATTTCGATATATCCTATTTACATAGTGACACATTTTTCTGGTTATTAGGATACACTCTATTGTGTAAGCAATATAGCTATTTATGTTCGCACTGGCTACTTTCAAATTTCACTTCCGTTTCAATTTATTTAAAAGTTTACTTAATGTCAGCCTATCTTTGCTTAACAACCCACTTAGGCTAATTTTAAACCATTTTTCAAAAAGATTATCTTTTCTCCATTAATGAGCCCTATACATTCAATTATAACTGTTTACCAACCTCGCTATGGTCACATAGATCAATATTATGGAGTAGAATGTCTACACATGCAGTTAAATTCTTGGCTCTCTGTTTCAACTGATTTCTAAGGAAAAGGAACCGAAATGTATCATAATTTTGCTCTTGATCTTGCAAATCTCTTTTAGAAGTTTATAGTTTTTCTTAGTCAAACTGAAAAACATACAAATTTGAAAATTTAATAAGAATTGCATATATTATTAATACAAAATATTTTTAATATTGATCTGTGAATTACATCCAGAGACACCAATAGTTTGATGGGTTAGCTGCATGTCTGTATACTGCACACACCTTCCACTCCCCTTAACTTTGTTCTCAACAGTATCAAACATCATAATTTGTGTCAGACTTCATCTATCTATATATTTTTTCAATCACAGCCATCCGAATTTGTGCATAGCAACAACATCATACAACAAATAAGTACAATAAGCATACATAAGGTTAATTTTAAACCTACAGGATAGCTACTTGCTCGAAGAATTTATCCCTTAATAAAAATAGTTGCTAGTCGACCATTTGCACTGGGAAAGTTCTAACACTAGCTATAGGTACGATGCTGTAGGAAGCAGCAGATTTCTCCCCCAACAGTTTTAAAATAAAAATTAAATGTATTATTATTATTATTATTATTATTATTATTATTATTAAAACGTTTACATCCTCTGGCAGCCAAATACTCATAAACTAAATACTCATTCGTATTGCCAAAAATAATTCTGCCCTACCTAGCTATTGTTCTCTTGGCCCTTTAATGCCAAACATGATCTAATCGCGATCCGAATATGTTGCCAGAATTGCCCACCACGATCTAATCTGGATATCAATTTTTATACCTTTTAGCCCTCTCCAGCGGAAAAGTCTGTGTACTTCCTACGTCATAGCCATAGAGAAAGGTTTTCTAGATCGTTACAAGGCCCTATCTTTACACTCCAAAGCGTTAAAGTACCCCCAAATTTAATTTCTCTAGCCGGTGTTTGTTTATATTGGTTGAAAAATGGCGTCGTCTAGCAAAAAGTTACAAACCGAAGAGGAGATAAGAGCTGCAGTTCGAGATGCATTAGAAGATTTCAGGCCTTAATGAAAGCGTTTCCGACATCGATGTAAAAGAGGAGGATATAATCATATTCCGGCTCCAACGATGAAAATGCATCCGATAAAACAGCTCTCCTACGCATGCAAATGTTCAGCGTACTTATCAAAACGGATTTACGGAGGAGCAACCAGACGACACTTACAATGTGATTCAACCATTCAGCTATGCAACATTGAGTACTAAATTGTACAGTAATGTACGCTACATTGCTTTAAGCCATTTTCATGATTAGTCATATTATGCTTGTGTGTTTTTTGTGATTTTTTTTTAAGTTTTCAGCCTTCAGGTTATGTGAATTCATGTTTTGAATTTTAAAAATAAAACACCAGACCAAAATATATCACTTTTTTGTAAATAAATATCTGTACTCTCAATAGTCTGAACTTTCTGTATAGTAAGGTTTTGTGTGCCTGATTATTGTTTCTTTAGCGATTTTTTATTTTATTTTTGAGTTTTTCTTTTATTTTATTTTTTCTAAATATTGAGGAGATTTCTCATTTATATTATAGATATTGTAAACAAGACAAAGATTTTAATAAAAATAAAAAATATTCAGCTCCCTATATCATTTGGCACTCATTTTATTAGTAATAATTTAAAACCCTGCATCCCGCTCTAAAATTGCTTAGCACTTTTCAGACAGCATTTTATTATTCGGGCTGGCAATGAAAAAGGGTTAACAACCAACAAGGGGGCGCCACGGCATAATGTGTGACTTGCAATCAGGAGGTCACTGGTTTGATTCCTGATCCATGGGTTCATTGCATTCCACGATTTTTCCTGTCCATTCTCTTTTCTCATCATTTTCTTATCATCCGTTACAGAGTTGAAGAATCAGGCTACGCGTTAGGGCTGAACGGCGCAGAAGATCGTGGGTACGATTCCCTCCTTGGGCATGGATATTAGTGGGCTTGTAAATGTGTATATGTGAGGGTGTGTTAGAAGTAAAAAAGACAAAGATATAGAAAAACAAACGAAATGTAGGGAAAAAGAATATAGTGCAAAAAGAGGAAAAAGAAAAGGTAGCGCCGGGGTCTCGATAAGACTCCGGAACTGTATTTTCTTTAAAAAAACGGTGAAGGAAATTTCATTCTGATAAGGAAGTGAACCAAAAGCTCCAATAGTGGCTACGCACACACTAAAATAGTTTTTCCTTTACAGAAATCCATGCAACTCCTGCGCGCTGGAGGACTGTGTTATTGGTATTTGCTTTATAGCCCATTCCAGTTCAGGTTACGGCTGATGGCGGTGTCGCTAGTCTTGCTGTTGCCTAAAGAATGTAGACTACTGAGCGGTCGAGGGTAGTTGCGGGGATCGAGCGCATGGTACAGTACGTTGCGTATTGCTATAAACGGTGATCATTTATGGTGACGTTACATTTATGGCATTAACACTACGCACTGTTTATCGGATTTATTATAACTCACCTGTTATAATGTCAGCACTGCTGTAATGGGGCGTCGTACACATGAGTGGACACATTCGTTTAACACACCACTGTACTCGAACACTCGTGTAGTTGTGATTTCCTCGGCACCTGCCCAGTGTATGGCGTATCGTCAGTGCGAACCTTCGCCACCGGTAACATAAGGTGGGACGGGTAGTAACGGTTTCCCTCGTTTCCCAGCACCTGCTTGGAGGAATGCGGAAGCCAATGAAGCAAAGGTGGCGAAAAATGTCAGCACTTTTTTCATATTTCACTGCTAGGTAACAACACAAATTACAATTGATACTGAGAGAGTAGTGGGCAGGGAAGGATGACTGTGTAGGGATATCCACCATTTGGACCGTCATTAACGCACCCCACTTACAAGGCCCGTCAGGTAGCTGTAAAAATGTTCAGCTCCTCACGTAGTGTAAACATCATGGAAAATATGTCGAAAGATGGTGTGCTTATATTTCACTTTTGTTCAATAAATGCAATTTTAAAATTCCTTATTTTGAAAAAAAATATTAGACTCCCTCCATTGAAATAAAATCTGATGTGATCCATTCACGTGACTTTCTCTACGTCTCTGTAACAAATTATTGTTAAAAAACTTATTCTTCTCTTTGCTTCATGCTAATCAAGAAAAATTAGCTGGAATGATCATATTACTTTCTTTCTTGTAAATAGAAAGAAAATGAGGGACTAGGCTAAAGCGATAGTCAAATCTTTTAAAATCTGGTTGCGATGTGGTTGAAATCCGTTGCTAAGCACTGCCAAGAGTTGACAAATTCCCGTATTAGAAAAGTTGTAAGTATTTTTAAACTGAAGCCAATAACAAGGAATATCCAAAAACGATTAACTCCACCCAAAAAATGTATATAATACAAATTGTGTGCCTTAACGAGCTCTACATTTTTGATACGTAAGTTTTTGTTTATCTCTTACGGTTTACCAGTTATACAAAATTCCGCAAAATGCATCCAGAATAAAGATATCTTCAGAGGTTATTCCTAGCAAATCCAAGATATTTATTTTATTTGTCATGCAAATATATTTTAATCAAAATAGAGTTATTTTTGAGAAAATCAAAATTTTCGAAAATTTTACCATGTGAAGGGTGGTTAGGTTGGAGGAATTTTCTTGAAAAGTCTTTGAATCGCGCCCTTGGAAGATACTGAACTTAAACACCAAGTTTGGTATTTAACGGACTTTTCGTTTTTGAGCTATGCTGCCCACACGAATATTTTTTTTTCTAAAACTGTTTTTTTTTTTGGATTCAGGGGGTCTCAAAAAATATATTTCCGGTGAAATCTCGGAATCGAATTTTGGGTGCAATTCAATACCTTCTCTATACACTATGTAGGTACATAGTACGTGTAGAGAAAGTAAAAATAGTATTAAGGAAGTGAATCATATATAATTTAAAGCATATTTTCGAGAAACACTATCATTTTAATATCTATTTGACCTAAAAACATCATAATATTCCATTTTCAGCGCAAAATAAAATTACCTCAATTTGTTTGGACAGTGATCTTACTTCTGTGTATTCTTCAGGTAGGAATACTAGCGCAGTTCAAGTAATCCTGTTCCATTATTTCTGAGCATTCTTGAAAGAAAACATAACACATATAGAAGGATTAGCTTCCTCATCAATCACACGGGGGACAAGTTTTTCCCTACTCTACAGGGCAGATCTGTTATTCCTTGATTACACAATTACAGGAGAGCAATTCAGGTAAAATTTCTCTCCCCTCGGCACAGTGGGACTTGTAGCTGCAGAAGGGTCGCGAATGGAACGAGGGTGTAGATGGGGTTGGGGGGGGGAGTGAACGGAATGTGTTTGTAGAAGAAAGTTAGGGAGAGTGGTGAAAAGTTCCATCATATATGGCACGTGACCAGCAGATTTCTAATGGAAGGGGGGAAAGTGGGTCTATAGGGAAGCAAAGCAGGTAATATTGCCATATTACCATTCCCTCGTTAACACACACGAAGGGTTCGATCTTTCTTCGGCTAAGCTGAAAAACGTTCTGAATTTCTGTATATTCTCACGGGCTTGTAAACAGAGTAAACAAATCTCATGTGTTCCCTTCACATGACCTTCCCTGCCTCTTCTGTAACAAACTAGTCTTACAAAAGCTTACACTTCTATCCTGGAAGCCAAACATTAGCAGAAATGGTCTTATTACTTAGTTCCTTATAAGTAGACAGGAAATAAGGGAATGCATTAGTCTAAAGCGACAGTGAAATCCTTAAAAGCTGATTATCTCTACAAATAAATGTATATGACATTGCGTTTTGTGTGTGTGTGTGTGTGTGTGTGTGTGTGTGTGTGTGTGTGTGTGTTATGGAGGAGTATTCCGCACCGCAGCCGTTGGCTTATTGTACGTCGGACCCCTGGAGGGGAGAATGAGATGAGTGTAGTATCAAAGGGCGGCCGACTTCCGGACAGGGAGAGAGCCGCCGTGGAGTGTCCCTAACAGTTCACAAGCAGTTCTTCATCTTGAGGCAGTGCGTTTCACATAATCTATAGGTATAATTTCGTAATGAGGGCAATAATAAAATAATGTTAATCTTAATAGTGTTCAACACGAACAGAAATAAAACTGCTCCAAAAGACAAGATTAGGACGTAGGGACGTTGTACCGTTAAGGGTTTTTTTCCACCACTTCCCACCCATGAGCCTGACAAAAGGGTAGTGCTTTACACTGGTCAGCTACCCTGGGAGGAGACAAATAATTTACTGTTACTGATAGTAAGGGACAGGAGTTCAATGCTCCTACGCGTGTAGGCAGTGGATTTTCTTATCGAAAAAGATACGAAATGACCAATGGGGAAATATATAACTACCACGTGATAAAGCCAGAACTAGGCAAATGCTTGAAGCCTGTAGAACTTGAAATTCTTAAAATCACTCAGTCAAAATGTCCGCCAGTTCACTTCAGTCAGGAAGTCTGCCATTGCACTCCTCGTTGAAGAGTCGGGCACGTAGCACTGATGTCAGTAACTCAAGGGCTGAAATATTAATCGAGTCAGTAAAACTACATATGGAAGTATTGTTGCTAAATAAGGCAGAAAATCACGGTGTGTAATACCAGCATGCGTGTGTGTTGAGGCGTGATTAACAGAAAAAGGTGACGGTAAAATAAAGGTTTAAAAACAGAAAATTAAAGCAACCAGTCGTATTGGATAACAGCCCTGAACATAATATCCAAGCTGCCCCGAGCTAGTTACAAACCCGAACCCATCCTAAAAACACATTCCCGAAACGGCGCAAGTCACCCAAAACCGCACCAATCTCGACGCGGGGAGAGCCAGGAGCCGGTGGTTCAGTCCCACATAGACCACCTGAGTCCGGACAACCACCAGCGCCATCCAGCCGCCGAGAGCTCTATTTATAGAGTGTGTCATCTCCAGGAAATGGTGCCTTTGCCGCAGTCCCCGTCGACATTTACAACCCTGAAAGAGACCGGTTGGGATGAGATGAAATGGTGGGATAGGAAGGACCGGGGAATGAACAATCCTCCCCAGCATTCGCCTCGAGGCCCTGGAAAACACCCTAAAAACCCATGGATCAGAGAGTTTGGCCGCATGGAGGACGACCACCCAAATACTAATGTCACACAAAACGCCTAGGTCACTTGGCTCGGTTATATGAAACTGTAATGCTGGAGAAGTGGCTCTTTAAGAATCAACTGATGCTGTCTATTGTGAAGTCTGTTACAGTAGTATTACCAATAAAATTTGTAGTTGGGATAGGAGATAGTTAGGTGTAAAGCTAAGTTTAACAGCAGGTGGTGAGGTGTCTTCTAAGAGCTAACTTCAGTTCCTTGAAGTACGAAATTAATTGCTTTAAGATAGGTAATACATAGTAAGATGATAAAAGGAGACACATAATATCAGAAGGGATATTATTAGAAATAGGAAAGAAGGGATAAAGATGATTTAAAGTAAACAGTTTTCGCTTGCTCCTAAATCAAGATCGTACTGACCATCCGCTGCTTGTTCTTTCACATATTTTAAGTTCTATTCCTCCTAAGAATCGGGTCACAAGGCACATGCTGGGATGGTTTCTTTTTCTGTCCCTTCATTTCTGCTCCACTTTATCCAATCGTTCTATTTCAGGGCTGCAAGTGTCAGCGATGACTGCGGTGGTGGCACCCTGACGTGGTGGTGAATGCGCTTTGAAAATGCAAATCTCGAAGGCGGAATGACGGCGGAAGTCGTCTGTAGATCCAGAGAATTCGGTCAGACCTGGAGCGTAGGTTCCTAGCGTTCCTCGCATCGAGATGAAGAACTTATCGGGAAATGTTAAGGACCCTTCACGGTGGCTCTTTACCCGCCGCCCGATTTCGGCCGCCTGTTGATATAATCCCATCCTATCCTCCAGGAGTTTGACGCACAATAAGCCAATGGCTGCAGTGTGGAATCACCTCCCACATCACACAAACACATACTCATGATACATGAAATGAAGTGGTAATTAGGAAAGGTCATGTTGGGAGGAAACGCTGCAAGCTTAAGTTTAGGGTACATCCCAGACCTTTGTCAGTAATGAAGACTGAGAAGAAACCGGAAAACACGCCAGTCAAAGAGGAACACTCTGGCGAGATTTAAACCGCAGATTTCCTGTGGAAGAGTTAGTGCCTAAACGACTTCGACTACCCGTGACGGTTGAACAATTTGTAGTGTGAATCCTTACGCTGCTTAACAGCTCCATAAAAAATAAGCTTTCATTCGGATAATTTATAGAACAGATATTAAAATGCACGGCATGAATAAAGAAAGTCAAATAAATATAACAGTTGGATACATTTTAAATGCTATTTTATCACATTTAAAATTTGTCCTCCACATTTGCAATAGTTCTTATATTTAATACTTGAAATGTCAAATTCCCAACATATGCTGTTTAAGGAAGTAGCTTAGGTATCCCTTTATGACTGAAGAAATAGATTCTCATTTAGTGCCTTCACCGACCTCAGGTAGATCTTATGCACGCACGCTCAAGTATCAAATATACCAAACAGCTGGCCGTTTCTCATGCCGTTTAGAATGAACTGTGATGCCTTCCTTCCAAGCACTTCCTGAATGCCGGATTAAAGCGGTAGTCGTATTCGTAACCGTGACAGCATTGCTATTATAGTTCTTCTATTATGAACATATTTCTTTTTTCTTCCCTTTTCCTGCCGTCCCCTTGCCTTCTCTAGCAGGAAGAAAGAGTTTTGGGGAGTGGAAAAAGCAGAAACATCGATGCATTGCGTGCCAAAACGTAAACCGCTGCTTCCACACCAAACTAAACCACCCCTTTTTGTTACGACTACCCTGCCATTGCGCCAACAACTATAGCATGCAATCTTCAGAATTAGGTCGTCAGCCTTCTATAGCGGCCGGATATCAGCCCTAAGCTTTGGCTACTAAAGCCAAAACGCTAGGAAATATTTTAGCTCGGCCACGCATTTAAAAGGAAAATGGAGAGAAAAAACTACCGAAGCTGCGGACTATGCATTCGGGCCTTCATTGCGAATCCTTTATGCTAACTTATAATCACATTGTGTGGGTTTAGTTAAATATATAAATAATCCTTGATGCTGACATTATTTTACAATTAATTATTGATATTCGATATAAAATGAACAACTGAGAATTGAACTTCATTAAATCCGTTAAAGATCTAGGTGTAAATTTCAATGAAAATTTGAGTTTCAATATACATATTGATAGGATAGTGAATCAGGACTATAAGACCACAGGAATGGCGCTTACTTCGAAAAAAAACTCTATGATAAGCTTTTTCAATGCTTTAGTAATACAGATGTTGAAGTATCGCACTTCAGTCTGGTCACCATACCATGAATCTTATACATCCCAAATTAAAAGAGTGCAGAAAATATTTTTAGAAACCCTACACTACATACATTTCAAGATACTCTCTAATGTGAGGTATGTTGATCTGCCTAAAGAATATAAAACTATATCATTAAAAAACCATAGAAAAATTCAACAACAGCTGGACCTTTATAAAATGGTTAATGGTATTATAGATAACGGTAGATTTATACAAGTAATAACATTAAACACCAGAAACTTAAACCTCAGGTCACGTTCTTTATTTTGTTATAATAAATCAAAAACGTTAATTCATAAAATGTCCCATTTATAAAGATGGCAGCTCAGTATAATGAAGTTATTATGAGCTATAATTTCGATTACAGCTCAAATCACAAATATAGGGAAAACTTCTGGACATACTTCTATTTATCGTTTCTAAGTGCGTATCATTTAGTGAATGGTTAATTTAAGTTACCTAATAATCTCTGTATACAACTTTATTTATTGTTATATCCCTAGATGTTTTTTATTATTGTTTATAACTTAGATTCTATTATTATTCGTTTCAGTTATATTTATTTTAAGTTTTGCATCATTAACACTATGAAGTTACTTTCATTACATATACATCACTGTTTTCATATTTGTTATGCTATTATACATTAGTTGTGTTCAATAATTGTTTTATTACTCTCTTGATATACTTCATCATTTATGTAATATAATATAATTTGAATTTCTGTATTTGTTTTGTGTCTGATTTCCTGAGTGTTCACTAATGTTATACAGAAAATATATATCATATGTAATACACTGTGTACGCTACCATAACTGGAGCGATGCTCTGTAGTAGCATATTGAATTTAAATACTTAAGTAAAGAAAGAAAGAGAGTAGTGATGATCAAGGCATAAACTAAGTTATATCCGAGATCATGAGACTTTTTAAGAGAACTGAAACTGTTTCAGTTTCATTTGTTGTTTTAATAGTGTCTTATGTCCGTTCTTTCTAAGTGTGTTCGTATGACTAGGGACGGAGAGGACACTTCCCACCTTGACCCAAAGCGGAACTTTTGTGCCTACTAACCCCGAGAGGAAAGGATGAAATGAAGAAATATCATTGCATATCAAGCTATAGGCCACCCGCAATATCACCCGAGGAAGTATGTGGAGTCTAGGATACTGCCGCATAATGTGTGGGAGCGGGTGATGGGTTGTTTCTAGATTACAGCCATGAAACCTGACTGCAGCCTAGGGGATTTAAAGGTGTTATTGGAAAAGAACGTAGGTTACGTTGTGCAGGAGTTTAGGTGGTGAAATTACATGTGAATCGGACGATTCTTGTAGTCTTGGACGAACGACGCCCTCGCTGCTCTGGCGTTCGATCGAAGCTGAACAGGAGCGTCCCGAAGTTCTGAGATGTGTCTATGTCCCTCAGCCTGTGCAGTAAGAGGAGCGGTGTTGAGCTGGCGATTCGAGCGGAATAGTCGGCCGATTAAGCAACTCGCTGCAGCAGCACCTTCTTGAGCTGCTTGGAGATGCCTTCCACACGTGCTGACAAGTCAGAGCTGCTGTGGACTGCAGTGTGGTGGTGGAAGCTTGTAGCTCTTGATGATGACGCTAGAGTATGCCTTTTCCAGCGCAGCTGAGCGAGCGCCAACGTTCAGGATCTCCTCGTGGATGTTCTGAATGGCATCCCGCGTCGCTGCGTCAGTTGAGGCGTTCAGCGGAGGTGTCGTCCTGGTCCTCGGGTATTGAGGGCACTAGGCTTGTCCCGTGAAGTGTTCCGTGCCACGACAGAGGTTCTCTGCGCTGTCGGCAACTGCAGCTGCAATCTCCGAGGTGAAGTACTACTAGCTGCCGGTGAAGGGGCGGCGGCAGGCGGTGGTGATGCAGTCGAGGAAGGACTTACCTCGGGTGTCGGCGATGGTGAAGCATTCCTCGCGGGGAGTTGACCTTCCTAAAGGCTGCCGCTCGGCGTTGCTTGTTCTTCCCCATCGAAGCAGAAGACCGATAGACCCAGTTTTTTTTTTTTTTTTTTTTTTTTTTTTTTTTTTTTTTTTTTTTTTTTTTTTTTTTACCGTGGAGGGGAAAAATGCATTACGCATTCAACCCCCAGCCGAAGTGCAATGGCTGGGAGGATATGTGGGACTCTCCGTCCTGCTGCGGCATACCCACTAAAAAACCCCTCCACGTTATATCACGTAGTTTGCTGTATTTCATCGAAGCTTTGCGCGGTCCCGCAATTGCACCCGCGGTAGTAAGTGGAATTTGGGATGCTGCCGCACTATGTGCGGGAGCGGGTAAAGGTTATTTGTAGGCTACAGCCATGAAACCTGACTGCAGCCTAGGGAATTAAAGGTGATATTGGGAAGGAATGTAGGTGAAGGTTTTGCAGGAGTTTTAGGTGGTGAACTTACATGTGAATCTGACGATTCATGTAGTCATGTGCGAGCTTTGACCCCGCTGCCCTGGTGTTCCAACGGAGCTGTAAAGGAGCGTTACGGAGTTCAGTGTTGTGTCTGTGCCCCTCAGCCTGTGCAGGAGGAGGAGCGCTGTTTTGCTGGCGATTTGATCTGAATAACTCGGCGGAGTAGGCAGCCTGCTGCAGGAGAACCTGTTTGAGCTGTGCTGAGATGCCTTCTACACGTGCTGACAAGTCAGCTGCTGTAGACTGCAATGTTGTGATTGCTGTGGTGGTGGAAGCTTGTAGTTCCTGAAGCTTCTCGTGTATGACGCTGGAGAATGCCTCTTCTAGCGCAGCTAAGCGGGCGCCGACGTTCAGGATCTCCGCGTGGAGGTCCTGAATAGCATCCCGCGTCGCTGCGTCAGTTGAGGGTTCAGGCGATGTGGCGTCGGTGTTGAAGTTCTGCGGTGTTTTCCCAAGCCTCGGGTATTGAGGGCACTGGGATTGTTCAGTGAAGTGACCTGTGCCACGACAGGTGGCACAGAACCGGCGGTGGTGACGAAGATCATGACCTCTACAGTCTGCGGTGGCGGAGTTGGCACCACAATAGTGGCACCGCGGCGGAGAGGTACAGGCATCAGCCGTGTGACCGTAGGCGCAGCAGCGTCTGCAAGGCTTGTGTCGTTCCCTTTGGCTCGCCTCAACAACAAGCAGTTGCCCTAACAAGGGCAACCCAGTCGCTAAGGCAGCCTCCAGATCCGCACGATCCCGCAGTTCGACCCTCATCAGTGGTGTTGGTCCCCGGCCATTGACTATGCGAGTAGCCCTCAAGCATGAGGGCCACTGCGACTTCGCTGCGGCGGTGAAGAGCCTGGTGGAAAGGTCCCTAGGGACCCCCCGAACCACGGCGCTGAACCGGGAAGTGGAGCTCTGCGCAGTCGGCGACGGCGGCTGCAATCGCCGAGGTGAAGCGCTGCTAGCGGTCGGTGAAGTAGCGGCGGCTGGCGGAGGCGATTCAATTAAGGCAGGAGTTGCCTCGGGTATCGCCGTCGATGTTGAAGCAATACTCTCGGCGGAGGTGGCCTTCCTAGAGGCTGCGGCTCGGCGTTGCTTGTTCTTCCCCATCGTAGCAGAGACGAAGTGTGTAGCGAGACCCAGTTCCGTTACAATTTCAAATCGAATGACTAGGCGGACTGCTCAGAAAATATTTATTTCTGGCGGAACCCGGAAGAGCACAGCCCCACCTGAGATGGCTCAGATAAAACGTTGTCATTTGGCAAGGCTGAGAAGAACTCTTCCAACGATATTTGCACCATCTGTTTGAAGCCAACATACTCTAAAAAGCCTATAAACTCGCCTTAAATATGAAAATATGGGAAATGAAGAAAAGAAAATTCAGGTAAAAGAAAATCATCTCAGCATTTGCCATTCCTTCGGGGAAAACCAAACGCATGTTAACAGCGGCCGGCTCCAGGAATGCAGCAGTCGGATCTCCCGATTGCGAAACTTGCTTGGTTTCTTACTATAGTCTGTGCCAATTTAGTTCAGTCCTGATGTCAACAACAAGGCGGAGCTGGCTCAACCCGCCGCGTGTTAACGGTACATGTGCGCACATAAGTTTTGCAACACTAGCGATATATATCAGCAACCTGTGGAGAGTACTTTGAGAAATGTGGCAATTCTGTGTCAGAATGTACTGCATGCAAAATTGTATTTAGAGTCATAAACTTTACCGCGAATAGCACTTTTCGCAAAATCATCGTATTTCTCCGAACGTTTTTTATATTTACGCGATTTTCCCGGTGTTCTTAGGCTTCCGGATGCTTGCTGTTCCATTCTAACACTATGCACACTAAATGCAGAAACGCCAAGGAGATCACCCGTTTCTTTTTCGATATTCTTTATGGCCGATTCGGCGTTTCTTTCTTTAAGCACCGCGAAACAATGCGCGACCATTCGCCTCTCGACACTTTTTAAAGACTTGCCTCGGTTGTATTTTATTACGGCTAATCATCCACGATCAAAAGCTTACTGCTTTTAAACTGCATATAGCAAGTCCCCTGGGCTTGTGAGGCATGCGAGATGTACAGGAAATACAGTCTTAAATAACACATTATCAGAGGCGACCCTGCACTATAAACAATAACAGCTTAATCAGCATTCACCTCGAGAATTACCGGTTGTTTAAGAAAGCTGTCTGGCACAGGCTTGTAACTTATTGTGTATATAATACCAATGTTCTTTAGTAATATAAGTTAGCTGCATTTTATTTTACTGTAATAAGTTAATAAAGTCAATATACAATTTCGCCGGTCTTCTGTCTAATCTATATGTTTTTTATAGAATGTGTACCTCTGTTGTAAATATTCCTTTCAGAATTCACGAACCCAGAACCATCTGCTTGGTATGTGTCGGATATGGATAAAAAGTCGGACTATTACCTTTTATAAGAATCGAAGCATTGCATACTTTTCTCTCCGAAACTAACTCGCGCAGAGCAGTGGCCTGAAAACTATTACAGTACTGTACTTTTAGGAGGCTGTTACAATATGCATCCACGTAAAAGTTAACACCCATTACCTTCCCTGAACCAATCAACGGCCTAACGCTCTTTTGTTTCAGTAACTCTGTCTCTCTCTCTCTTCCCTCCCATGTGTTGACATCAGGACTGAACTAACTTGAGACAGATAATACATACGGCATCATAGGCGGGGACACTGCTGATACATGACATGAAATGATAATTGGGAAAGAAAATGGGTAGCGGAGACGTTCCATTCGTATGTTTAGAGTGCCTATGCGACATTTGTGCATTATGAGGACTAATAAAACCTAGAATAAACCTCAGTCAGGAAGCACGATCCTAATGGGACTTGAACCACCGTCTTTACGTTCGCCAAACCTTACTTATCAAGCCTTCGGTTTAAATGACCTATTGTCAATACAGCAACTCATGTGGTTTCTAATGTTAACAACATTATTACTTTAATAACTGTCTTTACTAGCGAAATACTCGTATGTAGCTGAAGAATTGCATTTTACCCAAAATCGATACCAAAGCTTCACCGGAAACATAAATGTTGAGGCCCCATGAATCCAAATTCAGCATTAAAAAAAACATGAATGTTCGCGTGTGTTTATGAATGACCTAACTCAAAAACGGAAAGTTATGTAAATACCAAAATATTTATTTTAGGTTAGCCTCTTCCACGGATGCAACATAAAGATTTTCAAGAAAATTCTACCCCAAACTACCTTTCATGGAAAAAAATTGTTTTATGAAAATCGAATATAATGATTTTTATCAAAATACTAGCTTCCCGCCCCGGCTTCGCTCGGGTGGTGTACCTAAAGTAAAAAACTAGGTGAAAATCTTCCGTTTACAGTACGATCATGCAATGAAATAAAATTACAATTAAATAATTTGACAACACTTTATTGTAATGCCATGTGATGTACAATTCTCCTTCCAGAGAGAAAAAAAAATAGCTTGGCATAATAACAGTAAAAATAGTAGCCGCGCCATGGCCGAGTGGTTAGACTACTCGACTCCCACCTAGATGGCTCGGGTTCGATCCCAAGCGACTACATGTGAGTTTTGTGGTAGACAAAGCCGGCGCAGGGTCGAGTTTTCTCCGGGTTCTCCGGTTTCCCCAGCCATCGCATTCCATCGGTGCTTCATCTTCATTCATGTATCATCAGAGTCATGTCTGCGGTGCCACAAGTAGTTAAAGTGGTCGTTAAACACTACCAAAAAAAATTGATGGTAGCGCATCCATAGTGTGGCGGGTATACGCTGCATTAGGTAATGAATTACATTAAGGAGAAAGTCACAAATTAACATTCATGCTTCTTCCGAATCTCTTTCTTTCCTTTACTCCTAATGTTTTCCACCTCTTTCTTTATTTTCTTCCTTGTCAAAACAGCCATTTCTAAGGCTAACAATGACGTAACTAAAGAGCAAGTAGATCTGCTTGGGCAATTGATAAGCTTTTATTTGATGATAGCTTTGTGTGTTTTACATTTCTCCATTTAACCCAAAGTATAACTTGATCAAGTGTATTAAGAGCACCGCAATTGTACTGTTATGGTGACGCGGGTAACTTCATGTTCTTTAGCTAGCTCATGTGCAACATAACGGTGCATGCGGTGCCATAAGTAGTTAAAGCGGGAGTTAAACACTCCAAAAAAAAAAAAAAAAAAAAAAAAAAAAGTCAAATAACCAGCTTCTGCAATAGGAAGTTAGACCTAAAACGGATCCCGTTATTTCTCCGCCATTTTCAGATTCCAAGAAGGGTTAATTGTATGAGCATTGTTTATAACTTGTTCATTTTAAAGAATTACAACAAAAATATACGTATTTCTTTATTTAAACGATGTGACCAAGGGAACGGTGGTTAATACATAAGAAATATATTTGTTTTACACAGTTAACTTGCGTCATTGTCTCCATAACCGGGTGCAGTCCCTTAGCATTGAAGACGCAAAATAGAGCAGTAGGAACTACGGTCATCTGGTGGCAAATAATTAGTACATATTTTAGGTATTCGTCGCCAGGAAAGCTTCTTTATTTTAAAAGAAAGGAGTAAGGAAAGGACAGTTAATAATTAAAAATATATTTTAATTTCACTGCTGCATTATCTCATCTCGATAAACTGTTGCGTTACTTTAACATTGGATAGGGAGGAAAAATATTACTATAGATATCTATCGGAAAATAAATAACTACTTACTCTAGTTGGTCATCGTTGGGAAAACGTCTTTGATTCTTTATTATAAACGATAGCAGTAAGGAAAGGACAGTTAATATATAAAAATGTATTCGAATTTCACTGCTGCATTGCGTCATTGTGTCGTTAAACTGGTGCGTTACCTTAACATTGAATCGGAAGGGAAATATATAGCAGTACTATGACCATTTAGCAACAAATAACTTATACCACTGCCATCTGGCGGTCATTAACTGAAATGCGTTCACTTAGCATGGTTTTTATTTATATTATGAGATTTTAAATACCTTCCCGTACTATTTTTAAACATTTTCATCTCCACAAACCTTGTCGTGACAATAACGAACACAACAACAACAACAAAATAAAGAATTGTTCAATTTGATGCAGTCGTTGGGAAGTGATACGCGTACATACATTTCAGCGATTCATTTATACATATATATATATATATATATATATATATATATATATATATATATATATATATATATATATATATATAGACTATAATTTTAGGAGATTTTAAAGACAATTAAAATATATGTCTGGAATTTTCTTGGAATAGCTTCTGAAGTTCTCGTTCTAAATGGATTTTGATTTACTGGTAAAGCGTAACAGATAATAAAAATTGTACTACATCAAAACTATAGTTTTTATTAAAGAACACAAAATATTAATGCGTTTTTGTTGATTTGATCATTTCCGGAATATTCCTTGTTATTGGTCTAAATTGTTTAATATTTACATTTTGTCAAAGGAAGTCATTATTCGTCTACTTATATTCTCCTAGTCATGCAAAGATAACGCAGTTTCAATGTCTCTCATAGCGACTTAGTCTTTTAGTCTTAAAATATTTGACAATCACTTAATGTATACGGTATTCCCCTATTCGTATTCTACCTACATGAATATAATAAAACCGTTTCTATAAATGTTTGTTTCGATGAACATGAGTTAGATAGAAGAACAATCTTAGAAAGAATAATTCGTTGAAGAACGTTTAGAGAGTGTCATGTGAATGCATCAAAGATTCTAAACACGTTTTGAATATCTATTTGCGCCTCCAACATGCTATATCTGTTAAACGATGTAATCAACCGTTGACTGGTTTGGTTGATGCATTCCGGAGGGAGTTCATCTCTGCAGCCAGTATGGGCTTAAGCGTCAGACCTCAGATGGATGAGATGAAATGAGAATACGTTCGACGGGGGGCCGAAACTGGACCGCGGGGAAAGAGCCACCTTAATGGATCCTCAACATAGTCCAAAGATTACATCTCGACGAGGAAGTGCTTGGAACCCACTACGTAGTTCTACAACCCAAGCCCCACAAACGACAACGCCACCCTTCTGCGAAAGCTGAATTTCCAAAGCGCATTCACTACCAGTTTTCGACGACACTTACAACCCTATAACGGACAGTTTGGAATGAAATAGGAATGAAATGAAGGGACAGGAAGTTCGGAGAAAGAAAAAAACTTCCTCAGCATTCGCCTTCAAGTTCTACCTAATGTTTCACACTCATTGATATTTTTAAATTGCATTCAAAGAACATTATACATTAGAATCTATTGCTGCAAACATACATTGCAGATAATTTTAATATTTGTTTAGGACTTCTTTGCCTTTGAAGCACAGGTTTACTCTTTTGTGTATACTGTTTACTCTTGCACATTAATGTCATTCCACGGTTCTCATAACGCATCTCAAAACTTATTGTCTGTGCCACACATGTTTTATTTATCTCCAGTTGAATTGCAACATCTCTGTATAACTTTCTGCACTTAGGTGTGCCAATTATGTACTTGTCATTTTATATCTTACTTGACACTTTTTTCAAATTTTTACCTAACATATGGAAAGAAGGGAAGTTGCAGCACAACTGAATGTCCTTGCATCATAATAAGGTCAACCCAGCAGCATTCATGATCCGATCTGCAGAGGAACGATACACTCTCCGACTCATTTGCTATGCGGTTGTATCCATAGTCAAACTGTGCTAATTTAAGACTTTTCCCCCGATTTCCTCTAAAGTAATAAACATTTTATTAATTCTTGATAAACCAACAAACTATTACAATATTATATTTACAGATGTTCCTTACGTATGTGCGTTTCTTTTAAGAAAATCAGTATTAATATCCCATATAAGAGGATCTTTCGGAAATGATTTACAATTGCGTTGTTTCGAAAATACCTCTCAATCTATGAGGACAATAACTGAAATTAATACACCACGCAGGTGCTAGATGACTGTCGTGAACACTGTACAGTGAAAGGACAGCGCTTATATGTTGTGAAGTAAAGAAAATAAAGGAGGACTACGTGGTTTTGTGGAAGGAAACAGTCAAAAGGTACTCATAAATATGTAACCGCGGTTTGTGGCCAAGGAATTCCTACACAGATGACCATTTACAACTGGATCGCTGGGTTCGCCAGTGGAAGGGAGTCTAGTAGCAACATCGAGATATCCGAGGAACATTGAGGCTGTGTCTGAATTGATTGTTGCTGATAGGCGTTTAACTTTTGATGAATTGGAATCGCAGACAGAGCTCGGTCCTGCAACTCTGCTTACCATTATCCATGACAATTTGGATATGAAAAGGATATGTGCACACTGGGTTCCACGGGACTTGACACAAGCCCAGAAGGAGAACAGAATTGAAGTCTGTCGTCGACTATTGGAAATGAACAATGATGATCCGGATTTTTTTTTTTTTTTTTTTTTGGAGGAACTGGTGGCTGGTGACGAATCAGTGTCACTACTATAACCTGAGAAAAAAATTCACTCAATGCAATGAAAACGTCCTGTTGCTTTATCTGCAGGTAAGCAGATGATCTCCGTCTTTTGGGACACTGGCTTCCATAAGGAACAACTGTCCACAGCAGCGTGTACTGTGACACCCTTACATGACTTAGACGCAGAATTCAGCAACGGTGAAAGGGAAAGTGGTCGAAGCGAGTGCTCCTTCAACACGACAATGCGTGGCCGCGCACCAGCAATGCAACGTAAAGTTGATGTCACTGGGGTTCATTGTTGTGGGCCACACCCACCATATTCACCGGATCTCGCTCCATCTGTTTATGATATATTCGACAGCATGAAGGACGTGTTGCAACAACGAGAAATTTCAGGCAGCTGTCCACGAGTGGGTATTTAGTACCTTCAAACAGTAGTTTCGTGACGTCTCTGGAGAGTATATTGACAGATCCCTACACATGATGAATTCATGTTCATTAATAAATGAGGTACAAAAGTAACTACTGTAAATCATTTCCGAACATTTATATTTAAATTCCCAGATCTAAGCAAAGAATAAAAATCAAAATGCTTTCAGTAAATTAAAAAACTGCAAAACTACCATAAATCACTAAAAAATAATGACTTTTACATAATTCTTTTATTAAAATATGTTTCTCGGTTAGCTAATTCTTCTGATGCTAAAAGGCTGCTGAACAATATAGTTTAAGGACAGAATGCGTTTCGCTGAAATACGCAGATGTCCATAAACTTGCTAGGAACTGTTGTGACCCGGGAAACCCCCCGAAAAGAACCACGGGTCAGAGAGGTCGGGCGCGGATATGAATCTACAACCGAATGCTAGTCCCAGTCAAAACGCGTGAGTCATCTAGCTCGGTTAATCACCTATTATTGGCAGCATGTTTGGTGGAATCTGCGGAATGTCGCCGTATTTTGAACTCAGATCAGACTGCGTCAGAATATGTCCTGAAAGAAGCTATCTTTTCAGAAATCCGCATAGCCAAAAACCATATGAATTAAGGACAGGGGATCCTGCAGGTACGTGGAAACCACAGAAATAAGGGTTCCTGGCGACCAGTTGTTTAAAATACAAGATGACTTCCTAGCAGCCAGTGTCACCAATTCTATATCAATATCAGAAGTATAGCGTCAAATTCACCCTATAGTAAAACAGAACTGATTTTAATGGTTAAATCGGTTCCATAATTTCTCTATAGCATTCTTGTGTATCACCAGATAAATGAAATAACATTTAGAATTACCACTTTGAAAGACAGTGGATGTTATTAATGAATGATTGCTCCAGTATGTAGGAGAAATTAAAAAACACTGAATCACTGTATCTTAAAAAACAAGACGTTGTGGAAGAAATAGGTATGGGACATTTTAGAGATTAATTTCGGTATCAAAACAGATTTTTACTGTCAAAAAAGTAAGCTTAAGACTGGGGGATATTGAAAGAACAAGAAATAGGTGGTGGCATGAGAGAAAATATTTCTCTAAGATGTAAAGGGAGCGGAATGGTAGTGGGGCTTTTCAGCCTGGGCTCTAACTGGGGTTATATATGTTAAAGATTTAAGACGTGAGAAGGAAGCAAAATTCCAATATCTAGGAACAACACCGTTCCTCATTGATCAGCACACTGTGGTCAAATTAAGATAAGGCGAGAACAAATAGTCAACATAATTGGAATAATTTGTTTGAAGAAATATTAATTAGAAAGGTTTTAATTGTAAAAGGAGGAGAAAATATAACATTTTAGGGAACTATGTGGGAAAGTTTACAGAGAAATGATGAAGAGAAGGTAGAGATAGAAGAATTTTAGGCTAGATAAGCGTAAAGAAGGGTAGAGCAAGACAGCCAAAATTAAGATGGTGACCATTACGCTACATTCCTGGAGTTGCGTGTGTATAAGTAATTTAAGAATAGTATGGTTTAGATTAGAGTTGCTACCCATCCGGCCACCAACCAACGTATCCATCTTCTTAACCACATAGTCACCTACCAGATATAATTGCCATGCTAAATGCAGACAACCATCCTGTATATTCAAGTTTTAGAGCAGACTGTTGCAGCTTGGTTGTGCGCCTCACAGCCACGAGTTACCACTCTCTCTCTCTCTCTCTCTCTCTCTCTCTCTCTCTCTCTCTCCCTCTCTCTCTCTCTCTCCTCACTGAGGGCATGTCTGCAATTTGCAAATATGTATCAGTATTAAGGGAAAGCTGTTGACAGGGCTGAATGAAGTGAGACCAAGCACAAGCACTTGTGCTATGGCCTTCGCCCAGTGAGGTATTGGCTATTATACTCTTTCTCTAGCCTGGCTTAAAGGCTATTTGTTGATTATGCACGCGTACTCTTGACTCAGGATGGAACAGAACGTTTAAGAGCCTAAAATTCCATATTTTGATGTTTGTGATGTTTCTCAAGAACGAGATGGCTTCGCGGTACTTGAGAGACTCGCATTTGGGAGGTCCTGGGTTCGATTCCTGGTACCGAAAACTCTGACCTTGCGTTTTTCGTAGTTTTCCTTGGTTGGCAAGGCGAATGCTGGGAACTTTCTCTTGTACCACGATTTTCTTTACCTTAATTTCTATAACTTCGCTTTTCCTTTCAGTTTCAAGTAGACTTAGAGACTGTGCAGTGTCGGTCGATGTTGGGTAGATGAAGCGGAAGCTCGCTCATTGGAAAATTATTTTCAGACCCATTTGAAGTCAGCCTTTTCTGACCCGCCTCAAAGCGGGTTGAGTTCTCCTCGGTTCCGCCATAGGGAAGCCTTGTGTGAGTATCCCGCCGGTGTGACCAGGTCGTCAAGCTTTTAGACGTTAAGGACAACTACGCATCTCTTCGGCCGGCTGGCCGGCCGGCCTGGCTGCGGCGTTTTGCCTCACTCGTTCCTCCTAAGAGTAGTAAAGACAAAAACTCCGCGTTGAGTCGGGGCGCGAGGCGTCTGGTAGGTTTCCTGGTCATTTATTCATCTGTATTACTGAATTAACGTTTAATACAAATGAAGGATACTTCAAAGTCATGAGGGATTTGGTTCGATGTGTAAAGAAATGCTAAAGAGCTGGTGCAGTTTAAAACCGTTTCAGGCAGATTTCGTAGGCTTTAAATTTTCCACCGCTCAGTCACCGAATTTTTAGAAAAAGAGAATTCTCGCCCAATCTGCTCTCTTTGTTATAATTTGGTATAGGCCCGGAACTTCATTCTAGCAGAAATAAACTACTAAAGAGCGAGAAATGTCAGTTACGAATAAACAGTCGTTTCCTTACTAGCATACCTCGTACGTTCTCTTTATTAAAACATTTGATTTGTTCTATTCATATCACTTTTTCTACATCTCTGAAACAAATTGTTGCTAAAGAGCTTGTTCTTCTATCTACTTCATTCTAATCGAGATAAACATTAGCAGAAATGTTGCGTCCTTGTAAGTAGAAGGGGAAATAAGGGAATATGCCATCTAAAGTGGTAGTCAATACATCTGATGTGTTCCATTCACATGATTTTCTCTATATCTCTATAACAAATTGTTGTTAAAAAGCTTACTCTTCTATCTAATTCGTTCTAATCCAGATAAATATTAGCAGAAATGTTGATTTCTTGTAAGCAGAACGTAAATAAGGTTATATACTAGCTCAAACGATAGTAAACTCTATTAAGCTGGTTGTCATGTTGTTTCTTTGCATGACTTGGAATTGAAAAATTCCCGTTTGATAAAAGTTTTAAGTATTTTGAAACTGAAACTAATAAGGAATAATGACCAACTGCAGGAAAATGTGTATGACATAAAGTTTGTGTTTTAACAAGATCTACGCAATTTGTGTAGTACATTTTTGTCTATCTCTTACGGTTTACCAGTTGTGCAAAATTCAGTAAAATTGATCCAAAGTGCAGTTGAATCATTTTATACCACTATTCTTAACAATAAGTCCTGTTTTGAAAAAATTAATTTGGGAGGGTAGTTCCGTATCACTATAGCGTTTACTCGATTGCGTATGGTGGATTAGTGACATTTTACTGACTAATCTTTGGTGCCCACCAATGAATTGGACTTTTAAGCTTATTGTGATTTTAGAGTATACTAATACATTTTAGATGCATAAAATCATGTGAAGTCTATATATTTAGTAATCTAAAACTTTATTTTTAATGTCTATTTAGGTAATTCTAAATCATATTTTAGATGCCTAAAATAGCTCCTAGATACCTGTATATTTGAGATGTATACTTAAATAGATTTGGGCGTTGTGGTGCATACATTTCCATTTACAACAGGTCTCCAAAATTAATTAGCATAAGGAATACTACATATTAGACTACCAATACTTCCAAAAATTCAAAAAGTTTTGAATGCTTTTTTACTTTAAAACAAAATAAAAAAATAACCGTTATTTATATTTTAACGCCTATATTATGTGAAATATAGCATAAATGCATGCTACAGCACATCCAAATATCGTGCTCCATTTTTTGCACTCTCTGTCAGATTTTTAAACCTGGAGAGGACGCATGGTTGACACCTGTCACTCAGTGGTTTCTGTTTTTATTTGTATTTATTTTTAGCTTTACAATTTTTCGCGCCTAGTACCTTCCTAAATTTCACTGCCAAATTCTGGTCTCAATTGTTTTGGCAACTTCAACATTCAAGACTAAAAGCAGAAGCGTAGTGCATTCACGGAATAGTTTATCAAATGGAGTTTCTGCATTTGTTCTCTCTTTTTGTAAAACTGTTCATGTTTACTGAATATCAATCCAATGCAATTGTGTTGTTTCGGATATACAAAAGTTTAACTGTACCAATGGGATTCGGATTTAATAATTTTGTTTTAAATTTCACAAATATGGATGTCTTAATAGGTGAAAGAGGTTAAGAATTTCACCTGATTTAGGTGCTTTTTTTCTATCTACCTTAATGATGTAATGGATAAGCAGGTAGCATAGTTAAACTGAAAATAGTGTCTACTAGAAAATGTCGAAAAAACGTTAGAGGAGATTCTTTCTTCCAGTAAGTTTTTTTTTTTTTTTTTTTTTTTTTTTTTATTGTTTCATTAACTTTATGGTCATACCATATATTCACTGTAGGTTATTGCCATAGGTTAATCATTTTACATCATTGGACACACACACAGACACACACTTACTCTCACATGCTTACTTCTAGACTCTGCAAGGGTTAGGGAATAGTTCAGGTTAAAGAAAAATTCACCGCCACAGCCTGGAATCGAACCCGGTACCTCCGAGTGAGAAGTCAGCTCGTTGACCACTCTACCACGGAGGCAGTCATTATATATTCTAAGAATACTTACGTGAATTCCTACAATTTTACATGTGAACTATGGTGATTGTCAATTGTTTTAAAAGTTTGCCGCTTTTTTAACAATTGAAGTTCGGTTCTCTATGTATGGCCAGGGGTGAAACAAAGACGAAGAGATGCTGTACATTTCGTACACAGATACTGCTGCCCAGAACTTTAAACAACTTTTTACAAGAATTAAGATTTTGCTGACTCATTCCACTTCACTCCCACGGTGTAAAGCCATATCAATAGAATCAGAGTTTTGCAAGTTTTTGAGGCAGATTTAGAAAAGGCCAGGTTGGGCCGGAGGCTACCCTAATTTAAAGTGTCGACAGAATATGGGATGGAGAACGATGTTAAGAATTTGGACAAGCTTTATATAAACACACACACACACACACACAGGCTGTTTCAAAACGACACCAAACGAAGATAGCAGTCGATTAGCTTACACTTTGACTTGTCCGAAACTTGATGTCGCAACTTTCAAGCTCTTCTATTTAAAGTTTTATGTGTGTTTAAAAATCGCACACATTTGGGATTAGGCAGCGAAAGAACAACAGTTGTCATATTAAATAGTCTCAGAACGTGTTATACGAAACACATAACAAAACCCACATGCTACGTTTTCCATTACTAAGGTGACCTGTGCCGCGCCGGGGTGTCTATCAAAATACCCCTACACCACGCGAATGGGACTTTCGCTACCAATCGGCATCTCTCTTGGAGTGGGCCAGGCATATGCCATTTGGTTATGTGCGACTGCCTCATCCATGGTGATTTTATGGCAGTTTGTGTATGTGCCGAATTGAGAGCTGAAAATTGTATTCACGTATCACGTAGGGTATGACCAACAAGGTCCACATCTTCCTTTGGTGTCGTTTTGAAACAACCTATATATGCAGAGGCTAAACTTGTAATTGATTAAATGTGTATCGCTTCTGGAATCCCCACATATATAACCAACATTACCGGCATAAATTAAATAAAATTGAGTTGTATTTATGGACGCTCTTTAACTGTGGATTGCGATTACGGGACAAAGCGGAGAACCCGGAGAAAGCCCTGCACCACTTTATCCTCCAGAAATCCCACATGCAGTCGGTCGGGGTCAAAGCCGGGCCACCCTGGCGAGATGCAAGTGGTCTAACCACTCGGCCACGGCGCGGTCTGTTCTCAGCGTTCCTTTCTATAGTGGGCGTGAAATATTGCTCAATTTTGCTTAGAAGCCACTTAAACCTGCTCGAGGTACCTTTCCGAGTAAAATCTGCGACATGGGGCCAGCGGCTTTACTTCCCTTCCAAAGGAAGCCATGTTAACGGTTTTTACGCCCCAAAAAAATTCATCGTCCTTCGCTGGGTTTGAACTCCTCCGTGGTTACCCCTAGACCACGGAGGACGACTCTACCCGCGTAAATTGCACACATTTGGCATGCAGTTCCAAGAAGTGTGCTGAGATATGGGCACACCATGTATAATTTAATAACAACATAAACAAAATATATTTAATGTAGTGGGCTTACCCTCTTCGCATTTAGGACTGACAGCCTCCTAGGACTTACAAGCGGGTGCCTAGGGGTCAAAAGCCTGTCGGGGAGTCAACGGCACGTAACCACAGAATGAAGAACCTGAAATGAGTGGTCAGCTCGTAGCCAGGCATGAGCGTGAGTAAGTGGGTGATATGAAACGAAAGCGAAATGCATGATAGGAAAGGTGCTGGTGGAGCAATTGGTGGAATGAGCGGCGAGGAAAACCGGAGAAAACCTGCTCAGATGCCGTTTCGTCCACCACAAATCCCACATGCAGGCGCTTCAGATCGAACCTGAGCCGTCTAGGTAGGAGGCGAGTGGTCTAACCACTATGCCAAGGTGCGGTCTTTCTTCATAAACAACAGTAAAAGCGAATTTTGGCCACTTTCAACAATATTTTTCTTAGAAACGTTCTAACTTCATTTTACAGATCTTATAATATACTTCTGCCGTATTGGAGATAAACATTTGTTGAATATATGAACGCCTATATTGTAAATATGGATTTTATGGTAATGTACTGCTAAAGAGAGGTTGAATTTTAGATAAAGCAAAGACCTTTAATGAAACCGTTAGTGAACACGGAATGCCTGGTTCATCGTTATCGTGTTACAAACAATGCATGAACTTGGCGCTTACCCCAACCCTTCGACACGACGCCATCCCTCCCCCCACTGACGTCGCTTTATGGGAAGTTGCAGGACTAACTTCCCCTGCGACGTGTATGTAACCAACCATCTGTCTTTGCCGAAGGAGTGTCCGGCTGGCAGAAGACGAGGAAATGGCCCGGCCAAGTCCAGTGCACTGCAAGTTTTCCACACCACTACCTCTACCGGAAACACCGCACCTACACTTGCTATCCCCAATTTTGAATCGGATAATCAGACGTTAAATTCTACTTGCAGTGGCGTAGCAGTCAATTTCGTTAGCCACAGCGACACCTTTCGTTATTTACATCGCACACGTGACCTACCAGCATCAACTTAATTAAAATGTATTGAGCAGCTTTAGGAACTTTAGGTGCTAAATATTGGCCAAAAAGGTGTAAAAAGGGTGTCCTAAGTTGAAAAAGGTGCGAAAATATGCAAGTTTAGGATGTGAAATATTCATTACAAAATGTGCCTTGGAAAGTTGTACGACAGATTATGACACAATATTCATTAATTTATTGAAAGGTCTCCTTAAAATGACCTGGAACCTTACATCACCAAAATTCTTATCCCAAATATTTCATTTCAAGTATCATCAGTAGAGTTGGGAATTTTAGGTGCAAAATATTGGCCAAAAAGTTGCGAAAAGGATGTCCTAATTTAGTTGAAAATATGCAAAAAAATGCAAATTTTAGATGTAAAATGTTCATTATAAAATATGCCAAGAACAACTGCACGACAAATAATTGCACAATATTCATTCATTTATAAAAAGGTCTGCTTAAAATGGCGTGGAATCTTTCATAACCAAAATTCCTATCCCAAATATTCCAAGTCATACATCATCATAGATTTAGGAATTATAGGTGCAAAATATTGGCCTAAAAGGTGAAATAGGGTTCCCTAATTTAATTGAGCAAGGTGCAAAAAGGTGCAAATTTTAGATGGGAAATATTCCATGCAAAAATGTGCCGAGGACATGTGCAAGACAGAATATGACACAATATTCATCCATTTATAAAAAGATGTGCTTAAAATGGCTTGGAACCTTTCATAGCCAAAAGTTCCATCCCAAATATTTAATTTAAAGTATCATCAGAGAGTTAGGAATTTTAGGTGTAAGCTCTTGGCCAAAAAGTGTGTCCTAATTTAGTTGAAAAAGGTGCAAAAAGGGAAAATGTTAAATGACAAATATTCAATACATTTGCTAGGGACATTAGCACTACAGATTATGAAAGAATATTCATTAATTTATCAAAAGTTCTACTTAAAATGGTCTGGAACCCTTCATAACCAGAATTCCTGTCCCAGATATTTCATACCATGCATCATTAGTGGAGTTAGAAATTTTGAGTGCAAAATATTGGCCAAAAAGGTGCAAATAGGGTGTTCTAAGTTGAAAAGTGTGCACATGTTAAACGTAAAATATTCATAACAAAATGAGCCAAGGACAATTGCACGACAGATTGCGACACCTTATTACTTCATGTATTAAACGGTCTGCTTAGATTTACCTGGAACCTTTCATAACCAAAATTCCTTTCCCCAATATTTCATTTCCCGTACCATCAGTAGAGTTAGGGAATTTTAGAGCGGAAAGGGTGCAAACAGGGTGTTCTAATTTAGTTGGAAAATGGGCAAAAATGAGAAAATTTTATATGCAAAATATTAATTACGAAAAGTGCCAAGCACACTGTAGGACTGATTGTGACAATATATTTACTCATGTATTAAAAGATCAGCTTAAAATAGCCTGGAAGCTTTCATAACCAACATTTCTATCCCAGATATTTTATTTCATATATCACAAGTGTTCGCCACCTGTTGCGCCATATGTAACTTCATTCTTTTTAGGAAACTTTAAATTCATTGGTATATTTTTTATTATTGTTAATATTTTTTTTATTGAAGGTAGACTTCAGTAAAAACTTTGATGCAATATCCCCAAAATCAGGATTTTTGGCCAAGTTCGTATCAAGATTTCCTTTTATTCACTAAGCAAAGGATGTGCTCATTTATTTTACATTTCTGTTTTTAATTTCTATAGAAAAAACATGGAAAACGAAAAAAAACAATAAAAGTGCAAAACGGCGCAGAAAATGAAAAAAGGTACAAAAAGTACTGAAAAAGTAGTTTAAAACTGAAGCCTAAAACAAGGAATATCTCGTAAACGGTTAACTCTACAAAAAATGTATGTGCCATAAATTGTGTATTTTAATGGGATCTACATTTTTGCTGTAGTAGGTTTTTGTCTTTATCTCTTACGGTTTACGAATTATGTAAATGTCATCCAAAATGAAGCGGTCTTCAGAGACTACTCCCAAAAAATTCAGGATGTACTATTCGTTTGTCTAAAAATGTCATAAACATATGGTATTTAAACCAAAATCTTTTGAGCCATTTTTAAGAAAATCAACATCCATGTAAAAGATAGTTGGGAGTGGGGGTATTTTACTGAAAATCTTTGTGTCACATTCTTTGAAGATATGAACTTAAATACCAAGTTTTTTGGTTATGCTGTCCACAGATATACACACAGATCTTTTTGTAAAAACTGATTTTGTTTTGATGCTGAGGACCCTAAAACATGTATTACCGGTGAAATCTCGATATCGAATTTTTGGGTGTAATATAATTCTCTATCTATTCTGTACCTTTTACATACATGCTAGAGAAAGTAATTGTTACATACAATCGAGATTCTAATCCGAGACGCTTACACAATTGCCAGGCGCTCTATCGACTAAGCTACTTGCTGTGACGATATAAAGGTGAGTTGATTTACAGGGAAGCTTCTTTTCTGTAAGCTTTAATGCAAATTTGGACCATGACGCGTATAGAAATGTTAGGAAAGTATGAATAAGCTATGTATTATAAAAATAATAACTGTAGTAGCAGAAGATACAAAATTTGCAACTTCTATTCCAGCCATTTTCCTAAAACATACTGCCACTGAAGCGGTGCCGTATATGAGGACATACGTCATACTATGTGGATGGTATACAAGTCAGACGCAAGATGTTGTGCAATAGTGGCAATAGGGTGTAAAATTTGATCAAACGTTGTGTAAAATTAAAACATTATTTTGTTTCAAATAAAATTATATGAGCTGTAAACCTATAGAAAGTATATTGTTTTTCCTTCTTTGTGCACTCCCTTTTACTGTCAGCCCGAATAACAAAATGCAGTCCGAAAAGTGCCAAGCAATTTTAGTGCAAAATAGGGGGTTTTAAATTATAGTAATAAAATGAGTGCCAAATAACATGGATGAACCTTTATTATTTATTTTTAGTAAACCTTTTGTCTACTGTATGTTATGTATTATAGAATGAGAAATCTTTTCAATATTTTTCTTAAAAATTAAAAACAAAAGAAAATTTTGAAAATAATATTAAAAAGTCTAAAATACTCAATAATTAGACATGCCAAACCTTACTATACAGAAAATTCAAAATAATGAAATGAAAGTACATATAGTTCTTTACTAACTGTTTTAGACTTTTATTTTTTAAAATACAAAAAAAAAAATATATGTTAACTGAAAACTGACAAAATCCACCCAAAAAGCACACACATAAGTATAATACAGCTAATAATGAAAATGACAGAGAGCGATGGGGTGCAAATGTAACGTAGGTTACTGTATAGTTTAGCACTTCTGTTGTTTTTGTAGTATTTAACGCCCGCTTTAACTACTTATGGCACCGCAGGCGGTGACACTGATGATACATGAATGAAGAAAGAGCACCGGTAGAATGCGATGGCGGGGAAACCGGAGAACCCGGAGAAAACCCGCCCCAGCGCCGCTTTGTCCACCGCAAATCTCACATGCAGTCGCTTAGGAACTTCTGTTGTTCCGTAGCCGAATGGATAATTCACGTTGTTTACGTCATCTGGTTACACCTCTGTAAATCCATTATGATAAGTACGCTGATTATTTGAATGCGTACGAGGGCATTTATCGTGTACATTTTTATCGCTGGAGCTAGAATCTATATTCTCCTCTCTTGCATCGATGTCAGAAACACTTTCATGAAGGTCTGAAAATTCAAAATCACTTTCTTTCTACTAATACATCGCGAACTACAGCTCTTATTTCCTCTTCGGTTCGTAATCTTTTGCTAAACGACGCCATTTTTCAACCAATATAAACAAACACCGGCTTGAGAGATTAAATTTGGAGTAATTTAGCGCTTTGGAATGTAAAGTTAATGCCCAGGAATGCTCCAGATAACCATTTTCTATGGGTATGGCATAGAAAGGATAGAGACTTTCCCGCTGGAAAGACTTATGAAACTTACAAACTTAAATGGTGACTCAATTCTCGCACAATTTTCGGATCACGATTGACCCGTGATTGGCACTAAAAGGGTTAACTATCAACTAACAGAAGCTATAGATGGGTAGGCACTTGCTTACTAATAAGTACTCCCATCTTTAAATCTTGTTTTCTCGTAAAATTTTTCCCAACATTTTTTCATACTCAAAGATTCCACACGACTCAATTTTTCAATAATTAATTTGAAAAGTTTTATAGTAACTCTCTAAAAGCCATTGAAGTAAATTGTCATATTGTTTTTTCAAAATAATGCTCCCAATCTGCTAAATAAATTATTAAATTTTGAAAAATCAGGATCTTTCTAGAGTACAAAAGGTAATAATTTGCCTTCAGTAATTAGGGCTAATATAATATAATAGATCTATTTGTAAACACATTTAATGTAAACCTAGAGTTTATTATTTGCATATTTTAAAAAAAATGCATAATGTGCCTCATTTTATTAGAACAATGCATTTAGAAAATAAAATTATTATTTAAATAACCATGCAAGCTAGGATTTTGGTAATAGACGCAAACATATCTATTACTGTGCATAATAATTAGTATAAATTTCAATAAAATATCTAAAATAATGTGGATTTTTCAAAGTTTACAGGTACATCACCTTAATTCTGCACACACGTTTGTTAAATTATTAATTTTCAAATTTCAATATTGCATCCAACTCTCATTTAAGATCATTCTTATCTGATAAATTATAGTCAGGAAGTGCAACTATAAAACGGTATGGAAACTTTTACCTTAAACCAAAGTCAATTTGTACTTTAATGGGCTACTTTGACCCAACTTTGGAAGAGATATTAATTTGTAAATGTGCATATCATTTTATGTTGTATTAATTCTGAAAATCTGAATGAATGCTCTGATATTTCATAGAAGTACTCCAATTTTGGCATATCTAGTCATTTTGGGATTATGCAATTTCAATGCCATGAGCAACACCATGAAGATCCAAATCTCAAAACTACTGCATTTCCCCTGTTTTGAGCTCCCTAATATATGAGAGTAATGATGTATTATGTACACTTCATACTGGCTAAAATACGCAGTCTTTCCCGTGTTTTGACGCTTTATCCTTTCTACATTTAGCCTTACGTTGCTCTTCCAATAGCCGTGCTTTCTTCAGATGTATTTAGAAATTATTAAACATCACTCTGAAACAAATGGTTCATTATAACTCAGAAAACTACAATGAGAAACAATATACAACAGCACGGTTCAACAGCCACAAGTGCTACAGTTTTAATGACAGTTCATTCTGAATGCAGTTATGACTTACGCGTTGTCACATTTGGGGAGACTCGTCGCTATTTAGAGAGAAAAACTCAGTTGGGAAGAAGTAATACCATTTTAAGTAACGTCAACATATCCTTCATAGTAAGCATCATACATAAAAATACTAAAAGAATAGGAAGAAGTGGTACTTCATCTGGTTTTATGATCTTGCTTTATCCACGCCCACTTTACGCTTTTATAAGTTATCAGCATTGCTTTTTTGCTTATTAAACATCGCAAATTTCCCATAGAGAAGGAAACACAAATTGAGAAACTAAACATTATAATAAATTAATGTCCGAACATCGGAATATGCTCATAGAATATGTGGATTTTAATATCGATTTGTCTATTACTCTGTGTTAGTAATATTTGAGCGGCTTACTACGATTATACTAAATCTTTTTGTAATAATATGAATCTTAATAAGGTGACAATGATAAATAAGATGTATTATGTGTGTTTTGCAATTATTACAATGTAATATAATGCAGTTCAAAATGTTGATAGACTATCAACTATGTGATTATTTCGCCTTTGCCTTCGTTTAAGTATAGCAGCTGTTGTAGTTATTTGAGTGTTTTATTACTCCATGATCAATTTCTGTTATTGGATTAACGAATAATATGTAAACTCGCTGCTACATTGTTATTTTGAGAGATCGTGAAAGCCTAAGTAGGTAATTAGTTTTCTTATTTGGCATTGTTCCAGCTATTACGACAATCGCTTATAAATATATAGATGGTTTTGCGAGCTTTTGTATGCATTGCAAGAAATTAAATAATTAACCTTATGAAATGGGAAGAAACTTCGAATTCTAAGCTAGACAGTAAGTTTTACCTTGTGTCAAAGATCATCTGTGCCAAGTTTGGTCAAAATCGGTGCCGCAGTGTAGAAGCCTATAAAACGTCATACATGCATATATATATATATATATATATATATATACACACATACATGCATACATAAACATGCATACAATCTTACAAATTAAGATGTTATGTAAAATAGAATGAAATTTTAAACTCTATCCAATATGAAATACAAAGAATTACTATTGTCGTGTAATAAGGGGATCTAAAATTGGGTAAATCTAGTATTTTGGAGGTTATAGTGTTCATAGTGTTGAATTGTCATAATTCCAAAATTAATAGATTTCTTCAAATATTGAGCTTCTCTCTGTAATATGATTAAGGGCCAAATTAGCTCCAGTTTATATTAAAAGGCTAATGTTGTATTATGGTAAAACTTCATGGCTTTAATTTATCATGCAAGACTGATCTTGAATGGGAGTTTAATGCAATATAAAATGTTAAGTTTAATTTAAGAAAAGGGTGTTCAATACTGTACCATAGTATAGCGCCATCCCTTGTATAGGACCTAAAAAAGGAGAAATAAATATATTATTCGATAATTTTGCAATATTTGACCGAAATCTCAGTGCCCGAGTGTAGGATAAGAGTTTTAAAAATAACACAACAATTCTGTAACTCTGTGCTAATCACTGGTATATATTTCAGTTAGAAGGAATGCACGTTTAGGTTTTATTGTTGTGATTTTACATGAGACTGCACTGAACCACACTGGACAATCTCTGCTGTGTATAGCCCTTCTGGTCTTTATATTCAGATTCGTAAATAAAGGAAGCGCCACAGAAAGAGGAGACACAAAAGGAAGCATGAGGAAGTGAGTTAATGGGAATGGGGGACACTACGTTAGTGCGCTAAGCGTCTGTTGTTAAAGCTGGAAGCTCTTTAACATGAACAATGCTCGGGCTACCGGACGAAGCTGCACTAAAAGACCTAGAAACACCCCCAAGAACTCGATGCTTTAATCTGTTTTGAAGCCCCACTCCACTATCTCTGTTCACATCGACCGATCTGAGGACTTTATGGGGGACCATGAAGGAGGACTAGGTGGTGGTTTATTGCCTCTGTATACTTGCCATTCTGGCATATTCTCAACCCACGGAAATTTAAGTTTAAATCTCCCCCTTTTTTATCAAAGCATATTTTGTGTAGTTTGGGGAAGCTTTTATCAAAACAAGCGGACAGGCAGATTTTTTTCCGCTGTACCTCGGATCCTTTTAAATCTGGAATAGTTGGTTTACAGGCATTATTGACGGAAATTCTATTCCACGTGTTAGCCTTGAAAAAGAAACACGTAAAGAAGGAAAGGTATCCGATGACCTGCTTTAGAATGAAGCAAAAAAATGCTTCTTTTTCCAACATCATGAAAAAGCTTTTGCTAAAAACACTCGCGTATGATTATCTTTGTACCAAACCCGAGATGGATATCTCGAGCCAAGCTATATTGTTGAGTGGTGAATGATTCTTTGCAGAGGTTTTCTTTCGCCATTTATCCTGGGGATTACCTAACATCTGCTGCAGCTCTCTAAAAGCAAGAACTTGGTGTGTTTAGGCTTATCGCGATATCAGATCGTTTTACCTTATATTGGTTAGTGTGCTGTGAAGGTCTTTCATTTCCTCTTGAGGTTTGGTTTAGAGTTACGCGTCACAATAGTGTTCTTTGATAACAACCGTGAATAATTTCCTTTTCAGCACTCCTTCAGATGGTTTTCTGTTAGGTTTCAAACATAACAACACTGTTTTAATATGTTTATACATCCAAAACATATAAAACTTGGTAGCCAAACGCTACCACATAGAAAATGTAAAAGCTCTAAACTATAATCCAGTCAACTATGGTTAATAGAATGTAAAACAGGCCATTTGTGTCACTAGATATGCAATTATTCCCCATCTCATTTTGGTAACATATTTTATTTGTGTTTACATCCTAAAATTATCTGTTAAGTAAAACAGAAAAGATGGTGATACTACAATCAAATTGTTGGTAGAAAAGAGCACCATAAATTTTCCAACTTTTTTTTAGGAAACGTTTATGCCACTTTTCATAAAGGCTTATAAATTTACCCAAAATATTATACATTTATTAAATGAAGAAACACCTGATCTCTAAAACGTTCAAATTTCATTTTAACCAAGCAAATACCGGTACCTTCTGGTGTCCTTCACAGTGATAACTTTAACCTTTGTCTCCGTATCGAAGCTCTCATATATTTTAAATGTTATCCATTGTAATGTCACCTATAAATAATCCTTCACCCCTTCCTCTAGAAGGCTGAATTATATTGTAATTACTGATTTAGCCTTTTCTTCAGTACCAGTAGTGACGAAACTCTATTAAAGAGATGGTATGCGACCCGTCCCTCTATTTTACAAGTGTTATAACATGGTTCATTGGTTTGTGTTTATATCTTCGAGCTGTTTTCAGGTGATATTTGCTGGGAGGAATCAATGTTTGGTTACTTGAAGGTGGAAAGCTTACGAGGGGGAAAAAACACTATGGCAATCTAGGCAAATTGGACAACTTCTATGCATGAAAATGTGCCTAACTGCCAGACTTGAGTTCCATCGATAAGTTACAGATATCAGGTTATTCCTCGTTGTTCCCAAGTCCCTGTTTCAGACGGTTCAAGAAATGAACTTCGTTGACTTCACGGTTCGTGTTGTAACTGTGATCGAAAGTGTTTATGAAACAAAATTTAGCTATCGTAACAGGAAATTCCATTTTTAAAAGATTTCAATTAATTCTGACGAATTTCAAACTTACGGTAATGCATCTGTGAAATTTGGAAAATACTTAGTCTATCTAGTAGATATTTATACCAGTTGTATGACGCAGTAACAATTATGTTTTTCATTGTTTATAAATTTTGTTATTTAAATGATGCTGAGAATAATAATAATAATAATAATAATAATAATAATAATAATAATAATAATAATAATAATAATAATAATAATAATAATAATAATAATAATAATAATAATAATGCGTTTTTGAGAAGGTTTGCATTAAAAGTTCATGTTTTATGCAAAATGACTCTACAAATGGATCTATTACAACACAGGTTTTATATTACGAACTTATAATTGTAGAAAAATGATTACTTTTTGTATGTTCCAATTTTTTTTTCAGAACTTAATAATTTATTTCTCAAAATTGGAGCATTCTGGCCAGTTTCTTTAATGCACTTTTTAGGGGCAGTATAAACATTTTGAAACAAATTGGGAACAATTGCATTGTGTATAGTGTTTTGAGAACAGAAAATCACTTTAAAATAGGGTCTGCGGGAAAGGAAGGTTTAAAATTGGGCGTGCCTATTAATAAACAGGTGCGTCAATTTATTATCTCAGTTAATTGGTAGTTCAAAAGTGTCAGGTAGAAAACACTGACATATTTTCCGAAGGTATAGAATTCATATTATTATTATTATTATTATTATTATTATTATTATTATTATTATTATTATTATTATTATTATATTACGAATAAATTATGTTATAGGTAATTTTTCAAAAAATTTGGTCAAAACTCACAATGTTGTATTTAGAAAACCTAAGTTTCTCTTACGTAACACAGCACGGCTTTAAATTTATTTTGGATACTTTATAGTTTTTAAGTTACTACATTTTAAAGCTGAGGTTTGATGCACTATGCCAAGTGTTTCACATGGTTAAAAATCTGCCTTGTATTTTTCACAAGACTTTCTCTGTCACTATCGCTTTTTGCGTATGTCTACTCATTATTCTTGCGAAAGCTTATTTTTCTATTTACTTCATCTTAATTCAAGATACCTAAGCACTCTGATATTATATGTCTTGAAGGTATTCCTTTTTCTTCTTATTCTTCTTCTTCTCCTCCAAGTGTTCTAATACTCACAGGACTTACAAGCTAATGCCTGGGATTCAGATGCCTGTTGAGGAACAGCGGTCTATGATATAATAGGAATATCCAGGTTTGGAGATCAACCCAATGTCTGGTATGAAAACGAGGAAGAAGATGGTACGAAATAGATTACCAGAATGGAGCAATTGTAGAATGAATGGCGTGGGAAACTCCGTCCGGACCCCCTTCGTCTACCTGAAGTTCCACATGCGGTCACCTGAGACTAAACCCGGGCCACCGTGATGAGAGATTGTAGGTAATCCAAGGGGGAATCGATTGTCAAATGTTGAAACCGGGCCCTGAAACTCTAATCTCTGATTGCTGTATAGAGTGGCAGATTTGCAAAAATGGGATTTGTTGATCTCTATGCGGAGCCCAAAACATTCCAGGAAATGACTAAACATGAACGACTTAGAATGTACAACTTGTACGGAGAATATTTTAGTTTTGGACATTATAATGCCGGCCTAATATATTTCTTAGAATTTTGACGCATGAACTATAGACGAAGAACCAGGTGGCCCAGCTGCATCATATTTGACGTGTACAGATGTCTTTTCCTGCGCTAAAAGAGTTGCTGAACTCAACGGGGACATTTCAAGTTAAAACCGGTAAGTGGGGAACTGGCTGAGCAACCTCCGTTTTACCACTCTTGCTTATCAGCGTTGCCGGTGAATCGGTCACGCTCAACGAGAAAAATTAATACAAACATTTGTGTACATTTCCTTCCCCCTCCCCGCCACGGCCAAGCGGTTAGACAACTCGCCTCTTACCTAGACGGTCCGAGTTCGATCCTAAGTGATCGCATGTGGGGTTTGTGGTGAACAAAACGGCGCTGGGGCGGGGTTTCTCCGGGTTCTTCAAATTCCCCCGTCATCGCATTCCACCGGTGCTTCAACTTCATTCCATGTACCATCAGTAAAACACCATCAGTTAAACGCCATACAAAAAAAAATCCTTCCCCGAAACTGTTCGTGCTGAGCAGGTATAGAAAATGATTTAAGGTGATGTAAATCTTAGAGGCGGTTATTCAAGTGGGGGGAGGATATTCTTGAAAATGTTCGTGTCACACCCTTGCAAGATACTAAACCTAAATAACAAGTCTAGTATACAACCAAGTGTTCGTTTTCAGTTATGCTGTCCATAGACGCACACACACATACCTTTTTCTATTTTTTTATATTCACGAGTCCTCAAAGCATGTATTTCCGGTGAAATCTCGGTATCGAATTTTTTGGTGATGCAGATTACATTCTCTACACAATAGAGAAAGTAAAAATGGTCAGAATATTGAAATTACCTAGAAACACTGTTTAATGTTGCGCATTCGTGTGGGATGAAGACGAATGTGAAAATGTTTAGTCGTGAAGTGTACTGTTCCAGGATGCTGTGTCCAGACCAGTTTGTTTGAGATTCATCACCACTGATAAGATCTGTCTCAAAATTGATCCTAACCATCTAACATGCATGTGTAAGGGTTACAAAGGAATCTACCGTGTTTGTACGATAGTATGAAGTCGGATATTGCAGATAGATAAATCGAGATGCCTGCCAGGACAATGTACGCTAATTCAAATTTTGAATCACGATATCTAGCGGCAGGCGGAAAACATAGGGAAAAATCTTTGCCCTGGAGTTTGCAAACATAAAATCTATCTATATACCGATTTCTATTTGGCGTTTTAAACCACGTAAGAATTCATTGAGGCCGCGCCGTAGCTGAGTGGTTAGACCGCCCGCCTGCCACCTATACGCCAAGCGTCCGTATTTGGGATTCGTAGTGGACGAAGCGGCGTCTGGGCGGGTTTTCTCCGTGTCCTGAGATTTCCCCCGCTACTCATTCCACCAATTGCTCCATCATTACCTTTCCAATCACCAATTTCGCTTACATTTTATATCATATATTCATGCCTGGCTATGGGCCAACCCCTCGTAACAGATTCTCCATTCAGTGGTTTCATGCCGTTGGCTCCCCGACAGGCTTCTGACCCCTAGGAATTGGCTTGAAAGTCCTCGGGGGATGTCAGTTCTACAAATACGGGAAGGGTAAGTCGAATACAATTTTTTTTATAGTGTTTAACGTTGCCGATCCCGGTGGCCGCGCTCGCTAAAGTGTCTCGCTTTGGCGCTTCGTGATGTGCAAGATCGTGGGTTCGAGTCCCGCCTTGGGCATGGGTGTTTCTGTGTTTGTAAATGTGTCTATGTTTGTGTATGTATGTGTGAAAGGAAAACTTAAAAGAATAAAAAGGTCTACTAAGGAAATATAGGAAACTGGAACAAATGGAGAAAAAAGAAGAAAAAAAAAACGTCCGCTTTAACTACTTATGGCACCGCAGGCGGTGACACTGATAATACATGAATGAAGATGGAGCACCGGTGGAATGCGATGGCTGGGGAAACAGGAGAACCCGGAGAAAACCCGCCCCAGCGCCGCTTTGTCCACCACAAAGCTCACATGCGGTCGCTTGGGATTGAACCCGGGCCTTCTAGGTGAAAGGCGAGTGGTGTAACATGCTATTAGAGCAGAACTTGTGTTATTAGTTGCTTCCTAAGTAGAAGGGAAATAAGGGGATACAGTAGCTAAAGGGATTGGCAAATCCGTGAAACAATTGAAATTCGCTTCTCTTTGCATGGGCAGGAGAAACAAAAGAGATATGAAACAAAAGCTGACTGCCCATTTGAAAAAAGTTTAAGTAATTTAATATTGAAACCAATAACAAAGAATAACTCGGAAACGGTTAACATTTAAATTGAACTTTATTTATGGACGCCCTTTAGCTACTGTGATTCTCAGCGTCTCATTCTATACTGGGCGTGAAAGACCGCTTAGTTTTGCTCAGAGGCATCTTTATCAGGCTTGAGGTTCCGATACGTGCCGTAGATCTATGACACGGGATCAACGGCTGTACTTCCGTTCCGAAGGAAGCCATTTTAAGGGTGTTACGTTCGAGAAAAGACTATCGCCCTCCGCCGGGTTTGAACCCGCGACCTTGGGAACCAGAAGCTAACATGTTACCCCTGGACAACGAAGGATGATGGGAAACGGTTAACCCTACAAAAATGCACATGCCGTTAATTGTGTGTTTTAACGAGATCTACATTTTTATAGTGTTTTTTTTTTCTATCCTTTACTGTTGACCAGTTACACAAAAGTCATCCAAAATGAATAGGTCTTTAGAGGCTATTCCCAGAAAATTCAAGATATACATTTAGTTTTTCATGAAAATATCTTAAATCTATGGTATTTTAATGAAAACTGCTAGGACTATTTTTTGAGAAAATCATTTTATTTTAAAATGTAAAGGATAAATGGGGTGGGGTTTTTCTGAAAATCTTCGTGAAGCATTCTTGGAATATGCTGAACTTAAATACCAAGTTTGGTGTTTAACTGACTTTTCGTTTTTGAACTATGCTGTCCACACACACACACACACACACACACACACACACACACACACACAAACATACACGCACATGGATGTAGCTTTTCCTGTAAGTGCTTTTTGGAATCAGAGGACCCTAAACCTATATTTCCGGTGAAATATCGGTATACAATTTTGGGTGCAATATAATAACTTATCTACCTACCATGTATACGCTCATACACAGCACTCAGTAGAGAAATTGAAAAGGGTAGAAACAAGACTAGCGCAGTCAGCTTATATCAAAATTAAGTCATCAGTGTATTCTACATCTCTTAACCTCAATACATAAAACATTACAGCATTATTCTAAATTTATATAAATTGCTCCACATATTCCATATATTTTCAAAGCCTATTATGTCTGTTTTTGTTTTTATGCAACATTTATTTTCTTGGAATGCGTTCATAAGGATCCTACTCTCTTGTACTTTAATATTGTTTTGTTTTGAAATATGGGTGACATCTACCTCACAGAATTGTTTATTGTTTTCCAGACTGCAAGGAGCTACCTTTTTTCACTGAGTATATTCAAAATCTTCTCGTTTGGATTGAGAATTTGACTTCTGCTTGGCAAACGCTTCGTTGTCTTCAAATTATTGCATTATTATTTGAGATTTACAGGACACAATTTCCTGCTATGAAGCGTTTCTTTCCAGATATAATACACTGCTACATTTATATATGTTTTTTCTTAGGCTTCCGGCACCTGTGTTTTCCAATTATATGCAAAGTTTACCCTCCATTACGCCCATTTATTCCATTTCATTTTTACACACATATTGTGCTTCAGTTGCAGTACACTCAAAGACAATAAAAATACGCATGGCACTGTGATTTTACTGAAAATGTGAACGTTTGACGGGAACTTAAGTCTTAAGAGATTGTCATTGGTGCCATTCTCGTACAACATACCACGCGAGTAAGAAAAGGCAAAACCGATTGGGCGATCAACTCTTTTATCCCTCACCTCCCTCCGTCAAAACATTAAATTAGTGTGTTAATTTTTTCTGCTACGTGCACGAATTCGAACTTCATTATGAAATGCAGAGAAAAGCGTAATATAGTTTTGTATCTCCGGGTAAGAGGGGTGGATTATGTCCAACCAGAAATTTTAGGGATCACTAGATCGTAGCTCAGAGTTTCATTTGTCGCAAGTTAGGTTCACGCCCAACCCTTCGGTAACGTGGCCTGTCCAATATGCTTTTACGAGCATAGCAAATAGGTGAAAGATATGGACGGGTCAACGAAAACACCCTTCTTACTATAAGTATTTCCAGACGTATTTTTAATGTCTTTGAGTGTACATAGCGCATATTCACCTAACATCGCCGTACTTCGAAAGGTGATAGGGAATGAAGTGATGTGGAATAAGGGACCGGAAATGTTCGTGATATAGGAAACACCACACCAAAATTTTCCTGGCAACAAGGTCTCCTATTCAGGAAACCTCAAAACGCGTATTTCTGGTGAAATCACAAATCTGAATGTTGGATGTTGTTGATAAGGAGTACAGAAACCAAAACTTAATAAAGTTTGTATAACAAGTATATAAAAAACTTTACGGATTCAGTCGTACTGCGTTCATTAATGCAAATTCTAAATATGCTTAGGAGTTTAACAAAGATACTGACAGCAATGAATTCTCAATTGAGAAACAATAATTCATTAGAGAGGAAGGTATTGGGGTAGTGTAGTTCTTCAACTGCAAAACCCGAAAAGTGGTACGAGGAAAACAATGCCGGATGCTTCCAGGACACAGTCAGACAGAGGAAAAAATGCCCACATTTTTCTAAAGAAAAAAAACACTTTTAATGTTTCATAAGTTGTATACCTATTATAAATATTCAAACTTTCATATTATATTGAAGTTAATATGGAGACACCAGGCCTTTAGAAACGCTATTTGGATTTTTTTCGTAACGCTTCAAGAGGATGACCTATAATGTAGATAAAATGAATCCCTGAAAGAAAAGAATAAAATAAAAATACTGGATAACCAGAAAGCTAGACAGCCACATGCATGCCAACAAGTAGGATATAAAACAATAAGTTACTGCAACTTGGGTTGTACGAGTACTAAATACAGAAATGGATTATTGGAAATGATCCTGATTTTTCATCTTTTAATACTCTGAGCAATTTTATCCAGAGAATATAAAACTAAAATATGCGATATCTAAATCATGGGCACAAAATACTATGTTGTTGATTAAGTGAACATATAATTCACAAAAAATACACATATTTCAATTAGGTAGGTATTAATTAATTTCAGAATACAAAAAATCTAGCATATGGAGGATCAGCCTAAGATAGATCCCCAAATAGATAAGTAAGGTGGTTCCGAAAGGAAACATTAAAGGAAAGGACAGATTAAAGGGAGGAAATATAAACGTACAAAGTTTTTTTTCTGTGTAATACTGACAGTTGCATTGACTAGGAATACCGTTCTACATATAAAACCTTCATGTTTTCTCAAGTTTTAATGGTTGCCTATATTTGCTTTCTAACGACACTAGTGAGTCAACTGGTATAAAATGGCAGTTTTTAGGTTAGAGTTATCTCTAAGTGATTCACAAAATGTGCTACTATCATTTCAGTGCAGTACAGTAGTTAATACTCTAAATCTTATTTCACTTTATGCTATGATTTTAGATCCTTTTTCGGTCAACACTGATCTCTAGACATTACGATAGTGGTCAACCCCTTGAGTAAAACAAAGAGAGATTTTGTTTTTTTATGTTTTCTTTTATATAGCCCCCCTTTAATATCTAATGTCATATCGAGGGCTATGCTTTAGAAACAACTCGTTGACTGTAGATTCCTTAAGTTGCATTTTCTAAAACCATTTTATTTTCTACAACCACACACACATTCACTCTCACATTTATACTTCCAGAACCTTTGGGGAATAGGAAATATTTCGGGTTAAAGAAAGATCCCCGGCCTAAGCTGGGAGACGAACCCGGGACTTGCGGGTATGAAATCGGTTCGCTGACCACTCGACCACAGAGGGAGTCGAGAGAATATTTGTACCATGCCTTGCGAATCATCTACTGTGCACTACGCAACCAACTGCGCGGAAAACAAGGACAGTGCTTTGGCTGTATGTAACATTTTGCGTTTGAAATAGTAATCCAAATTTCATTGGTAGAACAACTGCTCTATTATGTCTCTTGCATTAGTATTTATACTTTGGATCTGAACACATATATATATATATATATATATATATATATATATATATATATATATATTCATAGGTTTGTTGATAATTAGTAATCGTAACATGAATAATTACAAAAAGTATGATAATTATTAAAACATTAACTTAATAAACCACATGCTTGGTTCATACCATTGAATTGCATTGTATCGCCAGAAGTATGACACTTAATTTGTTACGAAAACGTTCATATTTATTGCAAGGAATATGAGAAAGCATTCTTTGTTATAAATTGGTATCAAACACAATTTGAAAGAAAGGTTTTTCTCTCTGGTAACTCTCGTACTCACTCGCATGGGTTGGTAATGATACTGAAAATTGAAATTTCTGAGTGCAAAACTTTGCCAAGAACTAAAAATTTATTCTGAAACATTCTATAAATAAGGAAGATTCATCTTAGGTAGGTATAAACGTAGGAGTTGATGATTTGCGTGTTGGATTGCTTTCTGTTCCTGACAATATAAACGGACACACAATATGACGTGTTTACCCATTGCATGCATGGAGAAGTCCTGCTTGCTTTGCCAAAAAATCAAGCATGTTAGTAACACCTGCAATAGCGTGTTTAAAAAAAACGAACACATATTTCCCAACTGGCTCTCATACTCTTAAACATAGCGAAATCATTATTATTGACCTTAATAGATGCCTACTTGCCCTATCAGTTAACAGTTACTGAAAGTAGGTATACACCTAGAAAGTATGTAAAAAACATCGTGAATTTGCTCTCGATTTTATCGCACATGTGTATTTAAACTCCTGCTGAGAACATTTAAAGTTTGGCCAAAAAATTCACATTAAACACTTATCAAAATTCGTACACGACACGATATTGAAGTCAATAAATGAAGAGCTGCTCATAGCTGTGAATGCAAATAATTTAATTAAGTGTCGCAGAAAAGTTCAAACAATATTATATCAACCTTACAAGTAAAACATTCTCTCTTGCCTGTCATAAGAGGTTATCATAACCACAGTAATTAAAGAGTCTCTGTCCCTTTTGGACCCTGAAGAAGAAACTACAGAAGAGGTACGTCAAGCCCATTGAGTGGTGTGTTGCTCTGTGTAGTGCAGAAAGTTTTACATTGCGGCGAGGTGAGAAAAATGACTGGTACCATTTGAAAAAATGGAACTTAAGAAATGAGGAGAGAAAACGTGTCATACTGCTTTAGAAAAAAGTGGGTGTTTTAAGAACAGTGCTCAAAGTGATAAAAGAGTGAAGCATTTTCGGTGTATTCAATGAAAATAAAGCGCTTCTAAAGAAATATACAGGAAGGAATGGATAAAAGCTTCGAGGAAGAGAAGTATATATTAGATAACAAGATAAGTTGCTGCTCTGTAGAAACGAATCGGGAAGAGTGGAGGAGACAAGGTTTAGTTTGACTCGCCTCGGGATACTAAGTTATTCATTGAAAATATGGTTTCAGCTTCTTAAAGTATATTATTCACTAATATTTATTAGTTTTTTACATTACTTAGGAATAGGGTATTGTAGCGGAGGAGAACACCTCGCACATTGCGACACCATATTGGATATATTGTGGTTAGACCCTCCGGGAGGCACGGATGAAGTGAAGGAGCCATAGGCTGCCGCAGACCGATAGTCTACAGAAACGCGCAGAATTGTCTAACATTTCCAAGCTTGAACACCTGCGCACTATTAAGGAGCAATCCCAGCTGGTCGGCGTAATGATCCTGGCAGATAAGACAGGTGTCTGGCGTTTATTCATTATTTTTTCATACAAGCCGTGTGTAGAACCAGACTGAAAAATTATTTGCCATAACCGGGATTTGGACCACGGATCTCCCGATCTCTAGCCGGTTGCTCTAACCACTGAACTACCGTGATAATATGCCAGCACAGCATTAAATTCCTCAGCTGACTCGCATATTTACCGGTAAACCACAAGGTGATTTCAAAGTATTTTGAGATAACATAACCAAATAGCAACCTATAATGTCGTAAGTACTTTTAAGTCCCGAGCTTCATGCATAGTTTAACCACTTAACACCAATTGACCTAATACTAGGTCCAACTTGTGTCATACAGACGACTTATGTGCAAAAGCAATTAATATCAGCTGACCTAATTGTTGGTTAAACTACGACGCCGGACTTAGGGTCCTTACAACATTGTAGGTCGCCATTGAGGTATGTCATCTCAAAATTTGAGATCATCTTGTGATTTACAAGGAAATATACGAGTCAGTTGGGAAATTGAATGCATTGTTACCATTTTGTCATATTTGCTCAGTGGTTAGAGCAACCGGCTAGAGCCAGGGAGATCCATGGTTCAAAACCTTGCTGTGGCTTTGAATTTTTCAGTCTGACTACCTATCGAGGTTTCTTTGGCGTTCATGGGGAGAAATCTATACAGAACACAAGTAGCTGCCTCATCTTTCCCGACCTTCCGACACGCTAAAACTGAAAACACATGTGAAGCACGGAAGGGAAATGAAACGGGAATAAATGAGGGAAAGGAGAGTCGTGGTAGAATACATTACCCAAGCTTTCGCCTTGGCGACTTGGGCAAAACAAGAAAACAAAAAACCAATGTTTAGAGTGGGAGGCCACCGAGAATCGAACACGAAAACTCCCGAATGCAAGTCTCAAGTTACCGTGGAGCCATCTCACTTGGTTTTACTATTACTGTGCGTTTTCCTTGTAAGATATTGCAATTGGGCATATTTATGCAATTTAGTTTATGCTGCGACTTAATACGCGACGAAGGTAATCATAATATCATAATAATGATCAACGTGCTCTAGTTGCATTTTTATATGCAAATAACCAAGTTCTAATAAGCTAACTTGGAACACAATTTACAAAAAGTCATATACAAGTTAAATAACTTGTATAAAAATACTCACCTGAATACTTCAACTACACAAAACGAAAAAAAAAAAATATTTGCATTTAAATTGGCCTATACAAGTAGAGCAAAGTTAATCTTACAAGGAAAAGTGATAGGAAAAGAGTGAATAATTTCAATTACATACCTAGGCCGCATTTAAGTTGATGCATTTGTGACATTTTAACAAAAATTGTGAAAAATTCAATTTTTTTTCTCATAATAAAATAATGTTTCATTCTAAACTTCAAGTTTTCAACAATTGGCACACCCAAACTATCAACTACTTTAAATTTGCAAGTTTATGACAGATCCGCTAGTGACATTTCCGCAAAAGTGTAATGAAGAGTAATGTTTCCAGGAAACTTTCCGCAATATTTTACTTGGACGCAACCCCTCAAAATCCCCTCTTCGTTTAAGCAACTACCAGTGAGGTAATTCACTACTTGCTTACTGAGATATGACCATCAACACATCGCTCTTTTAATATACTTGTTAGCTGAAGTTCTTCAGAAAATTATGCAGATGACAAAAACTATCAAGGGTAAGCTATTTTTGCTTTGCAATGGTCATAGATATCGAAAGAATTACATAAATAAGTAATCCACTGGCAACGTATAGGTAAATGAGAAGACCAAAAGCTGCAAGAGACGAATTTAAAAGAAAATTGCTTTTGATACTTTACCGACTTTTCGACTTTGTATTTCACACACAATAGACCTAATTTTTTTTTTTAATTCATGGATGCTCAAAATACATATTTTCGGGCTTTTGGGCGCTCAATGGCTAATGGTTATAAGCACCCGTTTCCGGTGAAATCTTGATACAGAATTTTTGGGTGAAATGTAATACGTTCTCTGTACACTATGTATATTGTACATCGTAGAGAAAGTAACAGCAGCAAAGTAGGAAAGATTATACTTCAGTCTAGAGTTTTCTAAAAAAAAAATCACTATTTCATAATTACCTAGTGTCTACCAGATGGGCTGAGGTCTTTTTTTTTTTTTTTTTTTTTAAATACGGTACCGGAGTCTGATCAGGACTCCGGCACTGTATACCCTACTTTTATTTACTTTTTTTTACCTTGTTTTTCTGTATTATTACTGGATTGCTGTTTTCTTACTGTTACAACACACATAAACACAAACATATAACACCCATGCCCAAGGCGGGACTCGAAACCACGATCCCCAGCGCTACGAAGCACCTAAAGCGGGACGCCTTGGCGAGCGCGGCTATGGGGACCGGCTAGGTTTGGGGAGAGGAGAAAACATATTCAGTTGAAGTCCGGAACCTGAGGTAGGTAATTAAGAAAGGAGCGGGTTAAGCGTAACTGTTACTATGCGCAAACGTCATTCAGCGGAACTTTCCTGCACCCTTAATGTGCAGAAGCATGCTCATTAACAGGCGCTCCCAACTTTAAATCTTATTTTCTCACAAATTTTTCCAACACTTTCGCATTCAAAATGCTCCACAGGATGCAACTTTTTACTAATTTGTTTCAACATTTTTATATCGTCTTTTAAAAGTACATTAAAGAAAAAGATCATTAATAGAGAAATAATACTTCAAACTCATTAAATTATGAATTTCAAGAGTTTCATATATATACATATATATATAATATGACATGTATTTATAAACTTATTTACTTAAAACTTGATTTTTTTATGTTAGTATTAGAAATGCATCACGTGATTAATTGTTATTATAGCAACCTATTTAGATAATACCAATGATTATTTAAATAACCATGCAAGTTTGAGTTTTAAGACATGGAGAAGATATCACTATCATTGTGTGTAATAACTGCTATAAACTTTAATAAGATATCTTGCATACTGTAGATTTTCAAAATTTCACACATGTATGGCCTTATAAACGAAGATGTAAAAAATAAGTTCTGCAAATTTAACTACAAATGCGGTATAATAAAAGGAAACTTAAAACTACTGGAATGAAATTGAACTAAAATTCCATAAAGTAATGTTGTATGATTCAGAAAGTTGAACACCGGCAAAAACGGAAAAGAAAGAAAAAAAAATACGTAGAGGCCCTAGAGTTGAGATTCCTAAGGCATGGGCTGTGGGTATTTTATTAGATAAGAGGAAAATTGATGAGATCAGAAAGGAATTCGGGATTTTAAAGTTGATTACAAAGTACTGGAATTGAGACAGAATTTGACAGAATATGTGGATAGAATGGAAGATTATCGCGTCCCATAATTGTTACTAAAATATCAAAACATAGGCAAAAGAAAGATTGGCAGAAAAGAGAGACACTGCAACACACTGTCGAATGTCGGCGATCCCGGTGGCCGCGCTCGCTAAAGTGTCTCGCATTGGCCCTTCGTGGTGCAAAGGATCGTGGAATCGAGTCCAGCCTTGGGCATGGGTGTTTTTGTGTTTGTAAATGTGTCGATGTTTGTGTATGTATGTGTGAAAGGAAAACTTAAAGAATAAGAAGGTCTACTAAGGAAATATCGGAAACTGGAAAAAATGGAGAAAAAAGGAATACAGCGCCGGAGTCCTGACAAGCCTCCGGAACTGTATTTTTCGTAAAAATAAAAAAAAAATTCTATACACATGTACTACACATTGACTAGTAAGGAGTAACATTTTATATTAAGTATTAGAAAGTAACACAAAGCTTTAAAAATACTATTTAATTATCTGATGTGTTCCATTCACATGGCTTTCTCTACATATCTGCAACAAATTATTGTTAAAAAGCTAATGCTTTTATTTACTTAATGCTAATCGAGAAAAAATTAACAGAAATAGTCTTATTACTTGCTTCCTTGTAAGTAGAAGCGAAAGAACGGAGTACCATAGATTAAAGTGATAGTCAAAAGCTGGTTGCTATGTGACTGAAGTTCCTTTGTTTGTACAGACAGGAGATGACAAATTCCTGTATGAGAAAAGTAAAAGCTGAAACCAAAAATACAGAATTTCTCAAAAAACGATCAACTCCACGGAAAAAAGCTATATAAAATAATTTGTGTGTTTTTATGTCCTCTACATTTTTGTGGGGTAAGTTTTTGTCATCTCTTACGGTTTAGCAGTTATGCAAAATTTCGTAAAATTCATCCAGAATAAAGCAGTCTTCAGAGGCTATTCCCAGAAAAGTCAAGATATACATATTGTTTGTCAGGTAATATCTTTAATATACGATATTTTAATCAAAATCGTTAGAGCCATTTTTGAGAAAATCAAAATTTTCGAAAAAAGTTCCATGTAAATGGTAGTTGGGGTGGGGGGATTTTCTTAAAATACTTCGTGTCGCATCCTTGCAAGATACCAAACTTAAATACCAAGTTTGGTATTTAACGGTCTTTTCGTTTTTGAGTTATGCTGCCCACAGACACACACACACACACTCACACACACACACACACACACACACACACACAGACACAGACACACATGGACATTTTTCTAAAATGTTTTTTTTTTTATCAAGGTGGTTTCAAAACTTGTATTTCCGGTGAAATCTCGGTATAGAATTTTTGGGTGCAATACAATACCTTCTCTATACGTACTATGAACATAAAGAGAAAGTAAAAAAATAGGTTGGTTCTATGCATCCGATGGTGAAGATATGAGTATATCTTTCTAAATTAGGTGCACCATTTGCGCTAACATTTATATGGAAGTCCCTCAGCTATTTGTGCACAAAAACTGCGTTGTAGAAAGGAAGCTATAATAGATAAGATAATAAAATCAAAATAAATCTTCGGGAGGAGTGGAAGGTCGACTTTTAATGATGTCATAATCTGTCTTCATTTGAATCACGCTCGATGCAGCTTTAGCCACCTGGCGGTAACAGCTTAAACCTCGTTCTTGTATCTGATGATAAAGCAGCCATCTGTAAGATGTTCGGAGAAGCTCCCACCAAGTGTTGCCGGTCCCACCGCTCAGTCAGGTTCGGTATTTCTCTGCCAGAGAACAGTTTAGTTTCTGTTTTAAGGTGACCAGGGAGACATCGAAATCGTTGGCTGTTGTCCACGTGTTTACTATACACAGTCTTTTTCTTCCTTTACCTATAAGACATTATTGTTTGTAGTAGTATACATAGCTTTTTCATGCAATTGTTCTTTAGGTCTTTCAACATCTATTTGCCTTATCGGTTTATAATTCTTAAAATGAAATGGTAGTCTCTTTATAAGCATTCTTTGTATATGAACTATTCATATGGGTTTATATTCTTTAGCTTTATCACTCAGACAGTAAATATTCAATTCCCTTCTTTTATTTCACTTCTTTGGTGTTTATCGGAGTGTATATTTTAATACTTTTATTGCGAGGATGATAATTTATTAATGGTTATAGCTCAGAGGTGTAAATCAGGAACCTTATAATGTTCTAAAATGGATATGTTGTAAGGGGATGTGTTGCTGTATATAATATTAACATTATTAAAGGTCTCTTAATTTCAGGGAACTTGTTAATTAAAAATGTATTTTCGTTCGATTTTATCAAAACTTGATATACCTTAGTTTTGAAACTCACTAAAACGATTAGCTAACATACAAAGCCTCCACTACCCTTATTTTCCATCTCCATATTGTATTCTTAACACACAACATTCTTAACACAAATCAACATTCTATAGCCTGTTTAGGGAATACTTGGTAAACTTATACTAAAATATCCAACAAAACCATAAGCTTCCTTAGTTGTCTTAAAAATATACTTTCCACATTTTCAATGCATATTCGATCAACTGTTCCAAAGGCTTTACAACTATAATAATTTGTGTAAGTACTCTATTGTCAATTTATACTGTGCTGTTAAATGAAGCTTTGGACATTGAATTTCCAGGGCTATATTCCTTATGCCTATTAGTAGTTTGAAGAATATAAGCCATCGCAAAAAAAAAAAAAAAAAAAAAAAAAGGCGGATTAATTAAAATTATTACTTGGTATTAAAATAGATCCATAATGTGAAATAGCGACTGTTTATGGTCTGATAACCACCGTAATAAAGAGTAAGCAGTCCAAGAATAACTTTAAATAAATTGTAATAAGCAATTACAGTGAACAAAACGTTTCCAATTGCAACATTCTTAGCCAAAATAACATCTCGATTAAAGAGTGTGCTAACATTTACTGTCCGCATTACCGTAAATTATGAAAAGGCTAATAATACATATTAGCAAATATCCATATGAATATTTAAATTCACTAATAGGATATTTTCAACTGATTAAAGAAATAACCAATTGCTAAAATAACCTTTCCGATGTCAATTTGCATAACATTCAATTTCCCCCATGATGATAATAATAATAATAATAATAATCTTTAATGTGCACCACTAATTCACAAAAGCGCTCAGCTGTCTGATTTTCTTAGAGGTCAGCAAGGAATTTGATGCCACTGGCTTTAATAATCCTTAATAATATTCTTCAACTCGTCTTATACTATTAACAGATTTCTAGATAAACTTATTGGTTGACAATGTCACTCAGACTCAAGTAAGGAAAGGACGGTCACAGAAGAGTCATCTTAAAAGAGTAACCTTACAGGTAATCGTTTTCCCCAATTTATTTAACCTTTGTATCAACCACATACTAAAGGAATCATCAGAGAAAAGTACCTCATGATCACATGGTTTGTGTTTATCTCCTGAAAAGGAAGTATAACAATACTCTGTTTGGCATATGACATAGTATTAATAAGAAATGATTCTGAATCTATTTATACCTTGGCCATATTGGTTATTGGTCTTTGACCAGAAATACGCTCTAGCATTAATACTCAGAAGCCTAAAGCAATTCTTATAAAAAAAGGAAAGGTACATGTGAGAAAAATTAAGATCATACATTGTGATATTAAAGGCATTTCTGCTACAGAAAAATTCAAACATGTGTACCTTTTAATCAAATATTAATTTTTAATTTTGCCTTAACTAAAAATAATTTAGACAAACTGTCTTCTACTCATCTCTTGCAGCCTCACTCAAAGTTGTCAGTAATAAATCAGTTTATTTGACCACCTTTAGTGCGACCATTTAAACCGCCACTGTAAGAAAAATCAATAACAATTGAAATCAGTCAAAATGATTCACGGGTATGTAAAAGAGATTCTTAAACTACATAATGACGCTCCGAATTATATGCTTTATACCTCTAATAACTATTAAGCAGTTTTAATGCTAAAAACTTCTTGGGATGCGTTTCTTCAAAAAAAAAATGGGTATTATTAACATAAATCTGCAATTTATATTTCAACGTGACGTAGAATATGAAACCATAAAAAATTACGATCTGACATTAGAACAAATAGTTTTAAAAAAAGGGGGATGAAAGCTTACGTTGTAAAGTACATGAGATCCACATAGAGGTAAAGGAGTGGAAATTTTGAAGAGTTACAGCAGCTAATACCTGTTTAATTAATAAAATGGACCTGAGCAGTTCTGAAGGGAGGGACATACTTAAAATAAATGCAATGATAACTCCAATTAGCAGTAGATATCTCCGCAAGATCTTCAAGTACAAACCTCTGCAGACACTGTAGTGCAGGCTGTTCCAAATCGTACACGCAAACACTCAATCACAAAACTCAAAAAGGAGCTGGGGAGAGAATGTTGTATTCAATACGTCATGGGCAAAGGTCATATAACAACACTTGCGTTTTGTCACTTAATTTCCAATATTTGATTCAGCTGTCTACCTTGCCCACATTGGTGCGCTGAAGTACATGTTCCAAGTTTGCTCCTGTGAGTCGCGAATTACTCGCTGCTTTCTTGGCGCGCACCCAAGTTGAAACAGGCTGCTGCAGTGAGTACTAGTCCCTTCTCCATGTGCTGGAAGAATGTCTTTACGGATAACTTCTTAGAACTAACGGAGTAAGTTAACACGAAAGTTAACTGCAAGCGGTAGTACTCGTCTTATATATATAGTTGCGACAGTCAGAAGAAAATCCGAAGGCAGATATTCGACCCAACCATCCGCTTTGAGAACCAAGGAGTCCGTCTAGAGAAACAGAAAGTATACGAGCATAGAGTGACATTCTTCAAAAAATATTACAACTTCAAAAAATAAAGTAATATGCCTATGTTTTGGATTCCGAGGAACAACCAAAAACATGTTTGTGAAATGGAGGGTGAAATATAAAAATAACAAAAGTATTCAAGATGCAATCACACAGAATTTCATAAAATACTCCGTAGTCATTTTTCGCAACCATGCGTATGGTTTAAACAGCAGTAAAATGTATTATCGTTTATAAAGGACTTATTTTTACCTTCCTCGGCTCAAACATGTAATGTGTATTATAACAAATATCTTAATTGACTCAAAATTTAGTTACAAATAATTCACCGTTGAAGATAATTCTCTCGACATTTCGAGGCATCGACAATTTAAAGCTGCATGATCCATGGTTCGCGCACCACTGCGCGCTAACACTCAGTCACTCACGCTTTAGTACAACTCATATCACAACTGCAATCCTTCCTCCTTTTATAGCTAGAAAATGACGTCACTGAACTTTATAGAAACTTGGCAAAGATACTGGAACCCTCTAAACAAATCTTGAGTTTACCAGATGTCGAAGTGACACGTTTTGAAGTCTTTTGTTGCGTCGTGCCGTTCTTCCGCGTTGTTTGTCAAGATCTCCAACTGCGATGACTCACATACCAAGGTAACGTGAGAATCACTTCATAAGACTGTACTGTCACAACATAGTAGATAGATATGGTATTGTATTATAACGAGATTTTACAGGGAATATATGTTTTCAGAGCTGAATCAAATAAACTTTTACTAAAAGGTCTGTGTGTGTATGTGTGTGCGCGCGACTGTGGACAGCATAACCTCAAAACGAAAAGTCCGTTAAATGCCAAACTTGGCATTTAAGTTTAGTATCTCCAAAGGATGGAACATCTAGATTTTCAAGACATGAAAACTACCTTATACATGGAATAATTTCGAAAGTTTTGATTTTCTTAAAATTTTTTCTAACGATTTTGATTAAAATAACGTACATTAAATATATTTACTGACAAATAAAATGTATATTTTGTATTTCCTGGGAATAACCTCTGAAGTCCTTTTCATTCTGAATGACTTTAGCGTAACTAGTAAATCATAAGAGATAGACAAAATCAGGACATGTAGATCTCTTCAATATATTTAATTTATGCTCTTTTCATTTTAGCGGAGCTAAGCTTTTCCGAGATATTGCCTGTTGTTGGTTTCAGTTTTGAAATACATATTTTTCTCAAACAGGACGTCGCCCAGGTTTTGTTTAATTTTTTTTTTCTCCTGACCATGAAAGGAAACAAATTTATATGACACCTTTAAAACTTTTGACTATCACTTTAGCATAATGTATATATTCCATTGGTTCCTTTCTACTTATAAGGAACTAAGTAATAAGATCATTCTGCAAATGCTTTATCTCGATTAGTATGGAGTAGAAAGAAAAAGAATCTTTCGTAAGAGGTTTGTATATTAAATATAGAAAGTCATGTGAATTGAACACATCAGATTTTTACAAATGAATATATTGTTATAAATGTTATTGTTATTACACATATTTTGCAACCGCTACTACATTTTTTCTGATAACGTTTATGTAACTGTTAAAATGTCTGATAAAATATTTTTTGCAATACTCACTTGTAACCTTTTAGTTTAAAACCACCAGAGTGTGTCGTGTGTCACTAGGCAAGCTCATTTATTAGCCAGACTAAAAAATAAAACATAGGACCTGGTACAAGTAATATGGCAGCATTAGGCTTCCAAAAACTGCCTAACGTGTATTTTCTATCGTACAGTCCAGGCTATTCCAGCTTGGATGCGCGGCACAGAGCAGTAGAGTACTCATGAGTCTTACGGATCTGCCTGGAGCATGCAGTGCTGCTCGAAATTTGGGGTAAGCTATCCTCTCGGTTGAATGAAATGTTGAAATAAAAATGCAGGAGACGGAAGCAATTGTGCTATTGCCTTTAAACGTTTTATTTACAGAAATGCACCCACTCAATGTCGGGTAAGGCAGCTAGTTTAAATTAAAATGGGATACGGGCGTGATTCAATAAGCACCCATATGTAAAAATAGATGGTGTTGAAAATGCAATTAGTATTACCATGGTATACCTGCTGTCATTTGTTACACGTTGCCAAAGCAAATTTGGTGCTGATTCATTGGTTAGTTTGGATTTGGCAGGATTTCAGTTAGTCGTGCGCGTTTTCGCCAAAGTGGAAGCAGTGCAGTGAAGAAACGACCAGCGTTTAACTTTTCGATTGGAAAACATGCGAACAGATAAAGCTGAAATTGAATACTGTATCGTCAATTATGACAACCGTTGGATATTGGTTCAATGACTTTCAACGCGGTCGAACCTCCGTTGTTAATGAGTAGCTCCCAGGTCAACAGCAATTCATAATCTGCATGAAAAGTTGGAGATGAGAAAAAGTTGTCAACCCGCGATTGCTCATCGTACACAACAAGCAGGGTGGCTTTCAACTTGGAGCTATTTAAGCGAAATCCGTGTTGTCACCGTCGATAAGACCTGGATTCGGAATTATACTCCGACAACCAAGGAATAACCAAAACAATGGGTTGCTTCGGATGAATTTACTTCAAAGAAGACAAGCGCGGTGCCATTGGCCAGGAAAGTGATGGCAACGACTTTTTCGGATAGGGTGTCATACTTCTTAGAAAAAGGAAAAATCTGATGTTACACTCACATGACTTTCTCTAGCTACTCTACATACAAACTTCTTACAAAAGATAATTCTTCTTTCAACACCATGCTAATCGAAATAAACAATAGTAGAATTGTATTACTTAGTTTCTTATAAGTAGAATACAACTAAGGAAATACACTAGGCTAAAGTGATAGTCAAATGTTTTAAAAGCTGTCGTTATGCGATTGTCATTGCAGATGGCTTCTTTGCTTGGCCAGGAGTAGAAAAAGAAAAACGGACACTTCCGTCTGAGTAAAGTATAAGTACTTTACAATTGAAACTGATAACAAGCAATACCTCGAAAGCGGTAAGCTCCACAAAAAAATGGATATTACCTAACTTGTGTATTTTAACAAGATCTATATTGTTTTGTAGAATAAGTTTTTTTCCATCTCTTTCGGTTTACTAGTTATGCAAAAAAATAAAGAAAGAAGAAAAAAAAAAAAGCAAAATTCATACAGAATAAACAGGTCTTTAGAAGCTATTTCCAGAAAATTCAAGATAAACATTTTATTTGTGATAGAAATGGCTTTAATATGTGGTAATTTAATCAAAATCGTTAAAGCCATTTTTAAGAAAAACTTTTCGAAAATTTGTCCATATAAAGGGTAGTTAGGGGTGGGGGGTTTCTTGAAAACTTCGTGTCGCACCCTTGGAAGATACCAAACTTAAATACCAAGCTTGGTATTTACCCGTCTTTTCGTTTTTGAGCTATGCTGCCCACAGACACAGACAGACACACACACACGCGCGCGCGAGGACCTGTTTCTGAAACTGCTCTTTTTGGCTTCAGAGCGCCCTTAAACATTTATTTCCGGTGAAATGTTGACATGGAATTTTGGGGTGGAATACAAAACTTCTCTATCCCTATGTACATTGTACATACGGGGCTAGAGAAAGTAAAAACGATTACTGGACAATACTACACTGAGCTATTGGCTCCACTCGACAGGACGTTAAAGGAAACATTCACTTGTCTTCAAACCCATATTTTTACTTTCTCTACACGTATTATGTACATTGTATAGGGAAGGTATTGTATTGCACCCAAAATTCGATACCGAGATTTCACCGGAAATACATATTTTGGGTCCCCCTGAATCCAAAAAGAGCATTTTGGAAAAAGGTCCTTGTGCGTGCGTATGTGTGTGTGTGTGTGTGTGTGTGTGTGTGTGTGTGTGTGTGTGTGTGTGTGTGTGTGTGTGTGTGTGTGTCTGTAGACAGCATAGCTCAAAAACGAAAAGACCATTAAATACCAAACTTGGTATTTAAGTTTGGTATCTTCCAAGGATGCGACGCGAAGATTCTCAAGAAAATCCTCCCGCCCCCAACTACCCTTTACATGGAACTTTTTTCGAAAATTTTTATTTTCTCAAAAATGGCTCTAACGATTTTGATTAAAATGTCGTATATTAAAGATATTTACCTGACAAATAATATGTATATACTGAATTTTCTGGGAATAGCCTCTGAAGACTACTATATTCTGGATGAATTTAACGAAATTTTGCATAACTGCTAAACCGTAAGAAATGGACAAAAACGAACCAAACAAAAAATGTAGAGCACATTAAAACACACAATTTATGTTATATCAATTTTTTTCGAGGAGTTGATCGTTTTTGAGATATTCCTTGTTTTTGGTTTCAGCTTTGAAAAACTTGTACTTTTCTCATACAGGAATTTGTCAAATCGTGTCCATACGAACAAAGGAACTTCAGTCACCTACTCCGTGGTGTAATGGTTACCATGCTAACTTCATATACCCAAGGTCGCGGGTTCAAACACGGCGGAGGACGATGGATTTTTTCGGGTGTAAAAATCCTTAGCATGGCTTCCTTCGGAAGGGAAGTAAAGCCGTTGGTCAGTAGTTATTATAAGACAGAGCTGGCACAGGGGCAAGTGAGCATACACAGGAAAGATAGGGAATTCAAAGTGGGGACGACTCTAGGGAGAGATCAGGGCTAGGGCAAGTGAGCATACATAGTAGAGATAGGAAATTCAACAGGGCATTCTAGGAGGAGTAGGGATTCTAACCTAGGCCTCAAGTATTAGATATATTTTTCAGTCCTTTGGGGTCCCTTTCAAGGTCATGTGCTTTGTTTATCAGTTACTTTTATGGTGTTTTCTAGAATTTTTGAAGCGTTTTAAGGAATTTTGGTAATGTGGGATATGTTGTTTAAATACCTTTTTTATTAATAGTGTTTTGCTTTGCTTTGAATAGTGCGTTTAGATAAATTGTAAGCCCTTGACAGGTTTTTGGAGTGCTGGGACAGCTGTTTCGAATACTGCATCCCATCCATGACGTCTGTAGTGGACCGAGATGGGGGACGCAGCGGTCGGGCGGTAGGTCAAGGTTCCCCGTGAGCTGTCGTGCCATGGAGTTATAAAGAACTCAAGTGCAGAGAAGCTGATTGCTCATCTTGGATGTAGAAAGAAGTATGTTCTGCATTACATGGCGTTAAAACAGGCGCTCTCACATGGACTACGACTGGCAAATATACATCGTGTACTGCAATTCCGACAATCGTGTTGGTTAAAACCCTATATAGCGTTTAATACCAAGCAGTGGCAGCAGGCTAGGAATGACTTTGAAAAGGATCTCTACAAACTGTTCAATAATGCAATGTTTGGAAAAACCATGGAGAATATACGAAATCGAATGGATATACGCCTTGTGACAAACGAGAAAACATTGGAAAAGTTGATTGCTAAGCCTAAATTCATCGATAGAAGCATATATGGACCTAACTTGGCAGCTGTTCATATGGCATCACGGCAAATTACATTCAATAGCCTATATACATCGGAATGAGCGTGCTGGATATATCAAAAGCTCTCATGTACTCCTATCAATATGACGTGTTATTACCGTATTATGGAATTGAAAATCTGAAGCTTATGTACATGGATATTGACTCCTTCATTCATCGAGTTACAACAACTGACATATACAAGGATAAACTACGGTTTCTGGAACATATAGATACATCTGATTACCCTGCGAGCCACATGTGCCACTCCACACAAAACAAAAAAGTGTTGGGAACGTTTAAAGATGAAGCTAGCGGAAAAAATCATCCAACGTTTTGTCGGACTGAGGTCTAAGATGTATCCTCTCGATATTGATGGAGGAATGACCAAAAAGATTAAAGGCATTAAACGAAGCGCTATTAAGCAGTACATCACATTTGAGAGCTATGTAAATTGTCTTAAAACAATGCAATAATAAGATCTCCAATGAATTTGATCATGTCACAACAGCATGACATTTCGAGTGTAAAAGTCAGTAAAATCGCTCTATCGCCTCCTGATGATAAAAGAGTGATTTCTGATGATGAAATATCAACCTATGCTTATGGACATTATAAGGTTGCAAACAAATAATGAGAGAATGCTACACACATTGCTCATCAATGGGAACGTGGTGGGAGAAAATGAAGCTTACACTACAAACACTCCGACAAATGACATAAAAAGATAGATGAATAAGAATCAGGGAAGGTGGAAACTCTGCATTAGAGCAAGCCTCTAAGTCGGTCTCAAGCCCGAGTAAAAAGAGGAGAGACGCCTTACCTCTAATACAGTTTGATAATAAATAACTAAACAATAAGAAACTAAACCTAAACCATTTCAACCAAATAAAATACTATTTATCTTTATATAAAAACTAAAAGCTAAAAATATTATCCATGAGTTATAAGATATGCCCAACCCTTCAACAGAAACAACAACAACAACTGTTGAGATCATTATTCTAGAGAAAAAAAAACGTCTTAGATAAAGGAAAATAGACTGTAAAAAAACAACAAAACACGAATAAAACACGAGGAATCATAATGACCACTAAACTGATAACACTTTGACAACAACGGCTCAGTTAATTCTTCTAGTGACAGCCTCAAAAGGAGAGACGTTAAACTAAAACAAGATGGAGAGCAAAAAGTAAGACTATATTAGATGTACAACCTAAGAAAGACTGTAAACCATAAAAACATACTCCCTCGCTTCAAATTGTAGCATCTGAACATGCACAGGTTTGAAAAAGGACACAATATTACTCTTAAACTATGCAAAAATACTGGATCAGAATACAGAAATGTTCATAAAGGATTCGAATTATGGAAAAATATTAAAGCGATCAAACTGTCCAGAAACAAATGAAAAGTACTATAAAATGTAACAAATAGTGTGAAAAGCGCGAGAAATATGAAACGATGATAGTAAATACTCTAAAAATGTATAAAATTGTTGCATAAATGATATAAACTATCATAAAATGTCATCAACTACTATCGAACATAAGATAGGGGGCAAGGAAAAGGTTAATGTTTAAAATGCACTTAAAGTATACTTAAATATCGTCAGTATACCTTGACCGCTGTTACCAAGTCCTTAAAAGAGAAGTCTATAAATACAATCATGGTGATTAAAATACCTATTGCCTGAGGGTTTAACACTACCCTATGTTTCTGACTAGCTTAAAGCTATAAATGCTCTTTAAGGAGACAGAAAGCACTACAAAACACTGCAAAATACTACAAAATAGTCTCAAAATGCTAAAAACTATTAAAAACACTGGAAAATACTGTAAAATACAAGCAAAACGTATGAAGAGGGCTAAAATGTCTGTTTTAGAACCCTATATACCAACAAAATGATTCAAGATATATGGAAAAGAGCCAAAATGACTCATCAATACCCTGACCTACACCATCCAAATAATATCGTGTTATTAAAAGCATTCTAAAACATACAAAACGCTAAAATCACCATAAAATCTACCAAAATGTATGTGAAAGCGCTACAAAGGCTGATAAATAGGCCCTAAACGTACAATGATGCTTGCAAAAGTGCTAAAAAGCATTAGAAAACACTGCAAAATAATGTAAAGTGTGAGTAAACGTCTGAAAACGCCTAAAATACCGCTTTTTAGAGCCTTGTATACCTCGTGAAATAAGCTGAAAAAATGTTAAAATGCCTAATGAATACGCCCGCAACCAACGGTCCTACACCTCCCCACTCCTTCAAATTACCTAGAATGACATTAAAAGCATTCGAAACAGCTGTCCTAGCACTCGAAAAACCTGTCAAGGGCTTACAATTTATCTGAATGCACTATTCAAAACAAAGCAAAACACTATTAATAAAAAAGGTATTTAAACAACACATCCCACATTACCAAAAGTCCTTAAAACGCCTCAAAAATTCTAGAAAACACCATAAAAGTAACTGATAAACAAAGCACATGACCTTGAAAGGGACCCCAAAGGACTGAAAAATATGTATAATACTTGAGGCCTAGGTTAGAATCCCTACTTCTCCTAGAATGCCCCGTTGAATTTCCTATCTCTACTATGTATGCTCACTTACCCTAGCCCTGATCTCTCTCTAGAGTCGTCCCCACCTTGAATTCCCTATCTTTCCTGTGTATGCTCACTTGCCCCTATGCCAGCTCTGTCCTATAATAATTACTTTGGTCCCGTGTCGTAGATTTACGGCACGTAAAAGAACCTCAAGCCTTATAGAGAGGCCTCTGAGCAAAATTAAGCGGTCTTTCACGCCCAATTTAGAATGGGACGCTGAGGACCACAGTAGTTAAAGAGCGTCCATAAATAACACGCCATTTCCAGTTTCGTCACCTAGTAACCAGATTTTGACTGCACTTTAACTTATGATGTTCCCATATTTCGCTTCTACTTACAACGAAGCAAGTAATGAGACCATTTCTGCTATTTTTTTCTAGATTAACGTGAAGTAAATATAAGAATAAGCTTACTAGCAATAATTGTTTACACAGAAGTAGAGAAAGTCATGTGAATGGAACACATCAGACTTTTTTTTGTTTTGTTTTCGTTCTTTATATTTATAGTTTATTTTGTAAAGATTTGTACAGCATGAATAACAAATATATATATATATATATATATATATATATATATATATATATATATATATATATAAATTAATCAGAAATGATATGAAAGAAATTAATAATAAATCAAATTATCAGCCTATTCAGTTGGCGTTACACAGGAATTGAATGAAATATTGTCAATCTATCACACAGTGGAACCACGAACTTCAATTATTGAATCTCGCACAGCGCAGCTTTAGCCACCTAGCGGTAACAGCTTAAACCTCATCCACGTTTGCCGTGATGAAAGCTGTCATCTGCGGGAAGCTTGATGAAGTTTGTTGTAGCTGCTGCCGGTCCCAGTGCTCAGCTAGGTTCTTCGTCTGAACAACCAAAACAATCTCTTTCGCGGAGGATTAAGGCATCGTGGTTAAGCCAAAGGGGGAAAAGAAAAACAAATCTGCGAAAAATGAGGTAGTAACAAGCGAATATACAATTAACCTTCACAAACGACTTCATGGTGTGGGGTTCAAAAAGCAAGCTCCAAGGACCATCAAAGAAATCCGGAAGTTCGCCATAAAGCAGATGTACAAACGAGACTAAACAAGCAAGTTTGGACAAGCGGAATTAGGAATGTCCCATTCCGCATTCGTGCGAGGTAGTCAAGGAGGAGAAATGACGATGAGAATTCTCCTAACAAATTATACTCTCTGGTGACATTAGTCCAAGTCCCAACATTCAAGGGATTGCAAACAGAGAATGTGAATGCAAGTCTGCAATAAGTTTATGTAAATTGATTTGGTACAATAAACTGTTTTGGTTAAAAAAAAACAACAACAAAACAAGAGAACAGTAGGTTAGATTATATTGTAAGATAACTATATGATAATGGGAATCGCTGGTTACTGTCCACATGTTTATTACCATTACTAATATCATAAAAACCTCAAGTTAAGTGAAGAACATGAAAGCACAAATATTCACGATTTTACCACAAATTCAAAGCCCTTGTCTTCCGTACGGTTATCATCAAAAACATGGATTTCTTTTATTTATAGATGTTGTTTAGATGCTGGGTTCTTAGCATCCCATTTTATATTGGGCAAAAAGATGAAAAAAGTTGCTCAAAGATCTCTACCAGGTTTTGCCGCTCACCAGAGTGCCTCGCTTTGGTGCTTCGTGGCGCAGGGGATCGTGGCTCGGGTCCCATCTTGGGCAAAAACAAAACAGTAATCAAAAGAGAAACAAAGTAGATGTTGGGAAAACGGAGAAAAGGGAAAAAAATAGTAAAAAGAAAGAATGGCATACTGAAGAGTCCCGACAAGCTCCGGAACTGTATTTATTATAAACAGAAAAAAAGGTTCCATAGATATAGGCAAAAGACAACCGGCTTTAATTTTCTTCCAAGGGAATAAGTGCTATGGATTAGAAAATCTTTCGCTTCCGCCGAGTTTGAACCCACAACTATAATAAACGGAAAACTAAAAATAGGGGACAAAGTTTTTCCATACCCATGCCTCTAAATTTCAATGTCCATCACTGAGTATAACAATCAAAACTTATTTTTGACGGTTTATATTGAGAATGACAGATTTTTCACTACTTTAAGCTTAAATGTACAAAATAGGAACCCTTAAATGTTTTAAAATTAGGATTTTTGAGGTGAAATTTTATAACATGCTCATAGTACAAAAGTTCCCTCTAATTTCAGTGAAATTTATTATTACTTTGATATTAGAACCTGGTAAAGATAAGGCTCCCAGAAAACTTGCAGAGGCTTCCGCTACCCTAAATATAAATCCCAATATTTCACTTATAACATACAGACCTTGACTATTTGCTCAAGGCTTTTGACACTATACTCAAGATATAACGAAAATTATAGTCTATCTCACAACTCTGGAAATGTACCTACCTCCTAAATAGAAATCTATAGTGTTTTACCATTACATCAAAATGTTCTATATTATAGAGCCTGAAAACCCATAGGTTACCATAAGTTTTCCAAACAAACTCTAACCTTACTTTATTCTGCGGTAAAATCCCGATTAATCGTCATAATTGAGGGATTGGTTTTGAGGGTTAACCGAAAATAACGGACAATCCATCTTATTTAATATAAATAGCTGGTTTAATGAGAAATTAGACAAAACATGATTACTATATTTCTTTTATATTAAAAAAAAATGTAAATGAAGATGGTGGTTTTCCGTAGGGGCAAGGCTGCGCGGTAAGGGGTAACAGACTTCTGTTCTGTAAAGCAAATACCTTGGTTTAGACTACAAGTGTGGCCTGAGGTTAGCAAACTAAGCTCCAAACCCAGAGCTGTTGATTTAGAGTCCAAGCCTTAGGGTGAGAGTACTTCTTTGGCCGAAAATATTCCCCAGCTTACTAAGAGTCTGGAAGATTGAGTAAGGGACAGAGAGAGAATGCATTATAATAAATAATAATATAAAGAAAACCAAAGCATACTAGTAAAATCAATCATTACCAATGAATCAAGCACCTTCTGGACACCAGCACGGAGATCACAACTGTCGAGTAAATCCGGAACCACTACCGTCTGTTGACTGCTGCTCCATTTGCACCCAGGATCAAAGAAAAACATGCTCGGAGATGGAACATTATTTGGCAGAATATATTCTGTAAGCATATTTCAACTGGGTATAAGTTTAATCGTTTTCTTTTTTTCTCACAAGCCGTGTGTAGGACAGGAGTTGGATAGGTAGAGTCAGACTGAAAAATTCAATACCATAACCGGGATTTGAACCACGGATCTCCCGGTCTCTTCCCGGTTGCTCTTCCACTGAGCTAATATGGTAACATGCCGGCATAGCAATGAATTTCTGAACTGAATAGCATGTTTCCCGGTAAACCACAAGGTGATCTCAAATTATTTTGAGATGACAACCCCAATGGCGACTTACAATGTTGTAAGTGCTTAAGTCCCAGGATTCATAGTATAGCCAACTATTATGGTCAATGGGTATTTGTTTAATTGTTTTTTTTTATACAATCCGGTGTTGGATAGGTAGAGTCAGACTGAAAAACTCAATGCCATGGCCGGGATTTGAACCACACGGGAGCAATTGTTCCAAAGGCAAAGTCTCCTATATGACTTTTGACACTACAAGTGGATATACAAGTAACAAAATAAGATGAATATAGATTAACCTAAAATTAGAGCTTTGCATGTGTTGACGCATCTATAAAGCCCTATTCATTAATAAAAAAAAAAAAAAAAAAAAAAAAAAACTTCATTTTTTTCCCTACAGACCAATTTTTATTCCAGAACACTAAGCAAAAATATAGAGATGATTCATAATGTGGTCGAGTAATTGAGCGACGAGTAATCGAGGTTTCATTGTGTGTAAAAGAAAAAAGTACTTTTAACCCTTGCTTTCAGACCTACTTGGACTAAAACATAATGGTTCTCCAATCAAGGTCAGTGTGTGTACCTTAGATATAGAATTTACGGCTATAATATACCTACGAATGTGTGAAAATGGCCTTACTGTATAGTATGTGTTTGTGTGTGTGTGTGTGTGTGTGTGTGTGTGTGTGTGTGTGTGTCTGGACAGCTTAACTGAAAAATAGAAAGGCCGTTAAATACTAAACTTGGAACCAAACGTGGTATATAAGTTTAGTATCTTTCAAAACTGCGACAGAAAGATTTTCAGAAATATCCCCCCACTCCAACATTGAACATTTTTCGAAATGTTCGCCTTTCTAAAGTTGGCTCTAACAATTTTAATTAAAACGCCGTATATTAAATATGTTTTAATACCAAATAAAACACGTACCCTGATTTCCTGTGCACAGCCCCTCAAGTCCTCTTAATTCTGAATGATTATTACATAACAGGTTTACAGTATTGTTAAAATAAAAAGGTTATGTTGTATACATTTTTGTGGTATAGGCAACCATTTCAGAGATGTTCTCCGTTATTTGTTTCAATTTCAAAATACTTTTATGTAACATAGACATCCGTGTTTCTTTTGTTTTACTCCTGGCCATCAAAGAGAACCGAATTTTCCATAACGATCGCATAGCGGCGCTTTTTAAAACAGCCATCGCTGTAGGTTAGGCCTAGCGTACTTCCTTACTTCCCTTCTTACTGCAATGAACTAAATAGTAACACCATTTCAGGTAATGCTATCTTCATTGGTATTATGTAGATAATATAATAATCTTGTGTAAGAATAGTTTCTTGCAGAACAGATAGAAAAAGTAATGTGAATGTAAAATTTCAGATTTTTTTTTAGTGTTTCTTTTTTGTGATCGCTTATTTGTCTTTAACTTGATTTCTTCTTTGCCCATGAGGGGCCGCGCCGTGGCCCAGTGATTAGAGCACACGCCTCTCACCCGGGTTCGATCCCAAGCGAGATTTGTGGTGGACAAAGCGGCACAGGTGCGGGTTTTCTCCAGATTCTCCGGTTTCCCCCGCCATCGCATTCCACCGGAGCTCCACTTTCATTCAATGTGTCACTAGTGTCTTCACCGGTGGTGCGACCAATAGGAAAAGCGGGCGTTAAACACTACCAAAAAGAATCCAATGAGGAGGTGTGTGTGTGTGTGTGTGTGTGTGTGTGTGTGTGTGTGTGTTTGTGCTTTCTCTGTTATGGCTTCAGCGTGTCTTTTATTTACAAAATGAATCTGATCATTTTTTATATTTACACAGTAAGAACCTAATGCTTTTAAAATCGTATACAAAGTATATTGAATGTTTTGATGAATACGATAATTTTGCTGAATGTTGATATAGCTATATTAACTTTCCTTGACGATAAAGTTGAACAAACAATAATTCATTGAAGTAAGGTGTTCAGGAAGATGATTCAAGAAAGCCAGAAATTAATCTAGAATGCGAAGAGAGCCAGGGATTGGAACATGAAAATGGACCAAGTGCAGAACATGAGGATAGTGGGGGATTGAATTCTGGAGACGGACTGAATGCACGGCGGGGGGATGGCCCAGAACACGGCTATGAAATTAAAGACTCAGCGGGAACCGAAGTTTTCGATTCAGCACCAATAAATGCTAAGCGTAATTATAAGGGATACATTCTTGAAATTTAAATTCAGCTATCTACACTGTAAATATTAATTTAAGATTTGAAATAAAAAAAATAAAGCTCTACAGCAGTGCTGTCAAAAGTATTTCTCAAATTTTCGCCCGAACCATTAAAACAATCGCAAAGTTTCAGTTGAAGTCGCCCAATATTTTTATTAAAATATTTAATTTATTTTAGTATTTTATATACACAAACAAACACACACACACATACACACACAGAGTCTTGGAATATTTTCAAAAGATTCTTATAACCGGTATCTTTGTAAGTATAGAACAATCATAATAAATTGCATAATATTGGAATACTAACCAGTGTGAGCTGCGCTGACACAGATTCAGGAAAGAGTATGAAAATGCGAGGCGTTTGTGCCGATAATTATGTTGAAATAGTACCTGAAGTATTTATTTTATTAATTACTTCCCCTTATAGACATATAGACTTCTTATAACCATACAATCTTATTAACAGAACGATAAATGTTACATTTCAGGAGCCGATTCTCCGATGTGTTGCTATGGGGACACACTTTTTATTCGTATGGTTTTACTTCCCGCACTAATGCTTTTGATCGTGATTAAATGTAACTGTTAAAATGTCGATAAAACATAACCAACAATTGTAATATATAAGAAGTATAATGAAACATTAACTACCAGCTTTGAAATTTCCTTTGGTTTCATTGAAACCAAGTGAGAATGCCAACTTATGATCCATCCATATTAACTATATCGCGCGCAAAAAAAAAAAATATTGGCAGGCTTAAAATAACATTGTATAAATAAGTTTTCCACACGTCAGAGAGGATTTAGTATTTGTCTTTCGTCAATTTAAATTTAGATCTCTCTTCCCAAGCAAACGGCGCATAGAGTTCAAAACAGACATTTTGCAGAAATATTTTAGTAGCCCAAAAATTCGCAAATCGCCTTCATCAAAATTTGGTGGTAAACAGCCGATTTTAGTAGCTCAATCGGCGACTTTTCGCTCAATCTGGCAACACTGCTCTACATGTATCATGTAAAGAAAGATGTGTGCCAATATTGGTAATGACCATAATACCCGTAATCACACTGCCCATATATGCATTAGTGTCGTTTTTCAGAAGTTGGTACTACAGGAACAGAAGTTCGCGGAAAATACTTCTACTGCTTTAATATTGTATTAATAAGTAACTGTGTACAACTGCTTTATAAAAATAATAAAAGGCTTTTATTGGGTACTACTTTGATTATTATCGTTGGTTTTAATTTTGCAAATGTGATAAATAAGTGGTCGTCTCCTTGCTGCTTACCAAGTGGGAGACCTGGCATGGGGATTTTCCCCACGCTGGGAGACATTGTACGGGGTGCACTCAGCCTCGTGAGGTTCCTGGGGGGGGGCCAATTGAGGAGCTACTTGATGGAGAAGTAGCGGCTGCAGGTCATGAGGGCCGCATTTACCGGCCGGGGTGTTCGAGGCGCTGACCATGTCTCACCCTCCAATACTGCACCCCATCCATGACGTCTGTCATGGACCGAGATAGGGGACGCAGCGGCCGAGCGGCAGGCCAAGATTCCTTGTTACTTGATGCGCCATGGTGTTATTATTATATTATTAATAAATAAGAGTATTTTAGAAATAAAAGCGAAGCATTGTGTTTGTGTGAACAATATCTTCTTACTGCACAGGAAAGTTTTCGAACAGTAAGACAATGAACAAAAATAACACACTGCTTTATTTAACATTATTTAAAAAAAATCTGATGTGCTCCATTCACATGACTTTCTCTATATCTCTGTAACAAATTATTGTTAATAAGCTTATTCTTTTATTTATTTCATGCTAGTCGAGAAAAATTAGCAGAAATAGTCTTATAGGTTAAAGTGAAAGCCAAAAGCTGGTTGCTATGTGACTGAAGTTCATTTGTTTGTATGGACACGAGTTGGCAAATTCCTGTATGAGAAAAGTATGTTTTTCTAAGCTGAAACCAAAAACAAGGAATATCTGAAAAACGATCAACTCCACGAAAAAAAAATATATATAACATAAATTGTGTGTTTTAACGTGCTCTACATTTTTTGTGTGTTAAGTTTTTGTCCATCTCTTACGATTTAGTAGTTATGCAAATTTCATCCAGAATAAAGTAGTCTTCAGGGGCTATTCCCAGAAAATTAAAGATATACATCTTATTTTTCAGGTAAATATCTTTAATATACAATATTTTAATCAAAATCGTTAGAGCCATTTTTTAGAAAATCAAATTTTTCGAAAAAAGTTCCATGTAAAGGGTAGTTGGGAGTGGGGGGATTTTCTTGAAAATCTTCGTGTCGCATCCGTGGAAGATACAGAACCTAAATACCAAGTTTGGTTTTTAACGGACTTTTCGTTTTTGAGGTATGCTGCCCACAGACACACACATACACACAGACAGACAGACAGACAGACAGACACACACGGACATTTTTATAAAAATGTTTTGTTTTTTTTTGATTCAGGAGGTCTCAAAGCATGTATTTCCGGTGAAATTTCGGTATCGAATTTTTGGGTGCATTACAATACCTTCTCTACAATGTACATAGTACGTATAGAGAAATGGAGAAATATTATATTTAAATGTTTCTTATAACCTGATTGTGCATGTGGTACCTTAAGAAAGTAAACTGAAAAATAATAGCAGCGCTACTTATGCACAGCAGGCAATGTGAAACTTACCTGAAACTTATTAGTCAGGAGTTATGTTATCAGCTAATTAAACCGTATTCAGCATAACACTTCATGCATGATCAACATGGCACAACAAATAAATGTCCAAATGATGTCAGAGAAGTACGCTAGTTAATATAATTAAGGTATTTAAACCACAGCAACGGATATTTTTGCACCTGGATTTTCCCTGGACGCCTCCAGCATTGTGAGCTCTTATTTGGTTTCTGTGAGAAAAACAGTAAAAATTATCGCAATTGACCATAATAGTTGGCTATACTAGAATCCTTGGACTTAACGCTTAGTTGCCTGCACTAGTATACTACATATGCCGTTTTTTCCTTTAATTCAAGTTTAAAACTGGAGTTCTAGTAAAAATATTTGGAAATAAACCTATAAAATTATTATATAACATAATAGAGAAAATAAATGTAGATCCTTTATTAATATTTTTCTTCCCAAGTAAAAGTTTAAATTCTTCTAAACCAGTTTTCATAACGCTGCCAAAGGCTCTACCAAAATAGTAGTTCAAATGACCATGAGTGTTAGATGTTAGGTGATGGACTGGCCATCCATTCAAAGCCAAATATTGCAAGTTCAAATCCCAGTGATTGTGGTGAATATCGGGGAGAGTCCAAGTAAAATAATCGGTGTGATGCTTGGAAGCTAATGGGGTTACATTTGACTATAGTTATGTCAATTTTCTCTTTTATTTATTTAAAAAATCACTGCGTTTTAGGGCAAAAATTTTATATATGTTTATAATATAAAACAGTTTTGATTACTTGTCGTTTATGGTTGAAGGTTAGTATAACCTGAAATTAATCCTTGAGTACAACCCTATTTGTATAGTTACACTTAAAACAAGCGGAACTATAGGTACCGATAAGCATCAAAGAGTTTAAATACTTATAACATTGTAAGACGCCATTGGGGTTGTCATCACAAAATAATTTGAGGTTCCCTTGTGGTTTACCGGGAAACATGCGAGTCAGTTGAGAAATTGAATGCTATGCCGGCATGTTGCCATGGTAGCTCAGTGGTAGAGCAACCGACAAGAGACCGGGAGATCCGTAGTTCAAATCCCGGCTATGAATTCTTCAGTCTGACTCTATCTATTCAACTCCTGTCCTACACACAGTTTCTGTGAGAAAACAATTAAAATGGGTACCTTGGTTTAGTACCCAAGATGGTTCCAGCTTTATGCATTTTTTTTTGTATGCAGTGAGGTGGCACATGATTCGCGACAGCAGAAGCAACTCCTTTAGACCCTGGATATACAACTATGAGCACCTTATTGTTCCTATATCGATTCTGGACGACCTTGGATGCGAGATCTTGCATTCTTTCTCTTCCTCTTGGCCTGTTGTGCTGTAGAGCTTTTGGTCCTCCTGAAATAACTAAGGTTCCCTAGCTCCCTAAGGGGGAAAATCCCAATAAAAACAAGAAACAGGGAGAAAAAACAAACAAAAAAAAAAAAAAAAAAAGAGTTGCTGCCTCAAAGAGGTTGAAAGAAAAAAAAAACGACAAAAAACAACATCAAAAACTTTGGATTACTCTGCCTTAATTAAGTACAGTAGCTCGTAAAATTTAAAAAAAAATAACGACTTTCAACAGAAAAGCAAAAAAACTCATGTTTGTCACTTTGAAACTCCATTTGTTTGCCACGTGTGTTTTCGCTAATCTGTAAGCATTTAATGTGTTTCACAGAAAACGAGCACTCATTTCTCAACTTGCTTTCTCACTGTGTAAACATTGAAAAATCACCTTCTCTTTGAAGATCCCAACTTACCTTCCAAGTTAACAATTACTGAAAATATACATCTAAAAGCTGTGTAAGAAATGGATATATTTTGCGTTTGGTTTTATCACCCTTGGATATGTAAACTCGGGTTTAGGACACATGGTCTATGTTTATGTAAAACTACTGTACTCGAGATTTGTCAAATTCATACGACACGATATTGAAGTCGACAAATGAAGAACCTCTATTCAGCGAGCTGACTTCTCACCCAGAGGTCCCGGGTTCGATTCCTGGCTGGTGCGGGAAATCTTTCTTTAACCTGAAGTATTCCCTATCCCCCCACAGAGTCTGGAGGTATGTACGTGAGAATGAATGTTTCAGGAAAATAAAAAACGATTTAAGCGCAACGTAACCTGTTCCCGTTTTTGCTAATACAAAAACCTCGAAATGAACTAAGATGTTAAAGGGAACAAGCAAAACATTATTGTATCATGGTATCAAATAGAAAGTTTTATCTTGGTTTTAATAACAATGTTTAGATACCCCAAAATAATTAATGTGTCTTTTCTCGTATTTAACACTGTGGGCTCTGTAGAAGAACTTAGAAATGGGTATCTCAAATAGTTTTGTCACGTGTATGATTGTATGTGCAAAAACGTTGATACTGCGACGAAGTGAGGAAAATGAATATTGCTAATCATTTCACAAAAATGGAATTTGTAAAATGGAGTAACAAAATGATAGCTGATAACTGTTTTCTAATTAGTGTTGTGTATGAAGAATGCTGTTTTATAAGAATAGTTCTGGAAGAAATTAGGAAACGCTTCGGGTCATAAAAAATGCTATATAATAAGATAATATGTTAATGATATTAGACAAAAATTGGCAAGCGTGGAAAATATGGTTTATTTAGAGGTCTTGTCTTCAGACAAAAGGTTATTGTTGATTTAAATTGAGATAATTTTTAGTTATTAGTTTATTTCACTATTTAAATATGTATGAATTTGCTTTTCACTATTAAACGTGGTCAGTTAATTTTTTGTTACACCTTGAAGACATATTTATTATTTTCTGCAGTTAAAAATAACAGAAACCTTTTAAAACTGCCTTTAAATTAAAACCCAAGTTATACAAGTCTATTGGTGAGTTTGTCTATGCCTTCCTAATGATGTGCATTATTTGCTAATTATATGCGGGTCCAATAGAGAAGGTAACAATAACATCCTGGATATATGTGGATAGTGTAGGTTTAATAATATCAATATCGATGTATTTATTTTTTTAGTTATTGTAGTAGCAGACTTTTTTTTCGTTTCTTTTTTTCTTCTTCTTCTTTCTTTAAATTTGTAGTTTGTTTTATGTAGGTTAGATTACGAAAGGGTACAGCTAAGTGATCTAACATAAAAACAACAACCTATAGGAAGAAGAGGGAAATATAAGAAGAAAAGGTACACGAGTTAGCTGATGATGATACCTATATTTTACAATACCTAAATTATTTGTAATATGCAAGAGTAGGTTTAAAATAAGGCGATTGGCTCATGCAAATATATGTTTCTAAGCCCTCAAATTTGTAAGACGACGGTATATTGCAGAGTGTACTATAATGTCACGTTACGGGGCGGGGCGCGGGCGTGATTTAAATTCAGAAGTGGGAATGGATCAAAAAGAAGAAGCATTTAGGTAGGGGAGAATATAGGAGATGCATAAATAAAATAAAAAGATTAAAAAAATGTTAAATACTGTACGCTGTTGAGTATAACACAATTACAGAGAGGGAGAGAGAAAATAACGTTAGACGGTTCTATAATAATCTACAAAGAATGAAGTAGAATAAAAAATAACAAAAAATGTTAAGCACGATTTGTTGTTAAAGAAAAATAGGATATGCATAAAAAAATAAAAAGACTGAAAAAAATGTTAAAATACCGTACGCTGTTGAATATAAAGCAATTACAGAGAGAGAGAGAGAAAATAACGTGAGACGGTTCAATAATAATCTACAAAGAATGAAGTAGAATAAAGAATAACAAAAAAGATGTTAAGCACGATTTGTTGGTAAGTAGGTATGTAATGACTAGACAGAGAGATACCTCGAGAGGTTTTTATAATATAGGTAGAATAAAAATAATTAAAAAAAGTCTGTTAAGCAGTGAACATGACAAAGCAGAAAAAAATATAATAATATATTTGGAAGCGTAAGTCATTACTTCTTACAAGCAAGACGTGAGAGCCCTGCGGGTAATTTAAATGAAAGTCGTGACCATATCATCTTGACCATGAAGGTAAAGTCTTCCAGCGAGGAATGCATGGTAAGAGTCATGAAGGTAATTTAAAACTAAAAAAGTCGTGACCTTAGTATCCTAACGCATAAAGTTAAAGACTTCCTGCTAACGGGGCAATTGGAAAATAAATAAATAAATAAACTTACATACACAGCTGACTAGGAGAAGACTCTGCCCTCGCCATACGGTAAAAAGGTTGAACGATGCCGTTAAATTTAACCAATCACGAAACATATGCGTGCGCAGCATGTGTATGTCTCCCACCAACAAACTTTTGAATGAAAAAAGATGCTATATAAGTTAGTGTTAATATTTTAAATCTTTAGTCTTCAAAAACAGTGAACTTATAATGTATTGAATAATGTGAGAAGGAATTGTGTGGGAGGGGGGAGCGGGTGTGTGTGACGGTGGGAGGAAGATGAAACTAGGTCATCAGTCACTGACATTATAAAAAGCGTGGAGAATAGCAAAGCAGTGCAGCTTACGAATGTCACTGCAGGAGAAAAGAACTACAGGCAGAATGACGGGTAAATTATAAGTTTAACTTAATACAATTGCATTAATTTTTTTCAGTAACAAAACAGCATAATTTAATCAGAAAATTATACAAGTTGCATGAATTATTCTGATTTCAGAGGCACGAGTCGTAGCAGAGTTAAATGACATAGCTGCTGGAACAAAAATCCTACCTACAAAGGCATTGGCTGATATGGAACAAGAAATTGCCCACAACATAAAATCGTTAAAGACGATAAAAACCAAATATGGACCAAAGGTGGTCCTATCTATGGAAGAATATCAAGTATTTCTCCCTGACCGTTTTAGCAGGATGTCCGACGAGCAGAAGGCCGCCATCAACGCCGGAGGATTTCAGATGATATACAAAGGACAGGACACATTGAGTGGAGGATTCAAAAGACATAACATCACTTTTTTACAGGTAGAGCTAAAAATATATCTCTGAGGGGGTGGGGCATTAGTATTTGAATTTACAATCATACAACATCGGTTATTTTGTTCTAACTTGTAAAAAGTAATATATTTGATTCTTTCTATGTGAAAAACATTATCAATATTTTTCATATGATACTTTTTGCAAAAGAATTATAATTGTTGTTGATTTTTAAAAAAAAATGTGATTTTCAAAAAATATATTTAAAAATGATATAACAAAGCAAATATTCTAAAACATATGATTCTTGATTCTCATTATAAGAAAAAATTAATTTACTCACTAATTACACACTTGATTCCAGGAAGCAAACTGGTTTTAATATTCTGTTAAAGTAACTGAATTCTTTTTTCCAGAAACAATAAATCCTGATGGTGCGATGTCTCACAAAGCAGATACTGAACTCACAAAAATTACAGGGAAAAAAACTTGTTTTTAACGGATTTTGTTTTCGAGGATAGTAATTGTATTATTAATAAAAAAAAGTATTTTACTTTACCATAAGTATAAAAAAGCAGGTGAAAAAATATAACTTTTTAACTGTAGAAATCGTTTGAGAGAAACAAATAGATTTTAGTATTGTTATTATTGCTAAAATCACATTAATCTTTTTCAGTATTACAATAAATTATCAGTAATATTGTTGATATTATTATTTATAATAATACTTTTTACAGAAAATCATCTGCGACAGTTAGCCATACGTTTTTTAATATCCAAAATGTTTGTTTTTTTAAAATATAAACTAACATTTTTCTTTTTTAAGGATTTGAAATTACAGTTATTATCTATAAAAATAATAATATTTTTGCTAGAACTATTTTTAATACATACATATGTCTAATATTTTTCTCAAATAACAGTTCTTATCCACAAAAAATAATATTATTTTGTTAGTACCAGGATTATTAGTAATATTATTATAGTAATAACATCACTAGCTTGAATATTTATTATTATTATTATTATTATTATTATTATTATTATTATTAAAAAGGTTCTATAGGAAAAAGTGCTTGTTCACAGCTCACTGGAGACAAATAAAAAGTGTTAAAGGCTGATATATCATATTTCCAGGTGAACACATCCAGGCCGTTCAAAGTAAAGCTGGCAAGAGACGAATCGAGTGTGAATCTACCGAAGAGAACATCCTTCCTACAAAAAGGAACAGAAGATAGTTCGACAAAAGTGTTGAGGATACCTCTGGGACTGAAAATTCGGTGAGTTGTGCTCAGATAAACCGTCAGGAATTTGCATGTAAAACAATAGATTCAGCTTTCGAAAACAGAATTTATACAAAGCAAATTGAAAATACTGTTGAAATAATAGATCCCACAATATCCCTAGACGAATGTAAACTCTTGGTTTGTGACGAAATTCGGAATAATTTGATTCAATACAAATCAGGTATTAAATTAAACGGTACATTGATATGCAAATATATAATACAGTATCCTGAAAATGAAAGAATTGAGGCGTTTAATTTCAATAGCAAAATGGATTCAATTATTCAGGCTACAAGCATTGCTGAATGGTATGAGAATAAAATGAAATATACTTGCATGTATCGATAATTTCGAATCGAAATGCAGTTCAAAATCTCTATATCAAATATGTGGTTTAATTTTAAATGCTTGTCAGTACGATGTGTTAAATGCAGGATGCTATATGGAGCTACCTAATTTCATAAAAAACAAACATGCTGTAACTAATATAAGAAATTCAGATAGTAAATGTTTTGCATATTGTCTGTTAGCGTCAAAATATCCGGTGAAAAAAAAAGTCGAGTGAGTTCATATACCAAACGCGACATGTTTCAAGAATTTGATTTTAGAGGGGTAAGCTTTCCCGTTTCACTCGACCAAATAGAACAATTTGAAAATCAGAATGAAAGTATATCAGTTACGGTATACGGCATAGATCACGAATCAATTATTATGTTATATCAAACTTCTGAACGTAAAGAGTATCATGTGAATCTGTTAGTGTCACAAAGGGAAATAGATCACACTGTTGTCTAATAAATTATCTATCCAGGCTATTGGTCAAACAGATCACTCAATGCAAGAGAAAAATCACATTTTGTGAAACGTGTTTAAAGCACTTTTCATCTAAAAATGGATTAGAAGAACATAAGGTCAAGTGTTCAAAAACACAGATTGTAACAATGCCCGAAATTGGTGTAAATGATACAATCGAATTAAATGCATATAGCAAATGTACTCCTGTCCCGTATGTCATTTATACCAAAGTTCACTCGTGTCAACCATCCGTGGAAAGCAGTTGGACACGACAAATACAAAAACATGAGGCTGTGTCAATTGCATTAAAACTTGTCTGTCATTATGACAATTCACTGTCAGAATTCAAAATCTTTATAGAGGTCCAAATGCTATTCAGGATTTTTTCAAAGAATTGCAGCTAATCGGTGACGAGTAATTGACATATATTCAAAGATTGCGGAGATAAAAATGACCGATGAAGATAATATACATTTTACAAATGCCAAACGCTGCTATCTATGTGAAAAAGATTTCAGTATTGACAAGTCACGAGTGAGGGATCATTGTCCCATCTCAGGCCACTATTTGGGCTGAAGCCACAACTCGTGTAATTTAAATAGGAAATTACCAAATTTCATACCAAATTTTTTTCATTGCTTATCAAGCTATGATGCGCATTTCCTTGTAAAAAATCTTGCTTATGACAATGAAGTCATAAATTGTATTTCACAGACATCTGAAAATTATTTATCTTTTAGTAAGAGATATACATCCAATGGAAAGAGTATATATTTCAGATTCTTAGACAGTAATCGATTTCTAGACGATAAATTAAGTAATTTAGCTGATATGCTGAATCCTGAGGACTTTAAAATCATAAACATGGAGTATCAAAAAACATGAACTTCAGCAATTAATGACACGCAAAGGCGTTTTACCCTATACATATCTAGATAGTATAGATAAATTAGAAGAACGTAAATTGCCTGATATAGCAGAGTTTGATGATATAACACAAGAAGCTTATTTGCATGCGCAAACTGTATGGAAAGCTTTCAGTATTAGAAGTCTGGGTGAATATAGTGATTTGTATCTTAAAACGGATACTTTGTTATTGGCCGATATATTTGAAAAATTCAGAGAGTTATGTATGAATTTATATAAATTAGATCCGTGTCATTATTACACAATACTGGGTTTAGCATTCGTTGCAAAGCTAAGAATTACACAATCAAAAATATCTTTAATCACTGACAAGGAAATGCTTGAATTTTTTGAATCTGGAATCAGAGGTGGACTTTGTACTGTATCTAATCGATATGCGAAGGCGAATAATAAATATATGCATGATTTTAATGAGTCATTACCCATTAAGCACTTATCATATACCGACTGAAATAATTTATATGGTTTTGTTCAATCTGATTATATGCCTTATGGAGATCTTCGATGGTTAACCAGAGATGAAATTAAAGCAATTGATTTCCTAAATATTCCGCCAGACGCAGAAATAGGATATGCGATCGAGGCAGATCTTGATTATCCCGCAGACCTGCATGATTCACATAATGACTTCCCGCTATGTCCAAAGAGTGAAACCCCCCCTAATGACAAGTTTAAAAAGCTGCTCGCTACGTTGACAAATAAGCGAAAGTATGTATTGCATTACCGTAACCTTCAGCAATG